>CM070555.1:28461821-28843266 GCA_036346405.1 Phyllostachys edulis | reverse complement strand
AAAGCGCGAGAAGGAAGCGGAAGAGAATCGAATGGCCTTGAGCGAGAAAGAATCGCGGAGGCGAAGCGAGAAGAAAAAAATCGGACGGACCTTGAAGCAAATCGGTATGAATCCATTAGGAAAATTTTAGGCGCGTGGCGTGTCTCTCTGCGCGTCCTTTTCCCTTTGTTTATATGGTAAGATTAGCATTCATTACTGATTCATTGTACAGTTGTATTAGCTTGATTGGACCAATAGATTCGACACAAAACAAAAATAATTTCGGATTTTCAGCAAGGACATCATCATTTCTTCTTTGATTAGATGGCTCATGGACGGGGTTGGTTTTCCTGGTTCTACATACGCATAGGGCTATTTTGTTTGTGAAATTATTGGTGTAAATAGATGACCAATCAACTGATGGCAGCCTCGCATCATTTGATTTGTGGCTAATGAAATTTTGTGGGAAGAAAAGAATACACGGCTGGCTATTGGCGAGATTGCTATACAGCGAACGTTCAGTAGTTCACTAACTAGTGAATAATTTCCTTTTTCTAGCATTACAGAAAAATAATATACCTTGACATTGGTCCACGCACTGAATGAAGACATGCGATTCAATTCCGCTCAACTAGGTCTCGAAACAGGGGATGTTGTTCTGCTCTGGGCTCTGTTCTGTTCTGGCTAGACGAGGACATTCACTCGCTCACGGTTGAAGACAACACTTCACGGCCATTTGGAACGGAGAAATCTCGCAGGAAACTTTAATTGCTACAGTAATCAGGCCGTTTGGAACGGAGAAATCTCGCAGGAAACTTTAATTCATACGGTAACCAGAAAAAAAATCTCGTGTTTCAAACGGGTCTCAGTGTGGAGCGGCTACCGTAACTATCTGATCGTTAAAAAACTCATATAGTCGATAACAACACTGTAACAAACAGATTACTGCAATTGTCCGAATCGAATACTTAGTTCAGCACAACACTAGCATGCATACGAACCGCTTAATCAAATCCATCGCATAGTTCTGAGATTAAGTTGCATTCAGAGGCCAAAAGAGTAGGTGATTATTCCCGATCAATCCTGAACAAGAACGCTAGAAGAAAGAAGCAACAACTCTGCGTCGATGACCTCCTCTCACATCGCGGTCTTGAATGGTACGTAGGTCTTGAGCGCGTCGCGGACGCCCTGGAAGGAGGAGACGCAGGCGGCGAGGCTGACGAGGAAGCAGACGAAGCTGAGGCTCTGCAGCGCCGCCCACTTGGTGCTGAACCGCGGGATCTGCCGCTGCCTGATGTACATCTCCACGGGGAAGAAGACTGTGAGCGGCCAGAAGGCGACGCTACCGAGGATGCCGAGGATGCTGTTGAAGAAGGGCATCACGATGGCCAGAAGCGTGATCACGCACACGAACGCCGTCCGCGACACCAGCCGGAATACGTTCACGCCGCGGCCGCCGCCCGCGCGGGCCGACGTCGAGCCCGGGAACCGCCGCTCCACGGCGCCCTCCACAGCCGCGAACAGCGGCTGGCAAAACACCTGGAACCCGCCGACGAGGTGGACGACGATGCAGGCGTTGGCGAAGTCGACGAGCCAGTACGGCTCGTAGAAGCCGAACCCGGTGAGGATGTTCCCCTTCGCGCCGTTGCCGAACGCCGAGTAGCCGAGGCAGCCGCACAGCATGTAGAAGGCCGTCGTCGTCGAGATGCCCATCGTCGTCGCCCGCCGCATCGTCTTGTTCTCCGCCGGGGGAGACCTCAGTGTGTCCTGCATGCATGCGCGCGCCGTCGATCATCATCGCAAACCAATAACCAAGTAGTAAAACACTAGCAATTAATTCGATGGAGCAGTGTAGATTCTTGGGAAGTTTTCACCTGGATTTCGATGAGAAGTATGGCGTAGGGTAGGCGAACGCGACGTTGCCGAGGGCCTGGAACGTCATCCATATCTTCTGCGCCGAGTCGACGTCGACCCCGACCTGCGTGCCGGTCAGTGTCGTCTTCCCCGTGGGACCTGGCAGAGATGTGTACACCATCGTCATATATGTACTTAGTACTCCTCCGTTTCACAATACGTTATTTATTTATTTTGTTTTTTTGAAGGCTAGGCTTTTGCCTGGCTTGCCTAGGCTGCCTTAAAGAAGAAACGCAGAGGCACCGCGCGTCGACTAGCATGACCTTGGTAGGCGCGGGGGGCGTGCCCTGAGCATTTTGCTCAGCCTCCTCGTGAGCACGTGCGTCGAGCGAGCGCAGGCGGGTAAGGAGACCGACTGAGCAAAGCTCAGATCTATCGGGACGTATGTATATGCACGGATGTCAATTACTCCTAGCCTAGATAGAGAGTACCTGAGATGATCTGCGCGAGGAGAGGCCAACCGCGATGCCGGCGTAGGAGAAGGACATGACGGCGGCGACGATGGAGAGCCACCAGAGCTTATGGAAGTTGGGGAGCTGGCAGAAGATAACCTGCACCACCCCGAACGCGATGATGAACACGCTCAAGGGCTGGTCGCAGTCCGCCTTGTGCCCGTGCCGGTGGAAGCAGTTGGACTTCTTGATAGCACTGTCCAACAAAATCACCTGTCAGTCTTATTTCTCAATCTCATGTAGTAATTTTTTCAGAGTAGGCTGGAGTAGGGTTTTGATTTTTTACCGTGGGTCACCGGTAGCACAAAATGGCCGAAAACCGGAATTTTTGGCCAAATTCAGACGAAATTTTCAAATTAAAAGTTAAAATTTTCGAAATTAAAATAAAAAATTCAAGCAAAATCAATCGATAACAGTCATTTCTAGTAATTTCGGTCGGTTTTAACTTTTACCGGGCCCGTAGAATTGGTAGGACCGATTTTCAGAACATTGCGCAGGAGAGTTGCGCAGGGGGCTAGTACAAGTCTAGGGACTTACGCGGCACTGATGGACGCTGTGATGGTGTACCCGATGCTGGTGCCGAGCATGTTGGTGTACTGGCAGAAGGCGCAGAACCAGACGTGCCACCCGCCTGCGCATACACATCGATCGTTTACACAGATCTTGCAATGCCACTGTCGCAAACACATGTCTAAGATGTCTTTGCACGTATTATTAGATAAACTCGATGTGCAAACACATATATCACTTGAATTTGCATGGCGACGAGAGTAACAAGTGAGAGTACGTACCTAGGTAGGACTTGACGGCATCGGTGTAGGTGTAGTTGCGCTTGCCGGTGACGGGGTCGCCGACGCGGTAGCAGTCGGCGAGGAGGCCGCAGTGTAGAAGGTGATGGCCGCGAAGAGCACCAGCGTCAGCAGCCCGGTCACCCACCCCAGCTGCGCCATGGCCCAGGCCAGCGACAGCACGCCGGACCCGATCACCGCCGTTATGATGTGCGCCGTCGCCGTCCATACCGTTCCTGCACGGCCATGCATACGAGAAAAAAGAAGTTGTAGATTTTTTCCAAGGGACGGTGTTAGTGAGTTCGTTCTGCTGGCCTTTTAGCTTCCACTAAAAGCTACTCCTTCGTTTTTAAAACATGATGCCGTATAGTACAATTCACTTTTGTTGAACGTCATTTATTAAAAACTAGAGGAGCTGAGTAATTAAGTGTGTAGCTTTCTATAAGCAAAAAAAACAGCTTTAATCGAATGAAAAAGAAGGGGCATTCGACGGAGGTGGCGACGACGCGATGCTTCGGCGAGCCGGATCCTACGATGGCTTTGCCGGACGCAATAACGCAGGCGCTTCACCACTCGCGCTCGCCGAAGCCCAAGGACGAGGATCAGGCCGCACTAATCTTCAAACACATCCAACGGCACCCTCTGATTGCAAATATAAAGCGTCCTAGAATCCTACCAGTCAAATTTGAATTCTTTTTGATTTGCCCATGTTGCTTCGTAAATGCAAAATAGCTTCATTGCCACGTTTTTGCGAAAATAGCCTCCAAACAAACACGGAATCACTGGGGGCCGACCGTGGCTCTCCGCGATCGACGTAGGGCTTGACAAGTGGGGTGGGGCGGGACCAAAGTCCAATCGGCGCTGAAGTGGGGCGGCCACCTCCTTGATGGGGGAGGCGGGCTTCGCCCGCCTCATGCGGTGGAGGCCAGGCGGCAGCCGCGACCGCCGAGCAGGCTGAGCGGACCCGCATCTCCCGCCGACGCCGCCTTGAAGAGATTCAGCGGACCGGCCTTGGAAGGAGACAGCGTTGGCTCCCGGTGATTCGCTTCGTCTGGAGGCTAGTTTACGAAATCGATAGCAAGTGGCTATTTTTGCATTTACGTTGCACCGCAGGGCCAAATAAAAAAATATCGTCAAATTTTTGCATGCACTCGCCTAGCTAGACGCAGACAAAACTATCGCTCTTGTCGACGCACACCAAACTTTTGCATAACAGAATCACAAAAGACAATACTAGAAAAGCAAGACAATGAAAGATCGAAGTTGAGGTTGAACACTTGCCGGCTCTTCTCATCCCCGTCTCTTTCGGTGTGTGCCATGCAAAAAGCAGAGTTAGCACGTACTCGTCGTACATAGTCTACGAAAGCTACAAGAAACCGTCACAGAGATCAAACGATAGCGTAGCTGGGATGGATGATCCTGTGCAGGACAAATCAACTTGTATGGCGCCGCCGTTGGATTTGGCGACATTCATTCAAGGCGCTCGACATCGGTCGCCTATGTTTCCATGGCGACCGTTCTTTTCTTCTGATCTCTTTTACCTTTTTTTTTTTGAAACTGATCTCTTTCACCTATGCCTACCTTCATGAGACATCTTTAGGAAGGCGTGCCAGTTTTATGGAGAAACCCCAATTAATTGGACCCTATGCAAGCATAGGCAGGGGATGCTACTTTGTGGCATGTAGTATCAAAACATCTCAACTTAGGCTATATGTTGATGGAGAGGTCGGGAGAGATTTCTCTCTTCCATTATCTAAAAATGTGGGAATTACGAATTATATTGTTTCTCGTGAAATTCCTGTGTGTTGTTCCAATCGGACACTAAAGTGAGAAGAGAATTAATAGAAGCCACGCCGTTAAATAGAGATGTTTGAACATTCAGCACACATAAAAAAAGTTTACGAATTTTAAAGCAAAAATAGTTATTAAACTATATCTTCTAGTTGTTTTGACTTCATAAAATTGTTCTCTATGATTCAAAACTGAGCGCTACCAAATCCTAATAAAGCTTGCGATCAATTCATCATCTAACTCCTGTTAAGAACATTGTATACAACACGCGCTCACGTTTGAATTCTAGTTTAATCTTCAAGGCCTTATATTAGGCTAAGATTATTAATTTGTTCATGGATTGTTGGGTGCAACAGAGCAACAGGCATTAATGTCCTACATAAACATGATAGAAAGAGTTCAGAGATGAACATGGACTCGTGCCGGCCGGCGCTGAAATATTTCATCCTCGTATCCTGTTCGCCCCAGGCCTTCTGCCCGTGTTCATCGCCAGGCCAGTCACTTAGGATCCGTTTACAAACAAAACGTTGGATAGAAAAGAGATGGAGATATTTATTTGGGTTGTGTAAAATAAATATATAATTAGTACAGATTTGCCCTAGTTAGTAATAGCTACTTTTGTTTTAAAATTCACAAACTTTGTTATAAAAAGGCGTACCGAAGCAAACTCTGAACAAAGAAGTTCTTTTATGCAATCCAAAACAGAGCCTGCGCCTTTGTTTGTGACCATTAAACTATCACATTTTATGGACAATTTTACCCCACCATTTATCTTTGCCTATATAACTGCTGTTACCTGTTAGTACTACTTCTGAAGTGCATAATCGAATATTTCAAGATATAAATATGCAAAATATCATAGCACATGTGAATTATTGAAAGCACATGCATATGATAACTTTAACGGATTTGCTATTTCTAAATAGCCTGAAATTTTATTAAGTTTAAATCAATTATTGTGACCATTGGATGTGTGTAGAGATTGATATGTCATATGATTGGATATTGATTCAATGGATAAAAGATGTGACTTATGCTTAAGAAAATTTCAGTCACCTTATAAATAGACAATCCCTAACTTTAATAGTAATGGTTGTACATTTATTTCAAAATAGGATTCCTTCACAGATAAATAGATATAGAATAACAGTCATACTACAAGACAAATATAGGAATAAATACAAGAGGAAACACGAATCATACTCCCATTTTTGGTAGCCTCAAATTGTTGAAGTGTGAATGAGTATCACTACTAGTACATCAAAACGTCTGCTCGGTCTCGTGCAAGTGCTTGGTGCATTCAAGGGACCAGATCATATATAGGCAAGAGAGACCCCAGAGATCGATTCTTTCTTTCTTTCTTTCTTTCTTTCAACTAATGATTCGAAGTACTACCATTAATGACTAAAAATTGAATGCATGATTCTACATATATGACCGAAGACCGCTGGATGATTAATGGATATCTTGCCAAATCGAGATATTTATTTACTGCAGATTCAAATAGCCAAATAATTGTAATGCACACGCCTCTCTGTAGACATGGATAAATCCAAGCTGCAAGGTGGAAGCAATCAATTCCAGCCATCTCATGCACAAAACTTTGCCAGCTAGAATCCAAACATGACCTAAACAGTGCACCCGAACAGTTGCGTGCGTGGTGGTGTAGCATCTGACATTCTGATCTGAACATGTGATCAACTGGTCGATGCACGTACGCACAAAGCAAGCTTTTTTTTTTCTTCTTCTTTGAAACGGAACAGTGCGACCATATATATATATCTGCAAGCTTGAATTGTCTGTGCCAAGAAATATATTGGACTAGTATATATTTACCCAAGGTATACGCCGGGTGCGTAGGATTTAATTCCATGGGAATTCACATCGGCTATTAACGCCATACATCTACCTATCTGCAGTTCTACATACTACGGTTCACGAAGCCTGACCGTGGTTCAAAATTTCGGCGTTTCTATCGGACCTGCTAAATTTTCAAACCGGTTCCAAAAAAATTATTTTCAAAAATTTCGGCTGATATTTTCAACAATTTTCTGCCAATTTTTTTTTAAAAAATCAAGGCAAATTTGCCAAAAAAAATCCGACTTTCGGCCAAACCGGCCGTACCGAACCCCCTCGTCAAATTTTGATACCAGTTACTGAACCCTCAGCCTGACAGCTTCAGTCCCAACAAAATGGAATACTACTACTACCCTTCATTCAATTAGGAATGTTTAATCTGTTATCAACATCCACCGAAAATTAAGTGTCAACAAGTTTTTCAACAATCCATATGTATCCATATATGTAGCACGCAAAAGAGATCAGGAGAAAGATACTCTGTCAACCAATGAACCAACAGATTGAGAAGCAAGCAAGAAAGCACGGAGAGATTATTCATGCTTTACCTGTCCTTTTCTCCTTGCCATCGTCGTCGACGTCGCCGTGACTGCGGGGAAGGTAGACCTGGCGGCCGCCGTCGATGTCCATGGCTCCGGTTCCGTTCATCCCTCCTCCCATGCCCTCCTCTCGTTCTCTTTCACTTTCTCTCTCTAAGTATGCACCGGTATCTTTGATCTAGCTACCTATCTATATATTATTAATCGGTTCCCTCTCCCTTGCAGGTTGCTCCTCCAATGGCAGATCGAAGTAGAACTCACCTCGCGGTGGTGGTGGGGAGAGGGAATAGAACAAGCCAATGAATGGTGGTATATATAGGGGGCACGGGCTAGGTAGTGCCTCAAAAGCAACTGCGCGAGTGGAAAGTAAACTCACGCGTGGAAGGGCAAGCTGACGCGTGTACTAATCTTTACTCCCTGCCTTGCATGAGCCAAGGGCCCCAGACTGAAAATTGAATGCATGAATCTACATTTATGACCGAAGACCGCTGGATGATTAATGGGTATCTTGCGAAATTCAGACATTTATTTACTGCAGATTCAAAGAGCCAAAAACTGTAGATTTGCTTGATAGGCGATATCTTAATCTGATTTCTTGATGCATGAAGTGTTATAATCTTATCTTCTAATCATGGTTTCTTTATAGTGTAATACTCATGATGTTTCATTTAATTACATGCATAATCTTTACTAGTATTTAAGCATTGTAGCCTATTTGTGGTATGTACTAAAGCAATACATGTTTGTTGACACACCGCACGGGATCGATCACAATAAATTTTATGCGTTGGATTTCAAGACCGAACCAGTATCCAGATTAGATACTAGAGTACCATATCTCTTCATTAACTATGGTGCCACATCATCATTTTACTTACATGACAGATTTAAGATACCAGCTAGAGTGAAGCACCAGAAGCAGCCTAATGCGCACGCCTCGATCTCTGTAGACATGGGTAAATCCAAGCTGCAAGGTGGAAGCAATCAATTCCAGCCATCTCATGCACAAAACTTTGCTAGCTAGAATCCAAACATGACCTAAACAGTGCACCGGATCAGTTGCGCGCATGGTGGTGTAGAATGAACCAACAGATAATCTGTCAACCAATAAGCCAACAGATTGAGAAGCAAGCAAGAAAGCACGGAGCCGTCGACGTCGCCGTGACTTCGGAGAAGGTAGACCTGGCGGCCGCCGTCGACGTCCATGGCTCCGGCTCCGTTCATCCCTCCCATGGCCCTCCTCTCTCGTTCTTTCACTTTCTCTCTCTAAGTATGCACCTGTATCTTTGATCTAGCTACCTATCTATGTATTATTAATCGGTTTCCTCTTCCTCGCAGGTTGCTTCTCCAATGGTAGATAGAAGAACTCACCTCGCGGCGGTGGTGGAGAGAGGGAATAGGAGAAGCCAATAAATGACGATATATATAGGAGGTGGGCTATGTAGTGCCTCGCTCGTGTCGCTAGTCACTCTTATTTTAACTACTAAATATTCGAGTTTACCCCTCGTGATGGTAGTCACGGTAGTCCCCCAACACAGCTCACGCACAAAAAAAAAAAGTCGTCGTTTCCACCTACTGTAAGATCGAGGAGGCCGACTAGAGAAAGGTGAATAGACGGTTTTAAAAACATTTTTAGTTAAAACCGATTTCTAATGCGGAATTGTAAATCGAATCGGTTTTTCACAATTAAAACCTAAATCATCTAGTCTTGACTAAGTGCACCAACAATATAAGACTATTGACAATGAAAGCAATCAAACACATACAAGTAAGCAATTTAATACAAGAAATATAAATTACACAATGTAAAGCACGAAGGCAAACCACGATGACACAATGATATTTTACCGATCGGAGACTTGCCGGTCTCCCCTAATCCACGTTGAGGTAAGCCCAACCACGTTAGACTGACTCCACAACTTGAGCCAACATCTCCGAGGTAAATCCAACCACTTGGACCGGCTCACAACTTGAACCAACACCTCGATCCACTCGGGGTTGCTCTTCCTCCACTCCAGATATGGCGAGCACCAAACCACTCACAACACGCCGGCCCTTCTCACAAGCTTCTTGAGAAGATCACCGGACCACGACGCCTCCACGCCGTCTAGGTGTCGGCAAACACCAAGAGTAATAAGCCAAGCTCCTTGCTTGACTCTCACCAAGTGCAACACATGCACAATTAGATGCTCAATCCAATTCTAGTTGCAACACATGCAACTAGAGTCTCTTCCTTTGCTCACAAGGTGAAACAAATCCACAATTGAGAGGAGAAGCTCACACTAGCTCAATAGAATGAAATGAGATGCCAATAGTTGCCCTCCAACCGGCCAAGGTGAGTATTTATACCCCCCACACAAAAACTAGCCATCAGAGGAGAATCCGCTGAAAATCGGGGAAACCCGGTCAGACCGCAGACATAAGGTTGGTCAGTCTGGGCTATAGTGCAACGGCTATAAAAATAGCCGTTACATGCAATTCCCGATCAGTCCGCCCTCATAGGGTCCAGTTTGACTGGATCCCCGGTCAGTTCGGGTCTTCCGGGTGGAAGAAAAATGAAAAACTCGTCCTCTGAAAAAAGTTGACCAGCCTTATAAGGGCGGTCCGTCCCGAGCATATGGTGGTCGGTCAGAGCTTTCAAGCTATGGTCAGTCCGTACAGGATTTCAACGAGCGACACGGAAAAATGGTCATAACTTTTTACTCCGATGTCGGAATTGAATGATCTTGGGCTCTATGGAAAGCTTATTTAGAGGGCTACACAACCCATCTTTTTTATTTATCTCAAACACATTTGATCAAATCAAAAAGCACAACTCCAAAGAGCCAACACCATGGCCTAGGTCCAAGGAAATAGCAACGAGCAATCTTATACCATGCCAAGGGAAAATGCATGAATCCTAACAATTTGCAAAACACATTTGCAAACTTTAGTATCATGCCAAAAGGAGTAGGTACAAGGACTTCAACTATTTGCAAAACACATTTGCAAAGTATAGTCATATGCTACAAGAATTAATGCATGAGCTTCAACTATTTGCAAACAATAGTATCATACCATGGAGAGCTAGAGCAAGCGAGATTGAGCTATGATCAACACATGATGAGACTCAAGCTACTAGACAAGACCCCTCTTAATAGTACGGCAAACCTATACTAGCAATCCGATCTTTCAACCAAACACCAAGACCGGTAAAAGACTAGGAACACATCCTTAGCCCTAGCTAGTCATACCTTTTGCCTTGAGCATCCTCTTGAAGCTTGATGACGCACATCTTTACTTCAAGTCCGGATCATTTTCTTGATATGCATCAACCCATGATACATCCTTCTAGAGCTGGGACATGGGCCGTGCTTTTTCGAGCCGGCCCAAAGCATGGTCAGCACGACATGGTCTAAGCACAGCACGGCATGACACGTGGTGGGCCGAGCTGGCACGGCACAAAGAAATGGTGGGCCTAAGAATCTGACCCGTTAGGCGCACAACATGCTTGCAGTCGGTTGGGGTGGTGCTTGACCCGACCTGAAATAGGCCCAACCTTCCCATTCTAGCTCAATCCCTCCCTCTCTTGGTCTGGCCCAATCACTCCCCCACCCCGGCCTAGCTCAACCAATAACCCCCTCTGCCACCCGGCCTGGCCCAACATCACTCTCGGCCTCCCCAACCCCTTATCCCGAACCTGGCTCCCAAATTCCCAATCCCTAATCGCATCCCCTGATTCCCCTCCCTCCAGCTCCAGTAGCCTCCTCCCCACGCATGCAGATCACCGTCCTCCTCCTTCTCCTCCCATGGCCATGCCACCCTCCTCCACTCCTCCAGCCACCTCCCTCCCTCTCCTTCTCCCTCTCCCTCTCCCTCCCCACGCGTCGTTTGAAGAATCTAGACCCACCATTATGTGTTAATAGAAGTATTTTGGTGATTAATGATAAATCTATTTGTGAGACTAACACTTCTATTGTTATACCTATTGTTTAGTCTCAGTTGGATAAAAAGGTGAAAATCAAAGAGGTATGCTTTCGACATTATATTCCTATATCTTGTTGCATTCCTCAAATCCAAAATTTAGGTTGAACTCCACTAAAAGTATAACTTGAATATGTGCATATGTTCTCTTTATACATTCATGTATGCACACATCTAGGGGGAGTTCACTCTATGTTTTGTGATTTCAATAGTATTGATCCATATTCCTTTATCCACAAACTTTAAGGATCTTTACTTTGAAACATATCCTTGAATATATTTAACTTGTGTAGTTATTATATTCATATGAGTATAACATAACTTGTGTAGTTTATATATACTCATATAATCTTGAGTATATATATAACTCGTGTAGTTTACATATACTCATATTTATCTATATTCAATTGTTTGTAATTGAAGTGATTATCATCAATTACCAAAGAGGAAAGATTGTGGTATCTTGTCCCACTATTATAAGTTAATGGTATGTCATGGTAATTAATGATAATCATATTGTGGAACTAACATATTCTATGAGTTGGATATGCAGGTTAGGTTCCATGGTTGGAGACTTTGGATGACATCTTGTGTTGATTGTCATCAAGTCAAAGTTTGGGATAAAGGAAATCATCATGTGTTGATGATGTTCGAGTCAAGATCCCGAAGTGAAGAGCTTGAAGTAAAGGATGCATCATGTGTTGATGTGCATCAAGTTCAAGAAGAGGAAATCATCATGTGTCGATGATGTTCAAGAAGAGGAGATGATCATGAGTTGATCATCAAGTCAAGTGAAGACCCATCATGCGTTGATAGAGGTCAAGTGAAGAGTGCATCATGTGTTGATGCATATTCAAGTCAAGAACCCGGACTTGAAGTGAGGATGTGCGTCATCAAGCTTCAAGTGGTTGCTCAAGGCAAAGGTGTGGCTAGCTAGGGCTAAGAATGTGTTCCTAATTTTTTATCGGTCTTGGTGTTTGGTTGGAAGACCGGATTGCTAGTATAGGTCGTCGCACTATTAAGAGGGGTCTTGACTAGTAGCTTGAGTTTGTCTTGTGTTGATAGCTCATTATGTTTGCTCTAGCTCAACTTAACATGTTGCCAATATTTGTGAATATGTTTTACAAATAGTTGTGGCTCATGGATAATCCTTGTAGCATGTGACTTAAGTTTGCGAATGTGTTTTGCAAACAGTTTAAGTCTATGTACCTTGTTCCTTGTGGTGTGATTCTAAAAGTTGGTAAATGTGTTTTGCAACTTCTTAAGAATCTCACTTGAACCCTTGTTTGCATTGCGGATCAAATTGACAAATGTGTTTTGCAATTAGAGTTGAAGCGAATGCAATCTGTTGTTTTCTCAGGACAATCGGTAGTATTGACAAATAGTTGTGACTTTTGGAAATCTTGTTAATACCAAAAATGTTTAAAATAGCTAACTCTAGGATTTTCCTTTTGGGATGATTTTCAAATTCCTTTTAGAATAGATTTTACACAAAAATCTAGTTTATGTCAAAAACAAGATGCTATAATCTAAAATTTTGGCTAGAAATTCATTTTCACTTAAAATAGGTTTTTCTTAAGCCAAAACCTTTGTAAAACCTTTGAATAGCATTTGTATACATTTTGCAACTAGTTTTTCAAAGATTTACTAATATTTATGAGATTTTTTACTTTTGGCTAAAAGGCTCAATTTTGAAAAACAATACTAGCACTTAATTTATTTGGGCACACTTAGGGATGTGATATACATGATCGTGATTTAGCACTCCCCCTTAATGTGCCACTACCATCTTGCTCAAGATTGAAATAATCCAGACTCAAGCTACTAGACAAGACCCCTCTTAATAGTACGGTAAACCTATACTAGCAATCCGGTCTTTCAACCAAACACCAAGACCGGTAAAGACTAGGAACACATCATTAGCCCTAGCTATTCATACCTTTTGCCTTGAGCATCCTCTTGAAGCTTGATGACACACATCTTTACTTCAAGTCCGGATCATTTTCTTGATATGCATCAACCCATGATACATCCTTCACTTGACCTCCATCAACACATGAAGGATCTTTTCTTGATTTGATGATCAACTCATGATCATCTTCTCTTCGGGATCTTGATGTGCATCAATACATGATGCACTCTTTCACTTGAATCTTGACTTGATGACTATCAACTCATGATGCCATATAAAGTCTCCAACTTCATGGAATATAACCTATTCATCCAACTCATAAAAAATGTTAGTTCCATAATGTGATTGTCATTAATTATCACAACATACTATTAAATCATAATGGTGGGTCAAGATACTTCAATCTTTCCCTCTTTGGTAATTGATGATAACCACCTCAATTTGCAGATAATTGAATATAGATCAATATGAGTATATATGAACTACACAAGTTAAATATACTCAAGGGACATGTTTCAAAGTAGAGATCCTTAATATGTGTGAATAAGGAGAATATGGATGAATACTAATAAAACCACAAAATATAGAGTGAACTCCCCCTAAATGTGTGTATACACGAATGTGTAATAAAAACATATGCACATATTCAAGTTAAACTTTTGGTGGAGTTCAACCTATATTTTGGATCTGAGGAATGCTACAATGTATAAGAATATGATGTCGAATGCATACCTCTTTGATTTTCACCTTTTCATCCAAATAAGACTACACAATAGGTATATCAATAGAAGTGTTAGTTTCACATATAGATTTGTCATTAATCACCAAAATACTTTATTAACTCATAATGGCGGGTCTAGATTCTTCACCCACCCACCCACAGACTCACGCCAAAAAAAAAACCAGAAAAAAACGCCGCCCAACCTTATCTCTTCGCCACCCTCACACAGCTGGAAGGAAATTTTCTGCGGACCTTCCCCCATGAGGCCCCTCCCCCGCCACTGTTGGATTCATATAACATCACTGTAGCATCCCCTCTCCCCTCTCCCCTATGGTGCATCACCTCTCCCATCCTCCCGATCCAGCGCCCCGGTGATGGCGACCAAGGTGGAGCGGTGGTCAGCTCACACGCCAAGCTACCACCTTGACTGCGAAGACCATTCGTTCAAAATGCCCAGTGCACGGCGGTTACAAGCTACGAATAATCATGCACACACGACGGTTGCAACCTCCACACTACAAAAGGTACACATCTCTTCTCCTCCTCCTTTTTCTTCCACTTCTCCTCCTCATATCTCCTACTTATTATCTCCCTTTCTCTGCTGCTCTCTGCTGCACGAACAATCACAGGTGAATGCTTATCTCCCTTTCTCTGCTTGTCTCCCTTGATAGCACTTTACTCTAGATCCCATGGTACATGCATGATTAATTTTTCTTCAATGAAGCCATGAGGAATTGCAGTGCATATCCGGCTTGTTGAGAGTGAGATTAAAAATGCTTTTAATCCTGTCACGAGGGATTGTAGTTATATGCGTTTAATCCTGTCACGGTTGAAATTTCGATTGTTTTGAGCTTGGCTAATGGAGAACACGGCCACTGTGTTGTATTTTACTTTATTTAGATATGTGTTTGTATTACTACTACTTCACATCCTTCTATCCAATTCGTTAAATATGCTTGAACAAATGCCTGCAATATTTCTAGCTTTACTTATGGTGCTAATGTGTCATAGTAATTTCATTATGCCATTAGGAGTACCCTTCTCATGCAGTACATTTTAACCGGTACATTTTCAAATGTGGTTCCTTTATGTTCCTAGACAGCTGCATCAATATTTGAATTCTTAAATATGACGGGAGAATCTTGAATCATTTAATCATAGCTGATTAGGGTCTGATATTGTATGAAGCACCTGCATATAAGTTAGTTCCATTTAGTGTTTATGTTTTTTACTCCTGAACAGCTTGAATTGTCATATTTTGTTTTTTTCACCAACGACATTGTTTTATTTGCAGCCTCCAAATATAAAATCTTTCATCAACAGTGTCACTACCACTCCTCTCAAAAAAATAGAGTTTCCATTGAAAGATTTTGTATGGGAATTTGACAAGGTCTGTACATTCTACCACTTTACTGTGCATAACATCTTTTATGGGGAGAATTATGACATTTAGTGAGATCATATTTTGTATGCCAATTTGACGAGGCCTCTACATTCTAACACTTTACTGTGCATAACATCTTTTATGGGGTGAATTATGACATTTAGTGAGGTCAGATTGGGTGGCATATTTGTGGTTTGCTTGGGAATCACATGACTTTTATGTGGGGGTTATGTTAGCTTTTTGGTGGTGAGCTTTTGTTGCCCTCTTTTCCTCGGATCTCTTTCTGCACAAGCGTTATTTCCACCTGCCGAGGACACCGCCCTGACGGCTCAGTCTAGGGCTCTTCTTTTCTAAGGCAGGATGGAGATGGAATTGGTTGGCTTTCTAAACTATAACACTGTAGCAGTAGCTGTAGTAATGCATTAGAACAAACACCAAAGGCAAAGGCAAGGGCAGCTTGCATTTATGTTTGTTTCTTTCCCTGGGATGTGAGTCTGTGAGGGCTACTCAAAAAGGGATTTTGTCATAAATGCTGCAGTAATTAACCATGCTACATGGCATGATATTTTTTTGTAGGTGTTAAAAATTGGAAATCAAGTGTCAAAGTAGTTTCCAGTTGTGTTCTTCTGAATTATGTCAAACAAACACAGATCTAATGAAGTAGTAGATGCTGAAATTTGAAATTTTAACACAATAACTATACTGATTTCTTTGAGCAATTCAGGGCAAAAACGTTGAAGAGTTCTGTAGAAATATTAATTGTGAAAAACTATGAAATCATCAGAGCGATTCTGATCTGAGTTCTCATTGAATTCCCAACTATGCAAATTCATAAAATTGCTTCAGTGAAAACAAAATCTGAAGATTGCTTTAGCCAAACCTTCCAAGAGTGTTTCTGATCTGAATTATCAGCACGCTACACTGTTTCAGCAATTCTCCGTAGTGCATTTGCTTCATCACATGTTCCTTGGACATCTCTGATCTCAAGAATTCTTCAAATCCAGCTAGCTATCAAGCGTTCCTTGTGTCAATTGTTTCATAAGTACATGTTCTGTTTTTTTCATACACAGTCAGTGTGTCAATGACCAAATCTGAATTAATCTTCTTAATTTGCTATATTTTTTAGTTACTTTACCTTTATAATTATTGGTTGCTAAAGTTTGATGACTAATGCTCCTGATTTCTTTTACAGGTGTGTTCTCTCCATTTGGATTATAATTGACGTTCTTAATCACAGCAAAATACAACAAATCATTCTAACATTTGGAGATTGAGGTAAGATTTCTGTCTTATCCTTTTGATTTATGTCTTATCCAATGAGTTTCCCGCCTTTGTAGAGATAATTTGTTCTGAAGAACCAATGTGAACTAGATACAACTAAAATATTGATCTCATGTAAGCTTGTAGCTAATCTTGCATCAAGTTTATCCAATTGTATACATTACCTCAGGTACATGGGAAACTTAAGGCTACTTGGTTGGCAACCTCAACTCTATGAATGCATGACTAAAAGCGCCTCGCTTTTTCCCTACGTTGAGTGCCTGTTTTTTACTCAATTCGTCCTTTTCCCAAAAATTGTTGAACCACCTTTTAACAAATTTCTTCAATTAGCCTTTTCCTATGGCGAGGTTTTTTTTTAGACCAGGCATGAGGAATGTTTTCACCCAAATCTTGAGTCAATGGTAAAACTTGAGGCCAGTAAGTCAACATCCAATATTCAATTTTAGGAGCACAGTTGAAGCTAACTGGCTAAGCCAATTCTCTAGGTCAGCAACCAAACAGCAGTAGAAGCTGCATGGCCTATACCACACTATAGCCAGAATAGGCAGTAATTAGGCAACTTTAAAGCTCTATTATGATGAATGGCACATTTTGGCTATCATTCCAGGCAGCCAGCAATACAAACAGGACTCCATGGATGCCAGTTCTTATATCCCTATTCGATGCTAGGCTTACCAATGCTATGGAATAAGTAACACAATTCTCAGACAAATGGTAATAGAACCCACTTGTGCAATCATACAAAAAAAAACATCAGTACAATAACACACATATTGATCGAGTTCTTTGAGCTGGAGGTGCAGGACCCAGCTATTCTTCCTCCTCAGGACCCAGCTACTCTTCCTCCTCAGGACCTAGCGATTTGAGATGTTTTTGGTACTTTGATGCCAAAGGGGGAGAAGTGAGAAGAGAAGCAAGAAGAGAAAGATTTAGGGGGAGCCGGACTTTTGTTATATTATCTTATATGATTCTTATGAGGAGCTAAAGGAAGCTCGTGACTTGCTTATCCAAGAAAATTTAAGCAAGTCTTGCTCTAGTGTATGAATTACATGTGATATTATTGATGATATGCCTAGTATAGAAATTGCTAAAATTAGTGCATCTATTTCATGTAATGATCCTATTGCGATGCCATGTTGCTCTAGTATTAATGCTAATCATGATAATGTTGAGCATAATGATGCAAAGCTTATGGTTGAAAACAATGAGCTAAAAGAACAAGTGACCAAGCTAAGCAAAAGCTTGAAAAGGTGCTTCAAGGATAAGGCCACCCTTGACAAGCTTTTGAGTGGGCAAAGGTGCTCATTCAACAAAGAAGGGCTTGGGTATGTGCCCAAGAAATGTAAGAAAGAGGTAAACAAGCCCACAAGGTTTGTGAAGCAAAATGATAAGTATTGTCACAAGTGCTGGGAAATAGGACATTTGCAACAAGCTTGTCCTATTGGTAAGACTCCATCCCTTGGTATATATGATTCTTGTTATATGCTTAGAAATACTAAGGATGGTAAAGTAATTGCTAGATATGTTGGCATTTCAATTTTAGACGCTAAAAAGAATGCTATTTGGGTGTCTAAATCCTTGGTTACTAACCTCTAAGGACCCAAACAAATTTGGGAACCTAAAAGAACTTGATTCTTATTTTGTAGGTGAACTATAAAACCGGTGGAAAACATTGGGTACTTGATAGTGGATACACTCAACACATGACCGGTGATAGAAAGATGTTCACCACATTCGAGAATGGAAAAGGAGTAGATAAGATCACATTTGGCGATAATAGCAAAGGAAATGTAATAGGATTGGGTAAAATTGCTATCTCAAATGACCTTTCCATTTTCAATGTATCTTTAGTAGAATCATTAAATTTTGCTCAAATATGTGATCTTGGACTAATTTGCTCATTCTCTAGTAAATGTGTTACAATTTCAAATGCAAAAGATAGTTCTTTAGTTTTCAAAGGTTTTAGATTTAGAAATCTTTATTTGGTTGATTTTAGTTCAAATGAATCTTATTTTAAAACTTGTTTAATTGCAAAAACCTCATTGGGTTGGCTTTGGCATAAAAGGCTAGCTCATGTTGGAATGATTCAACTTAAAAAGCTTTTCAAACATGATTTAGTTGTTGGCTTGAAAGATATGAAGTTTGAGAAAAATAGACTTTGTAGTGCTTGTCAAGCCGGTAAACAAGTCGCTAATTCTCATCCTTCCAAGAGTATCATGTCAACTTCTATACCATTGGAACTCTTACATATGGATTTGTTTGGGCCAACAACCTATAAGAGTATCGGGGGTAATAGCTATTTTTAGTCATTGTGGATGACTACTCTAGATATACATGAGTATTCTTTCTAGATGACAAAGGTGAAACCTCAGGCATTTTCAAAAGTTTTGTAAAAAGGGCTCAAAATGAATTTGATTTCAAAATTAAGAAAATCCGTAGTGATAATGGTTCCGAGTTCAAGAATACTAAAGTTGAAGACTTTTGTGATGAACTCGGAATAAAGCACGAACTTTCCACAACCTACACTCCGGAGCAAAATAGAGTTGTAGAAAGAAAAATCGTACATTAATTGAAATGGCTAGGACAATGCTTAATGAGTACAATACTTCCGATAGTTTTTGGGTGGAAGCTATTAACACCGCTTGTCATGCCATAAATCGTCTTTATTTGTATTGTTTTTTGAAAAAGACTTCCTATGAGCTTGTAGAAAGAAAACCGAACATCTCTTATTTTTGTGTATTTGGTTGCAAATGTTATATTTTGAAGAAGGATGTTCATCTTTCAAAATTTGATAGTCGTTGTGATGTTGGTTTCTTGCTTGGTTATTCTTCAAATAGCAAAGCTTATCGTGTTTTTAACAAAAACTCCGGTTTAGTTGAAGAAAGGCACGATGTGCAATTTGATGAAACTAATGGCTCTCAAGAAGAGCATGAGAATTTGGATGATGTAGGTGATGAAGCCTTAAGAAAAACAATGGAGTATATGCAAATAGGAGACATCAAGCCCGAAGACAATCCATCATCTTCCATTCAAATTGAACCTCCTACCTCTTCCACAAATCAAGTACAAATTGATGAAGAGGACAATAAGGAAGATGATTAACCATCCAACCTACCTCCAAGAATTCACAATGCAATTACAAAGGATCATCCAATAGATCAAATATTAGGTGATGTAACTAAGAGTGTTCAAACTCGCTCTGGTGTCGCTTCTTTTTGTGAACATTACTCTTTTGTTTCTTCTATTGAGCCAAAGCATGTAGAAGAAGCGCTTGATGATCCGGATTGGGTGAATGCTATGCATGAAGAACTCAATAACTTCACCCAGAATGAAGTTTGGATATTGGTGGATCGACCCAAAGAACACAGCGTTATTGGTATAAAATGGGTCTTTAGGAACAAGTAAGATGGGAACGGTATGGTTGTTAGAAACAAAGCAAGATTAGTCGCTCAAGGTTATTCACAAGTTGAAGGTTTAGATTTTGGCGAAACATTTGCTCTCGTAGCTAGGGTTGAGTCAATTCGGATATTACTTGCTTTTGCATCATGCTTTGATATTAAATTATTTCAAATGGATGTTAAAAGTGCTTTCTTAAATGGTAAAATATCCAAACTTGTCTTTGTTGAACAACCTCCTGGTTTTGAAGATCCAAAGAATCCAAATCATGTCTATAAACTCTCCAAGGCGCTCTATGGTCTTAAACAAGCTCCTAGAGCTTGGTATGAACGCCTTAGAGATTTTCTAGTCTCAAAAGGATTCAAAATCGGAAAAATTGATTCAACTCTATTTACTAAAGTTTTAAATGATGATTTCTTTGTTTGTCAAATTTATGTTGATGATATCATTTTTGGGTCTACTAATCAAAATTTTTGCGAAGAGTTTGGTGATATGATGTCTAGGGAATTTGAAATGTCCATAATTGGAGAATTTAGCTATTTTCTTGGACTTTAAATCAAGCAACTCAAAGATGAAACCTTCGTGAGCCAAACCAAGTATGCAAAAGATTTGATCAAGAAGTTTGGCATGGAGGATGCAGAACCCATCAAAACTCCCATGGCAACCAACGGTCATCTCGACCTAAATGAGGGAGGTAAATCGGTAGATTTAAAGCTTTATAGGTCTATGATTGGTAGCTTGCTTTATCTTCCCACATCTAGGCCCGATATCATGTTTAGTATTTGCATGTGTGCACGTTTTCAAGCAACTCCAAAATAGTGCCATTTGATGGCCGTTAAAAGAATACTAATATATTTAAAGCATTTCTCTAGCATTGGCCTATGGTACCCCAGAGGTGCTAAATTTAATTTAATTGGATATTCGGATTCTGATTATGCGGGTTGTAAAGTGGATAGAAAAAAACACCTCAGGTAGTTATCAATTCTTAGGGAGATGTTTAGTATCATGGTCATCCACGAAACAAAACTCCGTAGCTTTATCCACCGCTGAAGCCGAATATGTTTTCACGGGAAGTTGTTGTGCTCAATTGCTATGGATGAGGCAAACATTGATGGATTATGGAATTAAATTTGATAAAATACCTGTTTTGTGTGATAATGATAGTGCGGTGAAAATAGCCAATAACCCTGTTCAACACTCAAGAACCAAGCATATAGATATTCACCACCATTTCTTGATAGATCATATGAGCAAGGGAGACATTGAAATTAGCCACATCCGAACCGAAGATCAATTAGCGGATATTTTCACCAAATCTTTGGATGAAAACCGCTTTTGTAAATTGAGGAATGAGTTAAATGTCATAGACTATTCAAATGTTGGTTGAACTCTTGCCTCATGCATTTTACTTCATTTGGTGTTATTTGATCATTTTATGAAAGTATTTTCAAAATTATTTAGTTAAGATTACCATGTTCATAAAAATTATGTTCTTAGATAGACATTAGTCTATTCAATGCATAATGATCCTCAATGATATTTATTTGAGTGCAAAACTAAGGATCATTTGCATAATTTTCAAATCTAAAGAAAATTCCTTGAAGTTCTAGGATAATCGGAACTACCGACGGGTTAAGCGCGGTACGACCGGCGTTATAACCACGGTAATACCGCTTGGCGATACTACCGGCGGTATCAAGGTGGTACTACCGCTTCAGTTGTGATTTGGGTTGTAATCTTGTTGTGCGCTTTTACTTCTTTGCCCTTATTACTTCTGAACAGTTGGACCACAGTCTCTTCTCCCTTTTGGCTTTTCTCTCTCCAACCCAAAGACACCCAAAATCCCCTCGCAAATTCCTCAAAAACCTTTGGTGATTCTTCGTTTTCTTGTTGATTCCTGCATCTTTGGAGTTCACCTCCTTCAATTCTCAAGGTAAAACCTCCTTTGATTCCAGTTTTACCGAAGTTTTGAACCCTAGGTCTCCATTTTAGGGTTAATTGAAAATGTAGATGATTTCTATGGTTCTAGTTGGGCAAAGTTACTAATTTGATGTTTCATGATGCTTGCACATCCATGCCATGGATTCACTCCATGAGAAACATCAAAAATTTCAGTCGATTCCTTGCCCTAGAACTCGATCAGGACAAATGGTAATACCGTTTCTTGAGTGTGGTACAACCACAGTGCGGTCGTACCGGCCATATAACGGCGGTATGACCAATAGTCCTGACAGAAAATAGAAAATTCATTTCCTTTCACAATTAATTTTGATTTGATTGATGAATTGAACTCCTTGTAACCCATCCTATCTGTGTGAAGATGCCTAGGACAAGAATTGTGACTCGAAAGTCGCATGGACCACCTAGAGGAGGGCAATCTTCATCTCAACCTCCTGCACCTCCAGCTCAAAGAACTCGATCTGTTCGACAGAAAGTTGTGCATGGAAAGGGCAACAGGCCAGCACCTGACCCTGAGTCTGAAGAAAGTGAAGAAAGCTCTTCCCATGCAATGTCGGTTTCTGAGTCTGAAACTGAGATAGAGCCAGAAGTGCAAGCTCAGTTAGATCATGACTTGGGAGAGCCTCCAGAGCCTCCAATTAATTTGAGACTCATTACAGCTGACAAGTATGCCATCAAGCGACATGTCAATCAATATCAATTCAAGTCCAACTCCGTCAATCCAAGATTCCATACAATATTTCAAGAACAAGTATATGAGCAGCTGTATGGAAATCATAGAAACTTTGCAGATCACAAGTGGATTAAGTGGCCTCACATAAACTCCTTGGACAAAGCATGGTGTATACCGGCTTTTTCAGCAAGTCGGTCTTCATGATCTTGTGGCTCTAAGGCAGAATTATGATGACAAGATTATCAGGCAGTTTTATGCCACAATGCATGTTTCTCCAGACTTGACATCAATGAAATGGGTTACAGTAACCTGATATGTAGAGAGTACTAAGGAGGATTTTGAGTGTGTCTTGAGGACACCGTCTGGCACTTGGGAGAAGCTCTTTGACAGTCCTGCACTGCTTCCTCCTGCTTTGACTAACTTTATGATCCAGCTGTCAGGTCCACCCTAGGAAAGATTCATGGTCTTAAGCCTATTCCAAGTATGATTAATAGGATCATTAATCATACCTTTTATCCCAAGAGTGGGAATTTTGATGCAGTGAGAGGGTATGCTTGGAATATCATTGATAATATTATACGTGGGAGAAGATTTGATGTAGTGGATGTCATTCTAAAGGGCATAGTTTCTTCAAAGAATGATAGGGTAAAAAGGATCTACTATGCTCTCTGTATCATGGCTTTAATTCTAAAGAAGATTGAGTATCAGGGAGGATTGGGATCACCTCATAAGGCTTACAAGCCTCGAGACAGCCCTCCTGTTCGTCATGATGATTCTTCCACTGCTGCTACTGCTCAGGAGAGTGCTCCTGCTGAAGGTACTCTTGCACAGATTATCCAAAATCAGGAGTTGATTCTCAACACCTTGCAAGAAATGAAGACAACCCAGATTGAGTTTTAAAATGAGACCCACAACAGGCTAGTTGACATGGAGTTAGTTCAACATGATTTCCAGAATGAGACTCTTAACAGGATGGCTGCCCTGTTAGAGAGCATTTACTCTATGGAGCAGATTTTGAAGACTTCTCAGCGGTACTCTCGTCGTCCTCCTCCATCTTCAGGGGTCTCGACTTCTTTTGCTCTAGCTGCTCCTTCCGTGGCCCTAGCTACAGCTCCTTAGGACCCAGCTCCTCAGGATCCAGCTCTTCAGGATCCAACTCCTCAGGATCCAGCACTTGTTCTTCCTTAGGATCCAACCTCATCCCCTCCAGCTCCAGCTCCAGCTTCTCCATCCTCAGCGTTAGTTCTAGCTCCTCAGGACCCAGCTACCCTTCCTCCACAGGACCCAGCGATTCGAGATGTTTTTGGTACCTTGATGCCAAAGGGGGAGAAGTGAGAAGAGAAGCAAGAAGAGAAAGATTTAGGGGGAGCCATACTTTTGTTATATTATCTTATATGAACTTATGTGTTATTATTGTTGAACTTATGTGCTTGTAATAGTTTGAAACTATGTTGCTTATCTTGTTGAACTTGTTGGATAATGATTATGCTTATGATATTCTTTTGAAATGCAATCTCAATTATAGTCTTTTTACATTATTGTATTCCCTCAAGTTCTAACATGCTAAGAAACTCTGCCAAATTTTTTCAAAAATCTCTTCATATGCTTGCAAAGATTTTCTATCATTTATATGCACATGCTTAGGGGAGCTTTCTTTAAATTGGATTTAACAAGAAAATAATTCTCAAAACTCTTTTGAGCTCACTGCAAGAATTATTTTGTTGTTAAGTTATCAAAAGAATATACACTCATAGTATATTCAAAACAATCTTTCTCATATATTAGTGGTGTTGTCATCAATTACCAAAAGGGGGAGATTGAAAGCATCTAGGCCCTTAAAAATTGTTTTGGTAATTAATGATAATATGTGAATATGAGATTAACGTGTTTATTGAGTATTTACAAGGTTAAGTCCCATTGGTAAGTTTGATGACTTGAAGATGCATGCTAAAGGACAACATGAAGATCTACATGGCTCAAAGGCAAGGTACAAGTAGTCTAGGATCCTTTTATGTTTTACCGGTCTTAGGAGAATTGGTTGGAAGACCGGATTATAGGTTAAATGTCATACTATTAAGAGGGATCATGACTAGTAGCTTGATAGCTTGCTCTTGTGCAAATTGGATCAATTTAGGATCATGCATGCATTTGATTTTGGTTTTGGAAAGCCAACTTTGTTTTTCAAAACAAAACAGTAGTACCGATGTTAAGTCGGCAGTACTACCGCTTAGCGGTACGACCGGATTGTGGTGCGGTATTACCGCACGTCAGTCGTTCCAATTTTTAGTTGGCGGTACGTTTAAAATAGTAAGGTGTATTTTTGGTTCGGTGCCTCTCCTTGACAATCGGTAGTACCGCGGTCTCGTAACGGTAGTACCGCTCAACGATTGTACCGATTTCTATGTGGCGGTACGTTTTTTCCAGAGAGCACCTCTTTTCGGCCAAATTAGAAACCCTACAAACGGTTGTACCGACCCTCTGTGCGGTATGACCGAATCAAGCGGTAGTACCGCAACTTGGTTGGCGGTCGTACCGCTTTGGGATTTTCAATGACTATGTCAGAGTAATTAATGCTACTGTTCTAGCCATTACTATGCTCTGACATGGGTGCGGTAGTACCGCTCTGTGGTTGGCGGTCATACCGCATTTCACTGAAAGTTGGGGATTTCCTCTCCAACAGTCGTATTTGTTGGAGGGGGTTTATAAATACCCCTCCACCTGCTCAAGGACACATAGCTAGAGTTCATTTATCATCTATAATGCCTTGAGCAACATCTCAACCCCATAAAACACTCCTTGTGCATTCATTGTAAGGTTCTTGAGTTCATTCAAGTGCATTCACTCATTCTAGTTGATCCTTTTGCACTTGAGTGCCGTTAAGCGAGGATCGTTGATTTATTAAACTTGGAGTTTTGCTGAACTCCTAGACGGCTTGGCGGTGATCACACGGTGATCTCTTCAAGAAGCTTGTGAAGAGGCCCGGTGCCAAGATTGTGAGTGGCTTGGAGTTCGCCATCTCTGAAGTGGAGGAAGAACTACCGATAGTAATCGAGGGAATGCTTAATTCGTGGAGCCGGCTTGAATTGTCAAGCTTCCTCAACGTGGACTAGTAAAGACCGGCAAGTCTTCGATACCACGGGAAAAACTTCCTTGCCTCATTTGTGGTTATTTCTTGTCTTTACTTATTCCGTATTTACAATTCTAGCATTTATCTTGTGTTGAATTGCTTAGCTAGAATTGTATCTAGTTTAGACTTAGTTCTTAATTGGCTTAATTTGTTAATTAGTCAAAAAGTTTAAAAACCTCCTATTCACCACCCTCTAGTCGGTTATCCTTGATCCTACAACGGTGTAACGGGAAGCAAAATAGTGGTGTGCACTGAAATACAATTTCATTACTGGCTGCCTGTGGCTTGGCGTATCAAACTTGCGATTGGGGTAGTCCACGCAATAGTTTGGGCAGCACCAATAGCGTTGCCCAATGGTCCACTCGTCGGTTGATTTGACGCACTTGCAGGCGTCCTAGCACCAACAAAGGGGTGGCTTTACCCCCATCAGGGGCCCTTCAGGAGGGCGTTCAGCGAGCATAGGGGGGGGGCATGTCTTGACCCCAAATCGTTGAGCGTACTGCGAGGTGGCCTCCTTAGATTGACGACCTCTGGAGGTGGGTGGTTGTAAGGCTGCTGACTAAACACCCTATGGCGAGCTGCAGTTTCCTAGGGAGACACCTAGTCCTTCAAAAGCTCACGGATGTTCTCTCATTCCTTCTCCTTGCCCATGTTATTTAGGTAGTGTTGTTTGTGTGGAGTTCCCGGTCGAGTAGCGTTGTATTTATAGTGGGAGCGGATGTGTTTCACATCCGTGCACCACGCCCTTCGAGGAGGTCACATCCTACTTTGCAGAGAGTGGTCATGTCCTGCTGCTTTGCAAAGAGTAGTCATGTCCTGCTTTACAGAGAGTGGTCACATCCTGGTGCTATGCAGAGAGTAGTCAAATCTTGCTTGGCAGAGAGTGGTCAAGTACTGGTGCTTTGCAGAGAGTAGTCATATCCTGCTTTGCAGAAAGTGGTCACGTCCTGCTTTGCGGAGTGGTCACGTCCTGCTTTGCGGAGAGAAGTCATGTCCTGCTTTGTAGAGAGTGTTCAACTAGTACTTTGCAGAGCGAGGTCACGTCGTGCTTTGCAGTCATTGGTCACGACGATGGATTGATAGTTGAAATGAAGTTAAAATTTGCAATTATGATACAAGTAGTTCCACAGTGTGTACAACAAGCAAAGTACTAACTGAAGTACAAGTTACAACATGCTATAATTTCTAATCTTAGTATCGCTACACACAACAAGAAAACAAGAAGGGGTGTTGCACTTCACGCTGGTGTTCCTACATATCGGCAGGCGCCTTGCAATGTCTCGTAGTGTGGCCTTCCTAGTGGCAGAGGGCGCAACGTCTTCTCGCCGCTACAACTTCTCCTTCATTCATATCGTTCCTAATGTGACGGCTCTACCGGTGGCCCTTCCTGCCCTTCAACAGGTCAAGATCTAGAATCCAAGTCCGATTTACCATATCCAACGTGGCAAAGTTGCCCACAACCCTGAAGCATCTTAGCTCGCCGCACCATGCCTACACACCCTCTCCTTCATGAAGTATTCCGACATGAAGTTCGATGGGTCCATGTTGATGGTCCCGCATGCGGTGAGGACATGAGAGCATGGCTTGTGAATGAGCTCTGGCTTGTTGCATGTGCAGCTAGGTTCATTAACATGATCTCCAAGGCACACCTCGTGCGTAACAAGAGAGCGAGCTGTCCAAAATCTGGCTCTGTCACGAGGGAGCACGTTGAAACAATGCTCTGTGTTGCCCATCACGAAGACTGTGTGCGACTGACCCTTCTCGATCTTGGCCTGCATGTACACTGTAATCTTCGAGCAGTA
Source organism: Phyllostachys edulis (assembly GCA_036346405.1). Classification (NCBI taxonomy): domain Eukaryota; kingdom Viridiplantae; phylum Streptophyta; class Magnoliopsida; order Poales; family Poaceae; genus Phyllostachys; species Phyllostachys edulis. Next base: position 28,815,728 of record CM070555.1, on the reverse strand, counting down.
TAATGTATGTGGGTTCGATGCATGAAGTGCCACATTTGCATGTGTTTCTCTGAAATACCCGATTGTACCTTACAGAACGCCTTCCACGATGGTGACGAGGGCTGAGCACGGAGGCCCCTAAGAACCCAGCTGTAGACCTTCGTAAGGTTAGTGGTCATTATGTCGTACCTAGCATCGTCCGTGTCATGCAGCAAGGACCACTTCTCCAATGGCTCGGTCTCAATCCAATGTGAGAAGCACTTGTTGTCCCTCGAGGTCCTCTGTGTCACATGGGGAGAGTCAAGCTCCTGCAGTGGTGGGAGGCATTCAGGTTGGGCCGCCCTAGGAATGAGTGGACGCTTGATCCTCTCGACGACGTGCTTTTTGGTGTGCTCCTCCAACATCCCCGACAATGCATCAAATTTGCGCCTCTGGTTCTGCATAGCCAGCCTCTTGAATAGCTTTATTAACGGTTGCTGTGGGAACTGCTTGAAGAAGTTGGCCCCCAAATGGTGAATGCACCATCTGTTCCTCATATCCGACCAAGGAAATGGCTCCTCGAGGTCTTGCTAAAGTTTTCTGATGGCTTTCATCATCCCGGGGTGGCGATCATGGATTATGCAGACATCGGGACATGCCCCCAATTACTCCAACCTTCAGATGTTGAAGAAACCACAACCAACTGTCGAAATTCTCACTTTCAACGAATGTGATGGCTAAGGGCAGAATCTGATTATTGCTATCAACGCCAATTGCTGTCAGGATCTGGCCCTTGTATTTCCCATTTAGAAATGTCCCGTCGACTGAGATCATGGGCAACATGTGCCTGAAAGCATCGATGTAGGCACCGATGGCTAGGAAGGCCCTCTACAATACCATGAAACCTAGCGGCGGTGTTCTAGATGGCTTGTCCTTCACAGCAATGTATGTGCCCGGGTTCCGATCCTGTAGAACCTGGAGCATACGAGGAAGGTTGTTGTAAGCCGCCTCGAAAGAACCAAACCTCATTTTCAAAGCCTTCTGCTTCGCACACCATGCCTTCACGTAGCTAATCTTGTATTTGAATTTCTGCTCTATAGCCACCATGATGTGCTTGGCCTCCAGGTCATTCTTCTTCACTATCTCTCCGTACATGAGATTGGAGATGCGAAGACACTTTCTTTTCCCATCTCCTTCCTCCTCTCCTTCCTCCTCTCCTCTCCTCTTTCCCTTCCTCTCTTCTCCTCTTTCCCTTCTCTCTTCTCCTTACGCTCGTTCTCTGGAAAATGGTGAACTACCCTCGGTAGGCGTCTTGCTGGTTTTATAATGCCCCTAGTCACCCAACAATTGGGCGATTAGGGCCCAATGATGAGCTTGACAGGTGTCCTAGTCGCTCCACAGTTCGGCGACTAGGAGACAAAAGGTCCAGTCGCCCAATGGTTAAGTGACTTGGACACTTATCGCTCACCCGTTGGGCGACTAGCCCAAGTCGCCCAACTGTGGAGCTATAAATGATTATTACTGTAAAAAAAAGGTAGTATTATTTCTGTAATTCGAAATAAAAAACAGATTATTAAAAAAATTCCTCTTGGGCCCGTACAAATGACCAAAATACCCCTTGAGGGATAGCTACTCTAAGAGTACAAGTTAGGGGTACAATCGGTCTTTAGCAGGTGATTACATTTCTAGATCCGTTGAACAGGTGTTTTCCCTATGGAGTGGGTCCTACTATCAAGTGGATGGAATATTCTTCCAACAATACTCGAAGGAAAATGAACTGCATAATGGAAATAAAATGGAAGCATAAAAAATGAACAGACTACCAGAAGGAAAAGGAACTATATGTTAACTAATAAAAGAAGGACTTTACCCCCACAGAGTGGGACGATCACCTCTTCGTTCCACGAGCGCCGACAGGTGGGCCCTGGCTGTCAACCCTGCGCCTGATGCCCCTCGAGTCACCGGTTCCCTCCGCTCCACACCCCCATCCACTCCTCTCCCTGAGCACCCCTCCACCAATCCCTCTCTCGTGCGTGCGTCTCCTCCCACGCGGTGGTGACGAAGGCAACGTAATCCGCTGGTGACCTACGCCCTTAGCCTTCGCTCCCCGTCACTCGTATTCATCCAATCCATCGTGCATTGTTGTACTGTGCCACCTCCATCCTCCAGCTGCCGGTGGAGAAGGCAAGTGGCGCTTGTGGCACACTCCTTTATAAACTCAACACCTGCCATCGTTGCTTGACCCTTTCCAGCTGCCATCCGTAACTGGTGTTGCCACCACCTTCACCAAGCCCCCCATATCCGGTCAGGATCGAGATACCGTGTGGCCACCCTCAAACTCTAGAGAGGCGCCGCGCTGCCTCCACTCCCCACGACGTGAGAAACTAATCAGGACGTCGTAGCTTGTGTGCCACCGCCGGACCCACCGGAGAGGAGCCTTCGCCTATTAGCCCGCTGGGCCTGTATGCCATGGCAAGCAGCGACGAAGGCAACATGGGCATTCTTCCTCCCCCTCTCACAGGATGAGCAGAAACCGCCTCCCCGTCTCAACCTCTCCGTTCTCACAACCGCCTCCCCAACTCCCCCATTTTCCTCACTTTAAGATCGAGGAGGCCGACTAGAGAGGGGTGAATAGGCGGTTTTAAAAATACTTTTGGCTAAAACCGAGTTTTATGCGAAATTGTAAATCAATTCGGTTTTGCTCAATTAAAACATATATCACTAGTCTTGACTAAGTGCACCAACAAAATAAGACTATTAATAATGATAGCAATCATACAAAGACATAAGAAATCTAATACAAGGAATATAAATTGCACAAAGTAAAACACAAAAGAACAAACCACAATGACACAATGATGTTTTACCATGGTATTCGGAGACTTGTCAGTCTCCCCTAATCCACGTTGAGGTAAGCCCAATCGCGTTGGACCAGCTCCTCAATTGAGCCAACACCTCTGAGATAAATCCAACCACTTAGACCGGCTCCAACATGAACCAACACCTCGATCCACTCGGGGTTGCTCTTTCTCCTCTTCGGAGATGGCGAGCATCAAACCACTCGTAACCATCCGGGTCTTCTCACAACCTTCTTTGAAAAGATCACCGGCGCAACTCCTCCAAACCGTCTAGGTGTCGACAAACACCAAGAGTAACAAGTCGGAGATGCTCACTTGAACGAATCAAGTGTCTAACCTCAATGGATACACAATCCACTACCTAATGCAACACATGCACTTAGGGTTTGCTATCTAAGCTCACTAAGTGCAACACATACACATAAGAGATGAGAGGGCTTCCTCTTTGCTCAAGGAAAATAATATGGCACCAACAACCTTCGTCACAACCAGCCAAGGTGGGTATACATAGCCCACACACAAAAACTAGCTATTGGAGGAGAAACTATAGAAAAACAGGGAAATCTAGTCTGACAGACAACCGATGGCCGGTCAAACCGCCTGCTCCAACAGCTATAATACTAGCCGTTGGACAACATTCGGTCTGACTGCCAACCAATGGTCGATCAAACCGAACCAAGCTCGCTCGACTGACCAGAGGGCAGTCAAACGGCTCCACAAAGGAGCAAGCCAAAATCCAGAGACACCTTCTCCGAAAAACCTGATCGGGTCACATGACCTAGAGGTCGGTCGGCCACCGCCAACATATCTTTGGTCGACCACTCCAACCAAAACTAGAGATACATATTCTTTGGAAAAAGGTGACCGGGTCACACGACCTGGAGGTCCGGTCAGACCGGTCAAACATGGCAGTCAGACCACCAGAACAAGGAACCCGACAAACAACCCGGTCAAACTCTCAACAGCCGGTCAGACTGCTAGGGCTGAGAAAATAAGGATTTTTGCATTCCGCTTCAACTCAATTCGCAAATCACATTTGCCAATTGATGCGCGATGCAAACAAGGGTTAAAGCCGTTATTCTCAACAAGTTGTAAAACACATTTGCCAATTTTTATAATCACACCACAAGGAATAAGGTACATGGACTTAAACCATTTGCAAACTAAAGTCACGTGCTACAAAGATTATGTATGAGCCTCAACTATTTACAAAACACATTCACAAATATTGGCAACATGCTAACGAGAGCTAGAGCAAGCATAACGAGCTATCAACACATGACACTCTCAAGCTATTAGTCAAGACCTCTCTTAATAGTACGGCAACCTATACTAGCAATCCGGTCACAAACTAAACACCAAGACCGGTAAAAGACTAGGAACACATCTTTAGCCCTAGCTAGTCATATCTTTGCCTTGCAGATTCACTTGAAGCTTGATGACGCACATCTTTACTTCAAGACTGGGTCATTGATTTGATAATCATCAACACATGATGATTTCTTTTACTTCAAGTTCTTGACTTGAATATGTATAAACTCATGATGCACTCTTTCACTTGCTTTCCATCAACACATGATGTGTCTTCTTTTGTCTTGACGATCAACTCATGATCATCTCCTCTTCGAGATCTTGATACACATCAACACATGATGCATCCTTGACTCTAAGCTCTTGACTTCAATATCATCAACACATGATGATCTTCTTCACTTCGGGATCTTGAACATCATCAACACATGATGATTTTCTTCATCCCGAGTCTTGACTTGATAATGATCAACTCATGATGTCATCCAATGTCTCCATCATCATAGAACATAAACTATTCATCCAACTCATGAAAATGTTAGTTCCAAATGACGATTGTCATTAATTACCAAAATACTCTATTAACTCATAATAGTGGGTCTAGATTCTTCAATCTCTCCCTTTTTTGTGATTAATGACAATCCTCTTGCAAATAATTGAAATTGAATTAACATGAGTATATATCAACTACACAAGCTTTATATACTCAAGGATATATTTCAAAGTAGTGAAATGACAAAAACATAGAGTGAACTCCCCCTAAATATGGGCGGCATATCTGGTGCACATGCCCACATCTGTGGACATGCGTACACAGCAAATCCTGGCCGTGTCTCGTTAATTGAACAACTACGATCTAGCCTCCCTCCCACCCACCACCCATTTAAAACCCTCCCCCCTGGGCGCCTTCTTTCTCTCATTTCGACTCAACCGCGCTAGGGTTCGCACCGCCCTGCCGCCTCATGAGTAGCCCCCTCTCTGTCGGCCCCTTCTCGACTGCTCTGCTCCTTTCGGCTTCTGCCCTTCGCCTCGTTGCCCCCTCATTGCCCTTCTTCGGCCGCCCTACTTCTCGCGACTCTCCACTGTATGCCTCCCTTCTAGCCGCCTCCCTTGATCGCCGCTTCTTCCAAGCCGCCGTCTCCCCTCCAAATGAGTCGCCTCTATATGAATGGATGAATGGAAGCATATACTTGAAGCATGCATATTTTTTTGTGATCTTGTTTCTTGTGATCTTATTTATGTTAGATCCAGGTTATATAAGATCTATTAGCCATTACATCAAAAAAAAGATCGATTAGCCATGGAATTTCGGTTGATCGTGCTCGATCACATCCGAAATGACACCATCCATCTCGCCAATTAGCCTTTCGAAATTACTAGAATCAGAGAGTTATGCATGCTTTTTTTACGGATTGAATGTGCCATTTAAGACAAGCTCATCAAAAATCATATGAACTTCATAGTAGGTCATGTGCAAAGGAATTTCTTGAATTTGTTTATGTACTTGCTCATTGAATTTTCTGTTGTTTTGGGTGTTGCAACATCGCTCAGTTCTTGGAAAAGTGAAGGATTTCTTGGGAGAGATTACAAAGGCTAACGAGAAATTGTAGCTCGACGCTTAAGCACGCTTCTAATTGATCTTACATTTGATAAGTGTTCTAGCTGTTCATTGAGTACAATTTATGTACTTGCAAGAGTAAGCCTCTGAAGAGTATGATGTAGAAGCGCCACCGAAACAAAAAGGAATATATTGAAATGGTAAACCTAGTCTATCTTAGCAACATGATGGAGAAAACATGGGGCCCAAGTAACTATACTAACCGATGAGCACAATTACATTTTTGGTGATTTGCTTCTGAGTCGCCGATCTTCATTCAGATCAAGTCAGAGAAGCAACCGAAGCGACAATGAGCGGCTTCCCACCTTCCGAATGTCATTTGCTAGCAGTTCATCCGACTCAGACGATGATAACGATGACGATGATGAGGATGGTGGTGATGAACCTGCATGACCCGGATGAACCGGACACTTCGGTCGGCCATGGATGATGAGCTCACATGCATGCTAATGTTGGGGGATTACTGAGCTGCTTGAGAACTAGTAAATATAGTTAATAAAACTTTCTCAAGATGGCGAGATTTTCTCGAGTAGAAGCATAAATAGAGAAATGCCCGGACAAACAACTGATCGGTGTACTTACTTCCATGTATATGCCCATGAAAATATAAATGTTAGACCATCAAGATCCTTCGATATACTTGTTAGTGATTCTACCAAAAATCCATCGTGCATGTTGCAAAGTGCAAAAGTAAGACACGCAAGGCTCTTTCTTCTACTCGATTCTTGTTTCTTGTTTCTCCTTTGAGCTTCATTTTGCCTTACCTTTTTAGGGGACCGTGAATTGCTTGTACCAACTGTTTGTTCTTTGGAAGTACAAAGGCAAAGATGAAAATGGTAAGATGTATGGTGTGAGCACAAGATGTGATCGAGTACGATCAACTGAAATTACATGGCTAATCGATCTTATATAACCGGTTGGATGTTGATATCGCAATGACAGGCCCTCGGTCTTGTAGCTTTGTGTTTTGATGGCGCAGTTTGCTTGCCGAGGCAAACGAGTTCGACTTCCTCGAGCAAGCACCACTGACCATCCTTCTTCCAGTGCAAGTTTTGAAGCCTGCCTTTATTGAACTCAAGAACCTAGAGAAGTATCACGACATCGCACTAACATTTAGAAAATTCCTTGGTTATAAGCTCATAGATGATGGACATATCGATACATTTGTAGTTCCATACCAAGGTGAAGCTAGACACTGTAAATGAGGAATTGGAGACAAAGATTGGTGCAGATCTGGCTGCATACTTCCTACCAACAAATGCTACCATGAACCCACCAGCTGAAGCCTAGAAAATACACACAAGAACTTTGGTCATATACTAATGCCATCATTAGATGCATTATTTGACAATGAATGACTGAGCCATGACATCATAAACTTGATGAGTGATTACATAATATAAATTCAGGTAAATAAAACAAATAAAGAAACTAGCACTTCTCATTGTTATACTGTGCTATTGAAAGTTGTAACAATTTGTAATGCAGAAGCATTTGTTGTTTTGATTTGAGCTTCTAAGCATACTAAAACAATACCAAATCTAACATTAGGACTAAAAAACAATACCAACAACTATCACCCCCCATTTTGCCCATTTTGTAATGCATTCCTGATGCTTGACATCAAAACAATGATGCCCTTGGAAACTCTGCATCGAAACTCAAAACAAATGAAAGCTTACATAGGGGGAGTCGACGGCGTAGGGCGCAGGCGAATGGGGTGAAGTCAGCGGCGGGGCGACGCAGGTGGCTGCGACTCGGGCCGAATCGGGAGGACGAGCGAATGGGGTGAAGTGGGCGGTGCGACACGGCGCCCAGCAACGACGCGATGTAGTGGTGGCGGCGAACCCTAGCACGGAAGAGAAGGAGCGAGGTGGAATCGTGGGCTAAATGGAGTGAGATGGAATCAGCAAGAAACGCAAACAGCAGCGGAGGATTGGGGCTCGGGAGGAGGGGAGGTCGGCGGTGCCTAGCAGCGGCGCGACGCAGTGGTGGCGGCGGCGCGGAAGAGAAGGAGCGAGGCGGCGGCGAGGAAGAGAATGGGGCGAGGTGGAATCATAGAAGCTCGTTCGGCCGGGGGGTGGACGCAAATTTTGCAGTCGCTCCACCTAGTGTGTGCTTGCTTTCCATCCAGCCGTTGATCGTGCGATGAGCAGGCCAGATGCCATTTGTCCATATGTTCACACATATGTCTATGTGCACCTGATACGCCCCCCTAAATATGTGCATTCACAAATATATGGAATAAAACCAAAATGCACATATTCATGTTTGACTCTTGGTGCAGTTCATTCTATATTTTGAATCCAAAGAATGCAACAATTGAAGGATATGACAAATTAGCTCATGCTCATGAGAAAACATGCATTCATAAAGATCCATAAACTATTTTGGGCAAATTGCAAATTAGGTTTCCCATAATATAGTTTACCCATTTTAAACAAAGCCAAAAACGTTTTTTCATTTTTGCTAAGAAAACCCCTTTCAGGAAAAACTCTCCCTTACACAAAGGTTGTACTCTTTTTACGCACAAAGGCTTTCTCCATCCAATCAATATCTCTCTCTTTGTCATCTCTTTGAAATATGTCCATCCAAAACTCATGATGACTTTAAACTCTATCATTTGACCATTATCTGTAACCAAATTCTCCCCCCTTTGACATTAAGCACCAAAAATGTCTCCATGTGAATCACTCTTGAAATATAGTCCTTAAACATCACTTGTAGATACCACGTATAGACAAGACTTGAAAATACAAAGTGCTTGAACTTCTCTCGAAAAGATCTTCAAAGAAGGCATCCAAAGAGAAGAGAGAAAGAGAGAATCCACTCGTACACGAAGAGTACTTGAGCTTGGTCAAGAGAGGTAAGATCGGCAAGGAATGAAATTAGATACCACTTTGAAGAAATAAGATGATATCACGTGTAAGGATAAATCCCATGCTGAGGTCAAGATGATTAAGAGAAGCTACCATTTGAAAGAATATCACTTGAATGAAAAAAATTACATTTGTAATCAAGGAAAAATAGTAGAGGGTAGCTTGGAAGGGTAGCAATAAACATCTTGACTAAAGGAAGCAATCAAGGTGGCCGAAAGAAGTAGAAATCAATAAATATGCCATTTCCTGTTGCTAACAATAACGCCCGGTCAGACCGGAGTTCAAGGGGCAATTAGACCGGTGGCTAGTGGTCAGACCAATGTTCAAGGGGCAGTTAGACCGGAGGGCAAGTGGTCGATCATTTGGGAGGTAGCCGGTCGGGACAAGCTCAAAGCTGAATCTGTCAACATATTTTAGTTTAGATTTTTGGAGCAAAGATGTAAATGTTGTATTTTGCTCTAAACTTCCACACAATCAATCAAATAAACATATTTGGAGCATTTCTAACTTATATAGCCCTTGAAAAATCCAAATCTTAAATAGTTTTTATGAATTAAGCTTTTGTTTTCGCAAACAAAATCTTATTTTTATGAAACTTCTTCAAAAGAGCCAAATTGAGCATATGATGAAATTTAGAGTATCTAATTTTATATATGAGTCATTAATACCATTATGGACCAATTCATGTAAATAAATTAGGCTCAAATGGCAAAACTCGATTAAGTGCTAGAAAGTGACCACTTAGGTCAAAACTGTATTTTGGACGAGTTTCGAAATCAAATAAATTTTACTAGGTTGGTATTTTGAAATTCTTTTGAATAACAGAAAGGTTTAAAATATCCAAATCTAGGATTTTCCTTTTGGGATGATTTTCAAATTCCTTTTGGAATAGATTTTACACAAAAATCTAGTTTATGTCAAAAACAACATATTATGATGTAGAATTTTGGCTAGAAACTCATTTTCGTTTTTCTTTAGCCAAAACCTTTGGAAAACCTTTGAATAGCATTTGTATACATTTTGCAACTAATTTTTCAAACGATTACTAATAATTATGAATTTTTTTACTTTTGGCTAAACGGCTTAATTTTGAAAAACATTACTAGCACTTAATTAATTTGGACATGCTTAGGGATGTGATATACATGTGTATGACTTAGCACTCCCCCTTAATGTGCCACAAACCATCTTGCTCAATATTTCAATAAAAAAGTTTTTGGACAAGAGTAAGAACACCATTTTAAAAAGATTTTCATGAAATGCAACCTACACATGGCATAAGGGCTAGATACTTCAATGTAAATACTTGCTACGAGATAGCATTGGTTTGTGATATGAAGTGGTCATCCTCAAGCTTGGCTCTAATTTTGATATATGATGGAATCCACCTTTATATGAATAAGCCAAGCCTCTAATGCCTCTCCAAGTACCTATTAAGCATTTAAGCGCATTTTCGTACCCAATACTTGGTTGGGTCCATGAATGTTAGTCACAATAGATTTAGGCACCCATATGGCCTTAGCAATAATCTTTGGTAAACTAATAATTCTAGCAAACACATTGCCATTTTTATCCTTCCTAAACAAATAATGATCATTATAGATAATAGACTTAGGAAAGATACCTTTGGGATAATTCTTACTAAAATGTCCCTTTTTCCGACAATTGTAGCAAGTTTGACCTTTTCTTCCATCCTTTGTCTTCTTGTCTTGCTTATTGCCGGCTTGCCTAATTTTTCAATGTCTTGACTTGACATCCATTTGATTTGGGCACACCGAGGCAATGTGGCCCTTCTCATTGCAACCAAAGCATTTGATATTCTTCGTGTGTCTTGCATTATGCCTTGTTTTGCTATTCTCCTTCTTCTTAAGAGTGAAGCCAATTCCACTCTTATCTTGCAAAATTCTTTGCTTGATTAATATGTCATCGAGAGTGGCATTCACTTTGAAGCTTCTTTCCAAGTCATTTTTTTATTTGGTGACTTGGTCCTTGAGCTTTTTGTTTTTCTCTACAATGTTAGTCTCAACAAGCATAGAGGAAGTAGAAGCATCTATTTTTAAGCTACAAGGATTATCTAGCAAATCATCATAAGAGGTGGATATGCTAGCCTTAGATGAAATGCAAGGACTAGGAGCTATACATGGCATATCATCTGATAAATTACATGTAATGCCTATATCCACCTGGTAGCTAGTGCATTCCTTAAGAAGGAGAGACTCATGCTCTTCTTTTAACATATTATAAGAATCCTTGAGACAAAGAAATTCATTCTTCAAGACTTTGAATTTTGACTTCTCCTTGTCAAGGTATTCATTTAAGTCCTCTAACATGTCCATCAAATCATCATATGAAGGGTCATCATCATCATTTACCTCATTATTACCTTTCGCCATGAAACATGTAGACATGTCAAATAGTGATGAAGCCTCATTTGCATTTGAGAGGTTTGATGGATTATCCTTTATGGCTAGCCCGGCAAAATGTCTTCTTTTGCCATCATTCTTCTTTCTTAATGATAATTTGGGCTCTTCTTAATCTTCCTTACCATAAGGACACTTTGAAGCAATGTATCCCTTTCTTTGACAATTGTAGCACCTTAGAGTCTTGAGGTGCTTTTCATTTGAAGATGTGCTAGAATTTTTATGTGAGCCACGTCTCTTCGTGAGATCTTCTATTTTATTCATGAGAGTGACTATGTCTTCTTTGGTGTCATCATCTACCTCATTTTGATTCTCATCTTCACTTGAATCATATTTGGCCTTCAAAACATGAATTCTTTTGCTTGAAATTAAGGCCCTCTCCTTGAGCTCATCCTTGTCTTTCTAGTACATCTCATTTGTGATGAGATTGTCCAAAAGAGCGGTAGGAGTCATCTTTGGCAATTCAGGTGAATTGAGGAATAAAGTCACTAAGGTCTCGTATTTGTCTAGTAGCACCCTAAGTATCTTGCGCACAATATCGAGATCGGTTAAATCACAATATATGTCTTTGAGCTCATTTACTATGTTGATCATTCTAGAATACATCTCATTGATGCTCTCATGAGACAACATGGTAAATAACTCGTATTTGAGCTTTAACCTATGAAATTTAGCTTCTTTAACCGTGGAGGTTCTCTCATGAATTTCCATGAGAGTTTTCCAAATATCATGAGTATTTTCAAGATTGCTCACCCTATTGAACTTCTGCACACTCAAAGCGCTATAGAGAACATTTAAAGCTTGAGCATCATGTCGTAAGTTTTGCTCTTCCCGTTAAGTGGGGTTTTGTGGATCAATTGGAGTAGCAAAACCCGCATCAACAATTCTCCATAGGTTTGGGTCCATGGCCTTAAAATAGATGGTCATTCTAATTTTCCAATAAGCATAATATGAACTATCAAAGTGTGGTTCTCTACCAATAGATAAACCCTCACTAGCCATCCTTTACTGTCTAGATGGTGAAACCTAATAAAATGAGAGACCAAGCTCTGATACTACTTGTAAGATCGAGGAGGCCGACTAGAGGGGAGCGAACAAACCACGATGACACAATGATGTTTTACCGTGGTGTTCGAAGACTTGCCGGTCTCCCATAATCCAAGTTGTGGTAAGCCCAATCACGTTGGACTAGCTCCTCAATTGAGCCAACACCTCCGAGGTAAGTCCAACCACTTGGATCGGCTCTAAGATGAACCAACACCTCAATCCACTCGGGGTTGCTCTTCCTTCTCTTCAGAGATGGCGAGCACCAAACCAACCTCCCGGATCTTCTCACAACCTTCTTTAAGAGGATCACCGGTGCAACTCCTCCAAACCGTCTAGGTGTTGGCAAACACCAAGGGTAACAAGTCGAAGACGCTCACTTGAACGAATCAAGTGTCTAAGCTCAATGGATATACAATCCACTACCTAATGCAACACATGCACTTAGGGTTTGCTCCCTAAGGTCACTAAGTGCAACACATGCACATAAGAAATGAGCGGGCTTGCTCTTTGCTCAAGGGAAATGATATAGCACCAGCAACCTTCCTCACAACCGGTCAAGGTGGGTATATATAGCCCACACATAAAAATTAGCCGTTGGAGGAGAAACTGCAAAAAATAATAAGGAAACCCAGTCTGACCGCCAACCGATGACCGGTCAGACCGTCCTGGCTCCAACGGCTATAAAACTAGCCGTTGGACAACATTCGGTCTGACCACCAACCAATGGCTGGTCAGACTGCCAGAGGGGCGGTTAGACCACTCCACAAAGGAGCAAGCTAAAATCCAGAGTCACCTTCTCTGGAAAAACCTGACTGGGTCACATGACCCAGAGGTCCGGTCAGTTCGGCCAACACATGACAGTCAGACCGCTCCAACCAAAACAAACACATTCTTTGGAAAAAGGTGACCAGGTCACAAGACCCGGAGGTCCGGTCAGACCGGCCTCAGACCGGGATCCCACCAGTCAGATTGGTCAAACATGGTGGTCAGACCGCCAAAACAAGGAACCTGGCACACAGCCCGGTCAAACTCTCAACGGCCAGTCAGACCGCCCAAAGACTTGCGGTCAGACCGCCAGAGCTAAGAAAATAAGGATTTTTGCATTCCGCTTCAACTTAATTTGCAAAACACATTTGCCAATTGATGCATGATGCAAACAAGGGTTAAAGACGAGATTCTCAACAAGTTGCAAAACACATTTGCCAACTTTTAGAATCACACCACAAGGAATAAGGTACATGGACTTAAACCATTTGTAAAACACGTTCGCAAACTAAAGTCACATGCTACAAATATTATGCATGAGCCTCAACTATTTGCAAAATATATTCACAAATATTAGCAACATGCTAATGAGAGCTAGAGCAAGCATAATGAGCTATCAACACATGACACTCTCAAGCTACTAGTCAAGACCCCTCTTAATAGTACGGCAACCTATACTAGCAATCCGGTCTCCAACCAAACACCAAGACCGGTAAAAGACTAGGAACACATCCTTAGCCCTAGCTAGTCATACCTTTGCCTTGCACATTCATTTGAAGCTTGATGACAGACATCTTCACTTGAAGACCGAGTCATTGACTTGATAATCATCAACACATGATGGTTTCCTTTACTTTAAGTTCTTGACTTGAATATGCATCAACCCATGATGCACTCTTTCACTTGCTTTCCACCAACACAGGATGGATCTTGTTTTGTCTTGACGATCAACTCATGATCATCTCCTCTTCGAGATCCTGATACATATCAACACATGATGCATCCTTTACTCCAAGCTCTTGACTTCAATATCATCAACACATGATGATTTTCTTCATTTCGGGATCTTGACTTGAACATAATCAACACATGATGATTTTCTTCATCTCGAGTCTTGACTTGATGATGATCAACTCATGATGTCATCCAAAGTCTCCATCATCATGGAACATAACCTTTTCATCCAATTCATAAAAATTGTTAGTTATAAATGACGATTGTCATTAATTACCAAAATACTCTAATAACTCATAATGATAGGTCTAGATTCTTCACTCACCTCTCCTCTCTCGCACGCTTGCGTCTTTTGCATTCAGCTATCTTATATGTCACCAACATGTATAATTGGTCTTTTGACTATGATGATAATTTTCAGTGGGAGGGTGGGAGCTCTAGATGTGCATGTTCATAAAGCTTCAAGAATTGTAGTTGCAGAACATATTATGTTAATGAAACGTGCAATTGACATTCATTTGTATGCTTCACATAGTGAGTATACATTACCTAAAATTATTTAGTGTAAATTACGTATTTTTGTTGCAACGCACCTGCACCCTACTAGTATAGAAAGGAAAGGAATTATAAAAAGGAATCACCTGAACGGAAGCAGGACTGGATGTTGTAGTGTAGGGACAGAGCTAGGAAATTATGACCAAAATGCTAGTTAACAAGTATATATATTGAAGAGGGCAATTAAATTACTTGAATTTACTAGACAAATACATTTGAATTCAGAACGGTTTTCATATTTCGAAGTTATCTGATATTTTGTTAACTTTAAGTTGGTTTTCTTGGTCTTTCGATTATCTCCGAAATGTGTGTGATTGATTCTAATTTTTATCTAATGAGTTAAAAATGTGACTTATGCTTCCATATAAATAGGCACCTCTTTGAAAAATGCGTGTGTAACATGAATAAAGGTAACATAGGGACCGCGGATATCGATGTAGAAGCATACTAGTGGTATTGCAAATCCTTATCTTAAATATGAAAATCCATGGTTCAAATGAGCGATCCATTGGAACCTATCTCAACCAATCTTGTAACATATTGATAGCATATCGACACCCCTTAAACTTCTATTGTCTTTCAGACAAAGCCATTGCTTAACTTCGCAACACAAGGAACGTCATTGAGTTTTGTAGGAATTTTGAAGGAAGTTAATCAAACATCCATTCTAAGAACTAGACCGGGTTTCAGTTTCAAGAAGGTGACCGATTTGATCACCGATGGGAACCGTGAAAAGTCCGCACAATTTCGTTCTTGCATCTTTTGAATATGAATTGATTTGAATCACTTTGGTGGTTGAAGACATGGTATGGGGCATGGGAGTTCAACCGAACATAAAAATATTTGAGAATAAGGTACTTAGTGCTAGTGATATCTTGATATATGGATTTTTAATCCCAAGGAGGCCCATAACTCAATAGAGCCCAACCAATGTAACCCCGTGTCCCATCAAGGTATCAATCGAATGATTTTTTTTGATAAAGGGGAGACCACGCTTTTGATTCAAAGCAAATAAAAGATCATATGAAGGTAGCGAACTGGTGACCTCCGACTTGCGTCTGAGACAAAAACAGATAACAAAAACTCACGACCACACGATCGAATCAAGCCAACCTAACCGACCAATTGAACCGAGACTACAAGCTAACTCAAAGTAAACGACAGCTACTCAAACCGACCATCAGATCTTCCACTGCAATGACGAGCCAACAAAGAAACACGAAGTACTATGGTTTGAACAAAATATCAGGAACATCATCAGATCTATTACAGAAGGTTTTCAGCCAAGCTTCAATGAACGCCATGAGATGATCCATCATCACACCATCATCCCCTTTTAGAAGGACCTTCCAATGCTGCAAACAAGATAAAGCTTTGTAGATAACATCAATTGGGTTCTTAATGAAACTCTGCTCAAACACCATATTGTTCCTAAGTCTCCAAAGAGTCCAAGCCGTAGCTGCAAAACTAAACAAAGCAACATTGTAATTATTAGCCCCTTTGTTTTCCAACCGGTTTAGTTGAAACTCATCTAAACAGGTTGGGATACGCTTCCAGCTTAGAGCCTCTTTAATGCAGATCCAAAAGAAAGTAGATATACTGCAAGAAAATAAAATATGATCGATGTTCTCTTCCACCCCACAAAGAGTACAATCAGTGCTACCTTTCCACCCCCTATGTTTAAGCTGATCTAAAGTTTGGACTCTATTATTGTAACAAAGCCAAATGAAGATTTTAACCTTTAAAGGACACTTGTTTTTCCAAAGATTAGACAGCTTCCTGCTCTTGACACCCCCAAATAATAGATGGTTATATAAGGATTTGACTGAGAAGATACCAGACTTTTCGAGGCACCACACTAGTGTATCTCTGTTGTTTCTAATCTCCACTTGCTCAATATCCGACTTGAGCATCTCCCACTGCTGGTATTCATCTGCCCCCAAACTTCTTCGGAAAGGAATGTCCCAGGTATTATTATGCACCCCAGCACACACATTCATAGCAGGAAATTGACAGAGATGGAACAATTTATTGTATTTAATTTTGAAAGGACAATCATTAAACCAAGTATCCTTCCAAAACGAGATGTCCTGACCATTACCCAAATTATATTTAACCCCCAAATTGAAAAGATGATAGACCTTCATCACACTTTTCCAAAATTGAGAACCCCCTAAGGTGCCAGCCTCCCAAAAAACCCCTGTTGGAAAGTATTTAGCTTTCAAGATATTAAACCATAATTCCTTATTAGCTAATTTCATTTTCCAAATCCATTTAACCATAAGGCAATCATTCATAATCTAAGTGTTTATAATCCCCAAACCACCATATTTTTTTGGTCTACAAACAGCACCCTAGTTAACCATATGGTACTTAAATTTGTCAGTTGCACCCCTCCAGAAAAATCTGGCCCTAATTCTATCCATCTTTTTATGTGTTTCTTCGTTAAATCTATAGAACCCCATAGTGTAAATCGGAAGGCTGCTTAAACTGCTGTTAACTAGAACCAATCTGCCCCCTGAGGATAATAAATTTTTTTCCAATTGTCTAACCTCTTGCCAAGTTTATTGATCACATTATCTGCAGTTCCCCCCCCCCTAAACATCTATTACCAATCAGAATGCCCAGATAATTCATAGGTAATTGAGCTAACTTACAGTTGAGCGTATTGGCAATTTTGTTAGCCTCTTCATTATCCACCCCGAGCACAATCACTTCACTTTTGTGATAGTTGATTTTCAAACCTGACATCCACTCAAAGCAATATAACAAGAATTTCAGGTTCAAGAGATGATTTCCCTCAGGCTCTAGCATCACCACTGTATCATCTGCGTATTGCAGAATTGGAACACCCCCAGGAATTAAATGTGAAATCACCCCTTTTATCAAACCTCTGTCTTGAGCTTTGTGACTAATTTCAGATAAAGCATCAGCTGCCAGATTGAAGAGCAGAGGGGAGAGTGGATCTCCTTGTCTCAAACCTCTATAGGTTTTGAAATAAGGACCCAACTCTCCGTTGATGTTGATGCTAACTTTACCCCCTTTGACTGAGCTCATAACAATCTTAATCCATTTATCAAAAAATCCTTTTCTCTTCATCACTTCCTCTAAGAAACTCCAATTAATTTTATCGTAAGCTTTTTCAAAATCTAGCTTTAGAATCACCCCTTTCCTTTTAGAAACTCTGAACTCATGAAAAATTTCATGTAGAGCCACCACCCTATCCAAAATGTTTCTTCCTCTAATAAAGGCCGATGACTCACATTGATAATATTATCTGCCAAAGTCCCCAATCTGTTAGCCAACAATTGGGTTAAGATTTTGAAGCTGACATTTAGAAGGCATATCAGTCTGAACTGTTTAATACTATTAGCTTCTTTAAGTTTAGGAATCAAAGAAATCACCCCGAAGTTTAACCTTTTCAGATCCAAGTCTCCTGAAACTAAATCTTGAACTAGGAGCATGAATTGATCCTTGTACACACCCCTGAATTCCTTATAAAAGGGCTAGGAAACCATCCTGCCAAAGTATTGAGTTTATGGGAGCTCCTTAATAACTTTCAAGACCTCTTCTTGATGTAATCCTCAAGCAAATACATGTTATCGCCTCTGAAATCCTAGAAGATTCACCCCAAAAGCCATCAGCTAAACCCACCTCTTGAACACCCCCTGATCCAAAGATTTTTATAAAAGTAATATATATGTTCTTTGATCTTACCCTTATCTTGCAAAATATTGTTTTCATGCTCTATACTGAAAATTTGGTTCTTTCTCCTCCTACCATTAGCACACATATGAAAGAAACCCATGTTGGCATCCCCTTGAGTTATCCAGTTAACTCTTCCCCTTTGTTGCCAGTAGTTCTCTTCCATTTCATATAGTTTTTCTAAATCCGCTTCAAAAGAGTATCTCTGATTCCAATCCTCATGATTCAAACCCCTGTCCTCTGCTACAGAATCAAGCCTTTTAAGTTGCTCCAAGATCCTTTTCTTCTTCAATTTATATTCACCATTGATGTTAGCACCCCAACCTCTCAAAAATCTTCTTAAAGAAGCCAAGCAGCCATTCCATCTTTCCAGAGAGTAACAAGCAGCAGGAACTCTACTATTTATCTCCTTCCACTTATCCTGAATTAAGCCCTTAAAATTCTCACGACACATCCACTTTTTTTCAAAATGAAATCTCCCTGACTTAATTATCTCTCCTTCCCCAGAGTTCAACAGCAAAGGGCTGTGATCTGAGCCCACTCTGATTAGGCACTGAACATGACAGAGAGGAAAATTAAGAGCCCAATCAGTTGAGACAAAAACTCTGTCCAGATTTACCATGGTAGGATTGGCCTGCTTGTTAGTCCAGGTAAATTTGGCTCCCTTTTTCTTAACTTCCAAGAGCTTGTTCTCAGATATAAACTCATTGAACATTTCCATCAGACTATTGTTCACTTTACCAGTATTTTTGTCCCTAGGATCCCTGATCAAATTAAAATCACCCCCTATAACCAAAGGCAAAATAGTACTTTTACATTTTCTATCCAGTTCCTCCACAAAAGTCTCAGAGAAATCATGATTGGCTGGGCCATAGACCACTATCACTTCCCGTCTGAAATTAGTGATTCTATTTCGAACCCCCATGCTAACATGGTATCTACCAGAATCAGCACTTTCCACTTCAAAGAGATCTCCTTTAACCCCCAACAGAATACCTCCTGAATGGCCTATTGCTGGTACCCAGTGCCACTTAAAGTGAAAGCCACAATCCAAATTATTAAGCTCTCTGGCTGAGAAATTTTTTTAAAGGTCTCCTGCACCCCAACAATATCAAACTGTTATGCAATCAACATCTCTTTGAACTGTCTTCGTCTGGCCGCCTGCCCCAAACCTCTAATATTCCAAAACAAACACTTCATGTTTTGTCACCTGCACCCCTCTTCTTGAGCTTACTGCTCACTTTTCTATTCATCTTAAAACCTGTCATACCCTTTTTATCCACAGATTCTGTCTCTGTGATAGTCACCAATATCGCCGCAAGATATCCCCGATCTCATTGGCTTCTTTCTCAACCTTTACTTGTGCAACTTTAGCCAATGCGGCTCTAACAATTTCCTGAGCCTGCATTGCTGAAATGATATCTCTAGAGTTTTTGTGTTGATTTCCCAAGGTAATGTCACAAGCAGTAGCAATTTGTTCTAAATAAGTACTAGAAACATTGTTAAGAACATTAAAGGGATTTACAAGTTTACCTTGGGATTCCAAATTCTGAATGGATTTAAGTTTGGAAGCCTTCTCCTCCATAGGTATCCCCTGGTCTTGGATCCTGGAGCTTTTTCTAATTGCCACAATAGGGTCAATAGCTCTGCTTTTCTTCCCTCTTCTTTTAGTAGGCAACCAGCCTCCATGCTCCTCCCCTGTGTCAGACCTTTCACAAATGTTTAAGTGTCCACCTTTGGTTGATTTTTCAACTGACACCCCAACACCAGACTCTTTCCCATGCTCAACATCCACAAGATATCCTGAAGTAACACACCCCCTGTCACCTTTGTTGATCTGAGGCTCTCTAGCAATAGGAACCTCCTTCCCAGGAAGCTTCTATTTTGTCACTACTGTTTTTTCTTTCAAGGGAGTTTTTAGGCAAGGCCAACTTTGAGCAGGTTGCAAAGTAGATCCTTCTTTAGTATAGACCACAATCTCCTTCATGGTCGCAACCTCTTCAATGGCAACATGCTCATCAGCATTAAAACTTGCCCTTCCATCCTCAAACAAAGCAACATTGCCCTCTTCAAACTTATGTAATTGAGAGGCTTCAGAAGGAAAGCTATAAGCCAAAGACACTATAGCTAGAACATTACTGTCATTATCCCTCAAAAAAGAATCATTATCCTTGTCAGACTTTCCAGAAACAAGAGATACCTCCAAATTATCGCTATTTGGAAGATCTGCTGTGGGAGACTGTTGCAACTGCAAAGTTGATACTAAATCATTTTGATCAGTATAAACCTGACCCTCTTCCAGCTTTTCCTCCATACCTACTGAAACCTCCTGAATATTATCTGCAGTATGTCTGATAACATTCTGGTTAAAGACAGTGATTCTTTCCACCAACATGTTAGACCCCTCCTGCTCTTTAGTGTCACCCCCACCCCATGATGTTGTTTCCCTTTATTTTTGACAGAATCTCCATCACCATGCTGCTCAGAGGACTGCGTGACATTCCCCCCGAATCTCTCAACCAGTTTTTCCCACTCCAATTTATGGTTACTACTGTGTGAATCTTCCTCATCCTCATCATCCTCGTCCTCATCTTTCCTGTGCTTATGAATTTTATGGAAATGGTCATAAACAGGTGCACCTTTCTTTTTGATATCCTCTCCTTCTGCTTCAAACTTAATTTCATACCCCATTGAATTGATAAAGATCTCCACAAAACAATTAATTTTTGTTGAGTCCCTACAAAGAACTTTCACTCTCACTGGATCAGTCCTCAACAAGCTTATCTCATCCACTTCAACAGTCTCCCCAACCGTACTAGCGATCTCTTTAACAATTGCAGTGGTCTTAGCAGGACTAGGGATGCCTGAAACTTCAACCCACCCTGCCTTAAGCACAGAGGAAGCCTCCGGATCTAAGTTGGATTTTTCAATCTTAGCCTTGATGGAGTGTAAAGCCAATTCCACACTTCTAACCTTCGACCAAGTTTTCAGCATTGCTTTAGAAGGGAAAACCACCCCAAATTCAGAATCTGAGAGCTTCCGAACCTTCCAATCCCAATTCGCTTGGATTAAGTGTTTCAATTCAGCTTCGATTTTAGACACAGTAGCAACACCCTCTTTGATACTCAGCACCCCTGAAGCTTCCTGCAATTCCGAAAGCTTCAAACCCGAAGCGTGTAAGCTATAAAATCCATGACCTGGAATCCCAAAATCATAAAGTTTCAAACCCTATCAATCGAATGATTACTTGGCTACATTTGTAGGGCGAGGATTTTTCGTGCAAGTTAGCGGTTAGGATGTCATAATTAGCTTCCAAAGCATCACATTACTCGTTGGTGACTGGATTTTTTTTTAAAAAAAAAATTGTAATGAAGCATGCAGTGCAAACAATATGTAATTTAAATAATTTCAATTGCACTATAATATAATTTGAAATTTCAATTGGGAAATTTCATATTATTTTCATACCAGCAGTAAAATCCTAGCTCCACCAATACTGTCTGTATCTTGGGCGGTACCGTCAGGCATTCCGAGTTATGATCAGTACAAGGTAGGAAAGCATGAGTGGAAAATGGAATAATTCAATTTGTCTTTTGAAAGATGTCACTGCTTTTTAATTGTTGATTTGAGTTTGAACCATCCAGATAAATACATAATAAGACCGACTAGCTAATCTACATAGTAGAAGAGGTGTAGATAAGATTTGGTATAGATTTGATAATGGTGTGTATCACAGTCTAGTGAAGACTAATTAGTCTCTATCCAAAATCAGCTCGACCATGCGGAATTAGGAAGCATTTTCGATCTGTTATCCCTTTCTGAATCTAAAGCCCGGATGGACACTGATTCATCAATCTAAATCAAGTTGAATTCAGAATTTTAGATAATAGAAGTACAACCTCTGATCTCTGCACCAACTAGAGATATACACAGACATTATATCACCATCAACTAAAAGCTTAAAACAAAAAAAAGGCCAAAAGCCAACAATGATAAACAAATTGTTATGCAAAGGCCAGCCTAAAAAAAACCATCTAGTCCCGCCTCCGGGACCAACCAGGAGATCGTCTACAAGTCGAATTCAGATGTCAACTGGTCACATATTATCCACAACTCCCTTTGTGCCTTTGTTCACATAGGCACATATCACACCTTTAACACACTAGCAACAAGAGAGTACTTTAGAAGAAGGCTCGTTTAACTTTTCAATTCTTATATGAACTCAAGCTTCTATACAGGAACAACATTTGCAGGACGCTCTGCAACTCTGTTATACTTTGAGCTACACAACCGGAGACCGGACATAACACTCTTCAGAAAACTCTTTCACGGTTTCACCAACGCACCCGGCAGTAGAACTCATACCGATGCTGACTTCTCACACAACCACAAGCATCGTTAACCGCTAAGCTACCGCATGGTCCTATTCTTCTTAACCGTGCTTGTTTTCGACACGCAGAACCCCTCATCATGACTTAGTTTTGAACGGAACATAGTGCTTGAGCGACTCGGTGACACCTTCAATGGACGCGACCGCCGCGGCGAGAGACACCAGGAAACACACGAAGCTGAGCGTCTTCAGTGCCACCCACCTTGTTGTGTACTTCTGTATCCGCTGCTGCCGGATGTACATCTCCACCGGGTAGTACACGGTGAGCGGCCAGAACCCGACGGCGCCGAGGAAGCCGAGGATGTCGTTGAAGAAGGGCATGACGATGGCGAGGGCCGTGCTCACGACCACGAACGCCGTCCTCCACGTCAGCCTGAAGAGGTTGACGCTGAGCCTGCAACGCTTCCCGGCGACGACCTGGTGCTCTCGGGTGATGAACTCGACGTTGGGCCAGCGCGGCGGCCCAAGTCTCGACGGCGGCGTAGATGGGCTGGCAGAACACCTGGTAGGCGCCGATCAGGTGCACAACGATGCAGACGTTGGCGAAGTCGACGAGCCAGTAGGGCTCGTAGAAGCCGAACCCGGTCAGGATGTTCCCCGGCGCGGCGTTCCCGAACGCCGCGTAGCCGAGGCAGCCGCAGAGCATGTAGAACGCCGTGGTGGTCGATACGCCAAGCAGGGTCGCCTTCTTCATCGTCTTGTTCTCCGCCGGCGGAGAACTCACCGTGTCCTGCAGTTTCAGTTTCAGAGTTGTGTGTTAGACACTCAGTTAATTACTGAAGAGCCTTGTAAACTGAAGACACATTTGTGACTAGTGTTCATGTATTGTCAAGCTCTGAACTTTTTTGTGCAGTGCTTACCTGGATTTCTATCAGAATCATGGAGTACGAGTAGGCGAACGCGATGTCGCCGAGCGCTTGAATGCGAGCCAGATCTTCTGGGCCGAGGTGACGTCTACTCCAACTTCAGTGCCTGTCAGAGTAGTCTTACCAGTACGACCTGCGAGAGCACACATGACACAGTGTATCAGAGAATGATGAGAAAGCATGTACATTATGCATCAGCGAGACTGTCTTCTTGATTAATATTAGTGCACCTGATATGGTTCGTGCCAGACAGAGGCCGACGGCGATCGTCGAGTAGGAGAAGGACATGACCGCGGCGAGGATTGACAGCCACGACAGGTCGTGGAAGTTTGGGAGCTGGGAGAAGAAGATCTCGACGACCCCAAAGACTACCATGTACGTGTTGACGTAGACGCTGCAGTCGGCAGCGTGGCCGTTCTTGTGGAAGCAGTTGGACTTGTGTATAGCCCTGTCCATCAACCAATCAAAACGAAAATTCTCAAACAATGAGATTTAACTGAAAACTTGTGAATTTCGACAGATGAATCGTTTGTTAAGAACTTACGCCGCGCTGATGGATGCTGTAATTGTGTACCCAATTGCGGCTCCAAACAAGTTGACATACTGAAAAACACCACAGGACCAGACTTGCCAGCCACCTGCATATACGAGCACATGGACAGAGTTATTGAAGAATATATTATGCATCATATCCGGCCATGACTGAATTCACAGAGAAATTCAGTTCATGTAGGCACAAGTAAGTACTTACCTAGGTAGGACGCGACGGCGTCCATGTAGCTGTAGTTCCTCTTCCCGGTGACAGGGTCTCCGGTGCGGTAGCAGTCGGCGAGAAGGCCGGAGGTGTAGTAGGTGATGACAGAGAAGAGCAGCAGGGTGACCGGCCCAGTGACCCAGCCGAGCTGCGCCGTCGACCAGGCGAGGGAGAGCACGCCGGAGCCGATGACTGCCGTGATGATGTGCGCGCTCGCTGTCCATACCGTTCCTGCTCAACAAATTGCGCAAGCTGTCAGTCAGTACTCAGTACCATCCTGAATGTTTTACTAGCCCATCATTGTAACTCCTTTTGGAATTTAATTACAATTTGTTTTTACAAAAGTAATCCACAGATAACATCTTGCACCTAATTAAATCTACAAATAATTTTGCACCCATGCATGTATATAATTTTGCATCCATGCATGTATATATGATCTATCCATGAATTGTAGTCCCCAATCAGTGTTTGCAAATACTTCTCTGTGTGGATATCATGGGGATGTACTCATGATATTAGGATGATGATATAATTGGCAATGGTGATTAGAGTTCTTCGAAACACTTGTTTTCGGCAAAATTCAGGTTCTGTCAGGCAGCAAGCGGTCAGATCGGCCAGGACGGCGCTTAGACCGGCCGTTGGGTAGGTCAAGTGGCTGATGGTCAGACCGGTCATAAAGGTGAGCTTCGAGTTTAGAGCCAGACCAAAAATAGAGGGTATAGGCAAGAAAGAGGATTCTTCCACACTTGATCTCATAATTTTTAGAGTTTCAAGCCAAAAGTTCTATTCGTTTTAAATTTAAGAGAGGTTTCGGATTTCTAGAAAGAAAATTTGGCTAAGACCTCATGTCGGGCGGTCAAACCAGCAAGGGGGCGGTCAGGCTAGCCAGGGAGCGGTCAAACCGGCCACACTACTACAAAAAGGCTAATACTGGACCCCTCATCACAGACGATTGACCAAAACCGTCTGTATTACATGCAATCACAGACGGTTTTGGTTTAAAGACCGTCTGTGTTACTTATTGCGCTAAAAACCGTCTGTGAAGAGGTAATATCACAAACGATTCATAGCTAAAACCGTCAGGACTTATCATCGCATTTATTATTATTAATAATCGCTCGTGATAATTCTATATATTACGTGCACGGTTTTCAATAAAAACCGTTTATGAAACATCACGCAGACGGTTCTTAACAATAACCATCTGTGATATTACTACATATCATAGACGGTTTTTTGTTATAACCGTCTATGATAATATCGCTACAGCTCCTAGTTGAAGCCCGATGAGTTTTTTCGTCGCCGATGCGTCTCAATTCATCGCATCAATGCCGCTTCGGCTCCCCGATGCGTCTCTTCGTCTCACGCTCCAAATTTATTTCTTGTTTTATAAAAAGAATCATCCGCCATCGAAGATGATCATCCCCACTTATACAAAAAAAAACAGAAATGGTTGCCTCTTCTATTTCTTTGTCGTCGGCATTGATGGCCTACCTGGCCGCACTGTACGAGCACCTCTCTCGCTATACGTTAAACCGTGCTGCGGAAGAACACTGTTGCTTGGTGTTCTTGTTGGGATTAAAGACGATTACATGCTCAAAATTATTGGTTAATCAGCTAATAAGGCAAGCTGCGCATTTCACCTTGCTTATGCAATTTAATTTAACTGCATTTTAAGTTACTGTGTTATTTACCGCACTAGTATATGTGGTTTGTGCTATTGTTGCATATGTACTCTGTTATGAGTTACTATGATGCAGTTCAAATGCATTAAATTGCATTGTGAGTATGTTTTACCGGTGATTGTCACATGCATGAGTGTGAGGCATGTGGCTAATCAAAAGCTGGCATCGATAGAGTTGTTCAATTGCTATTATTGCTTTGGTCTCTCCATGTGCTTATGCAATGGCCGGCTATTTACTCCTTTATGAATTATTTATTTTGTGGTTGCTGCATTTGTGTTGTGAGCATGATGCAAATGATCGATCTAAACGTGCGGCTAATTATTTATTGAGATCCAATTTAGAATACATCCGATCAGAAATACATTTAGAATGACATCATATAAGTTAAAGAGCTTCACTAACAAGTCACATATTTTTTAATCTTTATAAATGATAATTCATCAAAGAAACATAATAATATAGACATGATATAATTATCTCTATAATTGCCTCTAAGGCATATCACCAAGGCCTTGAACCCCACCTCTTAAGGCCCCTTTCTCAGATTTTGCCACATGGGCAGCACCAATCTCAAAGCAATCTATCCCTTTCTCTTCTCCTACCACGTGCTACCTCCTCAACATATCTCAATCTCTTTCCAAGACACCATGAGTTCGCCGGAGGCCGGCATCTCGTCGAACCCCTCGCCTCTATGCGCTCCCCCGCCACATCTCCATCCTCCCCACCATCACGCGTGCATCGCCACCATCCGCGCTTCTCCTCCTGTCCCTACCCTTGAATGTCGATGACGCCGACTCTAGAGAAGCTTCACCGCCGTGAACCCACGCGCCGCCACCGCTTTGAACTCAAAGATCGAGTCCGAGAGCACCACTAGATCCACGCTAAGAACTAGCGACCACCGCTGTGCCGTTGCCTTGAACTCCGACGCCCGCCCACTCATCTGCTGCGGCATGGGGTCGAGGTAGGGCTCTAAGAGGCGATGCGGTGTCCAGGACGAGCACGGCGGTGGGTCGTTGCCGTGGGTTGCTCCACCCATCCACTTGGTGGCCTCGACCTGCTGAAGATTGGAGAGGAGTGGAGTAGAAGATTGAGGAAAAATTGGAGGAGCTGATGCTTGGCAACAATGGAGGAGAAGGCAAGGGAAAGAAAAGAAGTCTCGAGACTAGATGAAAACGGATTGGATAGTTTCAAACCGATTGAATAGTTTCCGACTGATTCAGACGAAAATAAATTTGGATTGTCTCAGATCAGATTTTTCTCGGATAATTCTTATATCGGAAACGAATGCGGATTTTTTTTCGGAAAGCGAATACTTAATCTGTAGCTCTAGTATAAATCGAATCACTTAATCTGAGATACATATTATGCTAGGCGGATATCCGTAATTGCTTCTAACACTAGCAATCCTTTTGTCGGACCCCTAGGAAAACTAAGTCCAAATTTTATGAAATTTTTTGTGAGGGCTCCTAACCTAATGTAGTCCTTTATGTAAATTTTTCAGAAGTTTATCCCTTCTGTGATTTTTTCTAAAATTCTTATAAATTTATGTTCTTATGTAATTGTATTTGTTACTCTCAATAAAGTTGTTTAGTACATTTTTCCCTAAGCAATTGTGCTCAAAATAATTCTCTCAACCATTTTTATTTTGTTTTAACTCAATTTCCTTTAAGTGCATATTTGTTTGTATTTCAGTATTTGCTTTTAAACAAAAGTTCAAATTCCAAACATGGGTAGATTTTCATACACAAAATTATCAAAGTGTTTTTCCCAATGCATTTCTATTACGTATTCCTAAATTATGGATTTTGGGATGTTACACCTCTAGCCCATTTCTTCTCTTCCTCTGCCTCCTTTCTTCCTTCTACCTCTAGAGCTCTCCTTTCATCTCTTTACTTACTCCGGCTCTCTTCTCTCACTTTGGTCAGCCGAGTTGGCCGGATCCGACCACCACTGCTAGGGCTATGGGCGCCACCGCCACTCTAGGCTACCGCACTGCTTTGTCTTTCTTGGGAGCCGTCGCGCCGTGGTGAGTACGCTTGCCTCCGTGCAAGCAAGAAGGCCGCGCCTCGGCCTCTTGGCCTTCGGTGCCGACGAGCCATTGCCTTGGCGTTGTCATGTCCTCGCCCACCGCGCATGCTGCTGCCACCTTGGCGCCCCGGTCGCATGGAGCTACCGCGCCTTCTTTCCTTCTTCAATTCAAGCATGCCGTATGAGACTCTCGTGCATTGGCGCATGGTGCTGCGCCTCCCCTGACCCTTTGCGCCATTGCGCCTTGTTTCTTCTTCTTAAACGTCCAAACCATCTCGCATGCGTGAACCGATTGCGAAAATGGAACGCTCGCGCGATGACCATCGAAATGGTACATCGTGCATGAGAGGATTTGTGATTTTTGGTAGAGATTGAAAGGAGATAAGTGGAGATGAGCTAGCTCATGTTTTTGGGAAGTTCTGTTGGGGGAGAAAAATGGTAGTGGAGAATAAATAACAGCAAAAGGTAGGAGGAAATAGAAGTGGGACTGGGGAGGATGGGTTCGGCTGGGATAAATGAGGATAGCTTGGGAGTAAAAAGGGTAGGAGAGGTTTTTACTAATGGAAGAGATGACATGGAAAAAATGGACACACATGTGTTTCATCATATGTGGTTACTGAATATGTGAAAAATTCATGAATGTTTGGATCAAATAAACTAGTTATATGTTTCCGTTAATTTCTGGTGTACAATTTAAGGGATTATCATGTTCCGAAAAATATCAGTAACCGTATTCGTTTCGATTCATATTAGCTCCGTATTTGTATTTGACATAATTCGTATTCGTATATGTATCCGCATCCGAGGGAAAATATGAAAACAAATATGGCAGAGCCATTATTAAATCCATATTCGATCCGTTTCACCCCTACTGAGACCCTCTCCTGCACAATTTTTTCGGTACTCGCAAGTACAACCCTAACCTAACCATGCCATTGCCACACGTAAATATTACTCCTATATAGGCAGAGGCGATGTGGAGTGTCGCGCTAAAAGGCTAGCGGCAACAAGCCTAGGGCGCATCTATTATTTACCGCATGAAGCTCACCCACGCAGACAGGGCGATACTCTAGATAGCTTTTTTTCCAATAATGAAAGAGAAAGCTCTCCGCCTCGCATCGAGGATCACACAATCTATTTTATTAAAGAGTTTAAAGTACCAACATAACCAAAAAAGCTAAAGATGACTTGAAGCCTTACAACCAAAAGACAGCCGAAAGTTAAACTCAATCATAACAAATCATATGACTAGACCGTCATCTATAAATGTTGAAGATTTGCTTCGTCACGAACTCGTTCTAGCTAGCTAAATGCCGATCGACATCGCCGACCAGCTCGAGTCAAAAAGCATGGCCATTTTATTCTTCCACTTGCAGGCAGAGGCTGGCCGTGCCCGTATCTCCCGTTGAAACGTATGCAGTCACGGCACAGGTTCTACACGCCATGGATTAAAATTGGCGCCTTTTCAATTCTTCAAGAGAGTACAAAGTATTTTCCTCGTTGCAAAGGGAGTTCCCTGTCGCATTCCTGTGGGAATCCTACGTTCGAAGGGGTGCATCATGGTGTCATTATCCAGGTTGCCTGCGTCACGGCAACCTGGGCCTACGGGACCAAGGTAGGATGATGATGCAGTATACAAGACAAGAGTGCCTAGAAGTATTTCCATTCCCGCAAAATTATTTGTCCAAGGGAAACTTAACCCTACGGATTCACTGAATATTAGTGTGTGGTACTGTTTGGTTTTGCTTTGCGTCAAGGAAACTCAGTAGATTCTTACTCCACAGGAAGTCAGGAAACCACCAGGAAAGCCAACCAAAGAGGGGGCTTTCAGGCCGGAATGATTTGTGGAAAAGTTAGTACCAGCGGTAGGGCCTCTGGCAGTACGAATGCACTGTCCTCGTGACCTCATTCAGGCTGACTACTGATGCTGATATATAGCTTAAAAGGGGAGCTCTAAACATCTATCGTCAAAAAAGTTTGGTGATTTATCGCAACACGTGAGGAAGGAATCTATACCGTACTAAGAGTCTGTTTGGTTTATAGTTAAATTTTGTCACACTTTGCCACACTTCGAGTTAGGTACGTTAGATCAAGTTAGACGTTTGTTTCACACTTGTGATAAAACTCTTTTTCTACCATTCGGATTCCACACGTCAGTGACTCAAAAAAGTGTAATAAGATTTTTTTTTGCTAGCCAATGTGTGGCGCCGATTTTAATGATCTAACCTTATCTGAGTTTGGCAAAAAAAATTTGTAGCAAACTCCGACAATAATATTAGTATATGAACCAAACAGCCCTAAATAATGACGCAAAGTCAGAAATGTGCATGCGCCTAATTCCATACTCGTATTCACATTACCCATGACACTGGGCAGAAATGCACCAGTAGTATACTGGTACCAGTATACTAGCACATACGTTTCTTCGGTAAATGCAGTGTTGCCATCTGGGCCGTGCAATCTCGAATCAAAGGCCCATGCACAGCGGACAGGTTGCATACTGCCCCCTGCACCGCCAATTTCCGTCTGAGTTGACGGTTGACCGTAGAGAAGGCGACGTTGGACCAGCATGCGACCCTTGCTTGCAGCCGTGGCACCACCGTGTTTGTCCATCCTGCTCTACTCTCGAGGTGCGTGGAATGCGTATAAATTACTATAAATGAATTGATTACGAAATACTAGTGGTATATGTTCGTCTCAAGACAGATCTAGCTGGACCGTGCACGTCAGGGGACATGCTGCGTACGTACACTCTCTGTCCTTTTGGGCAGCCCCAAAAGGGGAAAAAAATGCTTATATTCAATCTGTTTTATCAATTCTTCCAAAGCTGTAAATGCTATGGCAGGCGATCGATTTTGCAGGAGAGAGGTTGGGGAGAAACAGAGCCAGGCCGGCATGATACTTCACTTTCTTCCGCGTCAGGAGGCAAACCAACCAAACGAACAACCTAGCTGGATCTATAGCCCGAGGTCCATGATCCATGATCAAAGACTATAAAAACAATAGTAATCTATGTATGTGTATATATTTATAGTTATGTTTGATGTAAGAACAGCCTAACCCGATGCTCAGGCCGTGGCCCTTGCGAACAGGTATAACTTTTCTCAATAATTCTACTATCTCTCTCTCTCTCTCTCTCTCTCTCTCTCTCTGTCTGGTGCAAAGCAAATTAAAGCCGCGTGTCATGTGGCCCTCGCCGTCCCTCGGAAGGGGAGGCAAATTTGCACCCAAGCTCCATGTGCCAAAAACACACATGTGCAGCAGCAACGGCACAGCACAATCATAACGAAATCAAACACAGATGTCATGGAAAAGCTAGCCATCTGTGCCTACTATACGGCGGGTTAGTATATATGAGCTTCCTTTTTTGCTTACCGGTTCGCCTCGGCTTGCCGTCGTCGTCGACGTCTTCGCCGCCGCCGCCGCCGCCCTGCCGCGGAGGAGGAGGAGGAGGAGGAGGTACGCCCGCCGGAGCCGTTCCGTGCCGCCATCTCCACGTCCTGCGTCATCTCTCCGTCTATCTCTCTGGTTGGGATGGGGTGGGTGTGCCTGGGGAGAACGAGTGAGCTATGAGAGGGAAGAGCCGCGGCTGGTGTATATATACAGGAGAGGCACGCCGTCTACGATATACTATTTTAACATTTTCCCCGTTGCGTTTCTTTTTTTTTCCCCCAAAGCCTCAAAGCAGTGAAAACTCGCACTTCCAAACTCGGAAAGATTTTGGGGCTTCAACTAAGCTGTCAACGTACGTGGAAGTCAAATATCGTTCGAGATAAATAAATAAAAAGGCCAAGATAATCATCTCCTTTATTGAATATAGATTTAGAGTCGCTCATACGTAGGAGACTAGGAGTACTAGTGAATTGACTACACAATCGTAAAGAATCTTGGTGAGTTGCTAGCAGCTAGTTTGGTGAGCCTCACTCCTAGTATAGATGTGTTTTTAATAATATTATTTTAATAAAAAATTACAAAAATAAATACTCGAAACAAAATTACAGAAATAGGATGTCACTACTACAGAAAAAGGGCATCACAGACGATTTCTGAACTGTCTGAATTTATGTTTCTGTAATAATAGGCCGTTATCACAGACGATTTGTGAGTCGTCTGTGATAAGTCACAACACGGATGATTTTGTGGAAGAAGTCGTCTGTGATAGTACTACTACAGAAAGGGTCATCATAGACGGTTCTAAACCGTCATTATAGACAGTTTCTGAACCGTCTGAATTTATGTGTCTGTGATAATAGACAGTTATCACAGACGGTTTGTGAGCCGTCTGTAATAAATCACAACACAGACGGTTTTATGGTATAAATCGTCTATGAAGGCCTACTATCACAGATGGCTACTACCAACAACCGTATGTGATATGTCAGATATCACAGACGATTATATATACCAACCGTCTGTGATTGGAGACATATCACAGACGGTTAGTAAAAACAATCGTCTGTGATATCCGCTATATCACAAACGGTTGTTGGTACTAGCTGTCTGCGATAGTAGGACTTCACAGACGGTTATGTACCAACCGTCTTTGATTGGAGATATATCACAAACGATTAGTAAAAAGAACAGTCTATGATATCTGACATATCATAGACGGTTGTTGGTTGTAGCTGTCTATGATAGTAGGGCTTCACAGACGACTTATACCACAAAACCGTTTGTGATAGTTCGTTCTATACCTAACTATTTTTTTTGTTTTTCGATTAGCCTCAGAAAATGCTAGCCATGTCCTCTGAAAACAAGTAAGTAGAGAACAAATAAATCACACATAAGTGAATTACAACTCAAAATCCATTACAAAATAATGTTCATGTATTGTTGCTTCGTTAGAGTTACAATTGAATTACAACTCAAAGTGAATTACAATTGAATGAATTACAAGTGAATCAAGTGTTTGAACATGTATTAATCGGT
Organism: Phyllostachys edulis; assembly: GCA_036346405.1. Classification (NCBI taxonomy): domain Eukaryota; kingdom Viridiplantae; phylum Streptophyta; class Magnoliopsida; order Poales; family Poaceae; genus Phyllostachys; species Phyllostachys edulis. Next base: position 28,783,003 of record CM070555.1, on the reverse strand, counting down.
GTCACCGGAGGAGTGAAACTCTCCTTTCGAGTTAATGATCTCCGCCTTGATGAAGAGGCAGAGCCGTCATCGAACCTCCGAGAGTTTGTCCACATTGAATGTATTTGATTTGATTGTCATGCCTTGTCGCTAGGAGGAGTAAAGTAGTAAGCATATGTATTTAAATTGATAATTTGGAAATAATTATTGTGAGATTGACAAACATCTAGATCTTTCATCTTAGCACTCATGATTTCCTGCATATGACGACAAACGTAGAATGCACATACATTGCCTTGTAGTTGATGGTGGCACTGCAAAAATAGAATTACATATACAGGTATACTCAGTTCAAGAGGCGAGGTTACGAAGTGTGTTATGGGATTATTGTGTTGTAGTAGGTACCGGCAATCGTGTCCTGTGTTGTAGTGTGGCACTTGGTTCCTTGTGTGTCCCTCCCTTGGCAACATAGACGTTGAACAACCTACGTGATTCCAAAAAGTTATCCTCGACCATTTCAAACGAATAAAGACTATAATAGAGTTTTGTATGGTGGAAATGAGCATACCTATCGAATACTTTTTGCACAAGGGTAAATTTGTGGTTGTTGTTGACTAGGGAATCAAGGTATATTACCTTATTCCACTTTGGTACAATGACTAAAAGGATCCAGTGCCACCTACTCATGTATGTCGCTATAGTCATTAAACCTAAGTTCGTGTTGCGTATAAAGTACAAATGAAATTTGTATAGCAAGTAGTGAAGCAGTTACCCCTGGTTGTAGGGCACCAGTATGTAGCCCTTGTCGCGGTGAGCAAGCAATCCCCTCGTTATGTACTTCTCGACGTAGGATGTGTCTTGGGCGATGCATTGCTCAGAGATCAACTGTGGGTCGAGAAAACCCAACAGTTCTCGCGATCGCCGGGCTTGTTGTATCATGTGTCTATACATAAGCAATGAGCTATAACATTTGTCAGTATTACATGAATGTAGAACTTGATTGTACACACTTACAGTGTCCAGTATTGTAGAAGTGAGGCGTCGAGGGCATCGGGTTGAATAGTTCGAATAAGTCATCGAAGCCCACGACGAAGTGGCCCGGCTTGTGGAGGAAATGGTAATTCGTGTAGCTAACGGTGATTCTAGTAGGCCGGGTTTTCCTCCGCTTGTTGGTCGTCTCCATGTACCAGGCATGCAAAGTCACACAACCCAGTCCAAGGCGGGGTAATAGTGTGTCGGGGACCAACGGCATTCCGAGGGAGAACGTCCCGGGCTTGTGACACGCCTTAATTTTCTTCGATTTGGCCTTAGTGTCTCGCGTGCTATTTGTCTTCCCAGGAGACGATTCATCACGCTTTTCTTGTTTCTTCGCCGCCGTCTCCATGGGCAGCCGATACGGAGGCCTTCTAAAGCTGGGTTGAAGCGGAGTCATCAAGGGATTTGTTGGAGAGGAATGATCGTGTTCTAATCGTGGCACTACAGGGTACAGGGTGATGTCCCTCTTGGGCCACTAGACAAAAGTGTGCATGGCATCTCCTAGTATTATGATGTCTTCGTTCGGGGCCTTGTCCAGTGGGAAGGCCATGAAATTATCATGTACAATGTCTACCTGGACCTTAGCGTAACCCTGCACCAGCTGGACACCGTGCAACACTGTCCCTTCCTAGCATGGAAACGCCACCCCCCCGGCGTCCAGCCTCAATAGAAATAGACCCAATCAGCCTCACTTGGAGCTTGTAGGGCGTGGGCTCCTACAAAACGATACACAATTAGCTAAGGCATCCTGCAGGTCTATCTTTGGAGCATTATAGAGTTGTACATTACCTAGATGCTGTCGATAGGTAATTGAGTGTCGCTATTTTCAGAAAGTGGCGCGGACGCGTAGCTACTCTAACGTTGAGGGGGACTGGCTCCCAAAATAACGGGGGCGGCTTGCGACTGGTTGAGGACTTGATTCATTTGTGCCATTTGTTCCTACAATATTGTTATCTATCATTGAAATTATGCACAAATCTCATCTTTCAACCGGTCCTCGCGCTCGACCTTGGATCTCTTCCGACTCCTATACACCTCAGAGTCGTGTGGGAATCCCTACCTCCAAAGTACGTAAACCTCAAGGCCTCACGTGTGACCTGGGTGTTCCTTGTTTCCTAGGGCCGTGGATAGTATGTCCTTCTCCCTGACTGCTTCAAAGGAGCCTTCGGAAGATTCGATAGTCAATGTTTGCTGCAAGAGGCCATCATGTTATTTTAGACCCTATGAAGTTATGGACTTATTAACAACTAGGTAGTTCGACATATCTTACCAGACGTTGGAACACTTCCTCGTCTACCGGATTTGTGAAAGAGATGATGCTCGAAGACGTGGCTGATGTCCTCACTCTTAACCAGTTTTGGGCGCACTCACTATGATCCTAGCAAATGGCGGGGAGGCCTCCTACCGGATTGCGTCCTCGTCCGCCTCCTATTCTTTGGATTTTACCCACGTACTCCCAGTGCCAAGTCTGTGGGGGTGAGTGTTTCATATCTGGATAGCTTTGTGCGCCACACATTGCTCCTGAATTTTGGCCGTCATCTTCATCCGCACAAAGGCGTCCCATATATTTGCCGACATGAAACAATACTTCGTGAAGGGCGTCCGATCCTTGTTCACGTACTCTGTGATAAGCATGTTCTTGAAGGTCTTTCACACTTTTTCCATCGCGAGTGACGCCTGCCGTTGCATGAGTCCCTAGACTTTTGCTGGGATTTCGAACGAGCTCGAAATTTCAGCCCCACAGCTAGTCTCTCTGTACATCTATTAGAGACTTCTAGCTTGGTATGGTGATGGGGACTCGTTCCCTTCCAAGTATGGCGCAAGTGGTTCGGAATGTTGTCGTTGCTTTCTTGAGAAGCAGTGGGACCCCAGCGGTACTGACCTCCGTGATGGTCATTCGGCCCTCAAGCCTTTTCAATATTCCTCTGCCATCTCTCTTAGTGGCCCTTTCTTGGGCGCCGGATGCATTCGGTGATGATGATTGCAGTCGTCGAAGCCCAGACGCGATTCGGTGATGGCGGCGAAATGTGCGTCGCCATCTCTGAAGATACACACCCAAAGAACTAAATTTGCAGGATTCTAATGACTAAAATTTTAGTTTGTATTTTCATGGAGAATTTCTCCTTGGTAACATATTAAATATAGAAAAATATATAAGTTACATACGCATATAATTTCGAATTGTTATAAATAAAGCGGTTTTAGCAAATATTCAGAATTAATTCTAGCATAATTAATAATAATTAAAGCATATAATTGACAAAAATAACATACAAACATGTAATTTCTGCATGTCAATTAAACTGAAGAATATGCTTGAAACATAGGACATGAAAACATACAAAATCAGCATATTGCTTAGATTTAGAATGTTTTAAGTTTACTCTCAGATGTAGAGTTGCACAAGATACAAACTTGTCCTTTCTCAATACTTTTGTCAAGATTCTTCACTAATTAAAAATGATAACAATGGATCAGACTATGAGCTTAGAATTTAATGCTCTACTAGTTATATCAAGAATTATCTCAAATAGCAAAGTTACTTTCAGTCAACAGAAGGTTATACAATTAACAGTGCACAAGAATCACTTGATTAAAATATAAACTAATTAGTAGATTGAGGATTAATCACTTGATAGAATAAATAAATCACTAATTTCATAGAACGCGTGAGCCACTTTCATTAACGAGAAAGCCAATTGACTAATAGAGGAACATCAAGATTAGAATAACATGATCAGATCAATCACAGTCGAAAACAGAAAGCAACAGAGTCAAGATATTAGATATAATCTGATAACAGTAAACAATCCTAGCATCTCAAGTCTGATTTGTTATCAATTTAATTTCACAATATGACAAAAATCATCACTGAGCAATAAACTCAACCCACAGCAGTACAATGCAATATCTCCCAGTACTAGAATTAATCCAAATTCAGATTTAGACTAGAATAGCACATATATGCAAAGTAAAGCACTCCTGTAAATAGAAACAACTCACAAGCGGATGGCAATCGAAGCAAAAGTAGAACCAAGCAAGACACGTCCAAAGACGTTGTCTTAGAAAACCAAGCGCCAGTACTAGTGTAACGACCTCGACCCTAATATCTGAGTAATAAAGTCTTGTTCATGTCATTCTTGCTCATTTTAGCAATTTAGGCAACTTGTTACAAACCTTTTTCCCAAATTTCTATTGCAAACTCCAACTTGATCAAAATTTCAAGCGAAAATACCATTCCTTGTTGGTATTATGACTAGGATATACTTTATTTGAAAACCGGATGAAGTATTATGGCCAAAAAATAATTTTTGTGGAATTTTTAGAAATTATTTTGATTTTTAGAAAAGTCTTTGTCTTTAAATAAACCTAGTTGATTTAAATGAATTATTTATGTATTTTTAAAGAAGAAGCGATGGTTGTAAAATTTATTTGGGAATATATCATCCTAGTAGCAAATATGCAAAATTTCAAGATTTTACAAATTTATTTGTTATATTTAAAGACCCAGTCAAACCTTTTTACAATTTAAAACTCTGGTCAACTTTCGGTGAAACTCGATCTAGCATGAAGCGGCTCGGCCTTGACTTGGTTGGACCCAACCCAAGTCATAGCAAGCTCTCGTCACGTTCGCCTTGTCAAAGCTTCTAGCCCATCACAACCATCGAATTACGGCGTGCGGCCGGATCTCTGTGAACGTTCGGACCACCCTTACACCTCCTCGATATCCACGTTGAAATCCGTCGGCGGCCCGATCGTGTGATGTTCGGACCACCGGAGCCTTGATCGACCGTTGGCACGAAAATGCGGCGATGGAGTCCTTGGGCGAAACACCCAGCGCCTCATCTTGGGCGGCGGTTTTGCGATCGCCACGGCTCTGTTGAGTGGGCGATCGGACGCGACGATTCCCCATTGCATCGCGACCGTTAAGCCGTCGAGAGGCTCTCGCAGAGTGGGCCGTTCGGACCTTCTGAGGACTCGCGATAGTGGCCGTCCGTGAAGATCGTGTGGCCCGTCTCCTGATACCGGTCCAAGACTGTTAAAAGTCTTTGCTTTATGTAGTTTTCCTTGTAGCCGAAAATAGTTAAGAGCTCTTTGCTGTTTTATGGTTTAACCAAAATCGACAACTAATGTAGTTCCTAATTCTTTCTTCAAACCAACCGATTCAGGTTAGCCTGAGTGGGGTTGTGGTATAGATTACTTACTAATAGCTCTAGCTTCTATTGAAGAATATCATTTTGTGCATTTCTTCTCAGTAGAAATCTGGGATTAGGTCCCTACTGTTTTGATCCAACCGGCAAAAATGAAAAGTTTCTATTTCTTTCTTTAATCGGCGGATAGCTTTAGTATTTATAAATGGTGGTATTTATGACTCCCGATTAGTGTTAACTCCACTGAAAACTCTAGTCTTGTGTAACTTCAATAGCTAGCCAAAATGATCAATAATGCTTTACTAATTTTGGCTATTAACCAAACCGACAACAACGGTCAAGTCTTAAATGACTATTGTTAGTTATTAAATGATCAGTAGGCCAACATTAGCCTTAATATACTTAGTTTCAGCTCAATCTTTCATTTATTTGGGGTTTAGCTTAATAGATAATTTAATTATAGATTGTCTGTTCGATGTATAAAACCGATCCTCGTAGCTTTGAACTAAATATAAAATCTGGGTAGCCTTGTCAATAGATGATATATATGGGTTATTACCCTTAATAAATTAGATATAGTTTAAGCATATTGCTACCCATGACTTACCATTTTGATCATGCATTCTTTTATGCATTTTGTTCTCTGTTTTTCTGTGTTCATTGGAATTCTTTTATTCTCTTTTAGATATTGGTTCTTCTGAAATTGTTGAGCCTTTTATTGAGTCACAAGAACCCGAGCAAGAGGTTATTTACTACTATCAAGGCAAGCTTCCTCTCTCGCACCATGTTGAGCCTAATCTTTTAGGCTGTAGATTTACAAAATCTGGTGACCTTTGTGCATACAACTTTCTAAAAATTTATTTGTGCCCTGTTCCTAGTTAGTTATACCACGAACTTGTGGCTTATCTTTAATTTAACCATACACTCAACCTAAGGTAGTTTGTGATGTTATTATATTTAATTTTAACTTTTGTAGCCATGCAATCCATAGAAAGGTAGTGTTTGACAAGATTATCTTGTCAAACACGGGAACAACAAATAATTTGTATTTATCTTTGATCCTTGTTCAGTTTATTTGATTTGGAAATGCTTCTAAATCTGTTATCAATTAATTCAAATCTGGACAAGTGGATGCTAGTGATGATGCCTTTGTGCACGAGAATTGGGAAATGTGGATGTCTTATGCGGGTTGATTAAGGGTGAACTCGACAATTTAATTCAAGTCCTAAGCGTGCTTCCACACGCGAGTGTATGGGCGTTGTTTGGTTAAGTAAAGGGTTAGTATTATTGAGTTGGATCTTTGGAGAGTAAGGACATGTGTATTGATTTCATATGGCATAGATGCTTAAGTCTTGGTCGTGTCGTATGCCATGTGGAACTTATATTGATATAAGATGTTCTTAGAAGGGTATGGCGTAGATGTGTTACATCGCATGTACGTTCCTTGAGGCCCCGACTAGCATGTGTAATATGTGTGGCTAACACGAGTTTGCATTTAATTGGTGGGTTGGCATTCCGGTACAACATGTGAGCCCGGTTGAATATATGCTATCGATCGTTGTTAAGCGGGATTAATCTCACATGGGTCATCCAACTCAATAGTGTTAACTTGTTGAAAAATACCAAATCTTAGTTTACCCGGCCGACACACCAAAGGCAGTGTGTTATTATTCCAGAGGCTTACGGGCTAACTAAGTCATGTGGGTAAAGTTGTACACCCTTGCAAGGATATAAAACTATTCGAATAGCCGTGTCCACGGTTACGGACGACACTTGAATTGATGTCACCTTTATAGATTTTGCTCTAAGTTTGGTTTTGGGGAATTGGTTCGGCATGATGGTTGTCATGCACATTTAATTGTGAGTTGTTATTTACTCTTGTTCTTGTTTATGCTTATAATTACATTTATTCACTATTTTAGTCCAAATCAATTTATTAAAATTGCTTTATCAAAACATAGCAATTGTAGGTTAAGATGTATCGCTTTATGCAAAATGGAACCATTTAAACCTTACATTGTCAACCTTATGCATATACATTTTCTATTCCTTTGTATAGGTTCTAATAAACACTTTCTTTTATTAGTTTGTGTAAGTCTTCTTGAGTACCTTTTCATTACTCGGGTTTTATAAACCTCTTGTTGCGGTGAAGATGGTTTTCTTTATGAAATGCCGTTAGCGCCGATCTGGTGGCGCTAACGAGTGATGCTAGTTCTAGCCTCACGCAATAACTGCGGGATGATGGGGCCATTGGTGGTTTTACTTTTATGTTTTTGTTTCATTGTCGTTCTTTTTGTTAATGACCCAAGGTCATCTGTTCTGTTGCTAATTCGGGTACTGTAGCAGACCTGACACTGTAGCAACCGAATTATGATGTAATTCTGATGTATAATATTATGTGAATGTGTGACTTGTATGTGATTGATGCAATGTTGATTAAGGATATATGCAATAGTCACTAATCCACGGAACTATTGCATGGCATATATCCAGGAAACCTAAATGTTGGATTGTTACTTATTATGATTATGCTTCTAGTATAATTTTTATTAAGGACATTACACTGTTCCTTAATTAAGAATTATGCTACCAGTATAATTTTTAATTCGGCACATTCCAATATTTGAGGGTCTCACAACTAGCAATAACCGAGCAGTAAACCATGAGGTACAAGGAAATACCTACAAAGCATGGAGGACGAGGGAGTAGCAGGGTGGCGTTGGGGAGCAGCAGGGATCGGCGGCGTCAAGGAGATGTACGCATAGAAGTAGCAGGGATGTGTGGCGTCAGGGAACAACGACGTCGGGGAGTAGCAGGGACCGATGGATATTGAAAGAAGGGCGGCGTCGGCGTCGAGGAGAAGGGGCGGCGTCGGCGTCAGGGTCAGGGAAGGGGCGGCGTCAACGTCGGGTGACGCCGACATCGGGGAGAAGGGGAAGGGGTGAGCGAGTGAGGAGTTAAGGGCGCTGGGGAGGGAGACAGACGAGTGAGGAGTAAGGGCTAAAACCCTAGCGGGGTTCTACTTATAAAGGGATATTACAGACGATTCCATAATAGAACCGTCTGTGAAATGGTCTCATAGCACAGATGGTTCAATTTTAAAAATAGTCTGTGATAAGTATCACAGACGGTTCCATAACAGAACAGTCTGTGATATACGACAATATCATAGACGGTTGCACTTTAAAACCATCTGTGATACATATCACAGACGGTTTGTTCCATTAAACCGCATGTGATACTTTCTTCTATAGCTAAAAAATATTCTGTTTTTCGGCTAGCCTCAGAAAATACTAGCCATGCCCTCTGAAAACAAGAAAGTAGATATAATCACTGATGAAATAATTTTTTAAATACGAAATCAATTACAATGGAATAATTTATTAATTACATGCTGAGTTTCTTAATTACAATGGAACAATTTCCAAATAGGTCTTCACTGTGTGGGATCAATCCACTTGGCTAATTCCTTTTTAAAAAATAGCCCTTCACGATGATCGACGCGCATATAGCTAGCTTCCTCACTGGGTTCTTCTTCGAGCCTGACGTTGTCTTCGAAAGGAGGCAACCCATCAAATTGATTATACTCTTCCTCATCCACGACATTCTCAACTCCGACAATCTTTCTTTTTTCCATGAAGAACTACGCGGCGGTTCTTATTTGCCAGGTCCGTTACATAAAGAACTTGAACAACTTGCTTAGCGAGTACGAATGGATAATCCTTGTATCCGACACGTTCGAAGTCCCTAGTAGTGACGCCGCGTTTTGTCGACCTTCACACCCTATGAAAATTTGACCCAATGGCACGAAATAGGGGATCTTGAAAGGTACATAGTCGAGCTCCCAAATCTCCTCTCTGAACCCATAGTACCCACGTTTCATTATGTTTGGCCCAACAAGAATGAACCGCTTTCGTGAAATGCATCTATCTGCACACATTTATTGCTCGGACTATGTTCTTCCTATCTGAAATTGTTATATAAAATGTGTACCTATTTATGTCATATCCTTGCCATGTCACAATTGTGAATTTTAGCCCTTGTGCCAACCATCGTAGCATATCATCGAGTTGATGACCTCGATGAATCACATCTTTAACCATTCGTTGAACCGAAAGTTGTGCTTTCTCGTGATCGAAAAATGAAGGAGGGAAATACATCTTAAGATGACATAGAGTCGTCACCACCTCAGCCTACAGAGCATCTAATCCTTCGAGATCGATGACTTTCTGAGCAATTGAGTTAAAGAAATAACACAGCCTCATGATTGCCACTCGGACCTTGTTTGGCCAAATACTTCTAATTGCAACAGAAAGTAAAGGGTTAGTATTATTGAGTTGGATACTGGAGAGTAAGGACATGTGTATTGATTTCATATGGCATAGATGCTTAAGTCTTCGGGCCGTGTCGTATGCCATGTGGAACTTATATTGATATAAGATGTTCTTAGAAGGGTAAGGGCGTAGATGTGTTACATCGCATGCACGTTCCTTGAGGGCCCCGATCATGTGTAATATGTGTGGCTAACACGAGTTTGCATTTAATTATTTGGTCGGCATTCCTGTACAACATGTGAGCCCGGTTGAATATATGCTATCGACCGTTGTTAAGCGGGATTAATCTCACATGGGTCATCCAACTCAATAGTGTTAACTTGTTGAAAAATACCAAATCTTAGTTTACCCGGCCGACACACCAAAGGGAGTGTGTTATTATTCCGGAGGCTTACGGGCTAACTAAGTCATGTGGGTAAAGTTGTACACCCTTGCAAGGATATAAAACTATTCGAATAGCCATGTCCACGGTTACGGACGGCACTTGAATTGATGTCACCTTTATAGATTTTGCTCTAAGTTTGGTTTTGGGGAATTGGTTCGGCATGATGGTTGTCATGCACATTTAATTGTGAGTTGTTATTTACTCTTGTTACTGTTTATGCTTATAATTACATTTATTCACTGTTTTAGTCCAAATCAATTTATTAAAATTGCTTTATCAAAACATAGCAATTGTAGGTTAAGATGTATCGCTTTATGCAAAATAGAACCATTTAAACCTTCTGTTGTCAACCTTATGCATATACATTTTCTATTCCTTTGTATAGGTTCTAATAAACACTTTCTTTTATTAGTTTGTGTAAGTCTTGCTGAGTACCTTTCGTACTCAGGTTTTATGACCTCTTGTTGCGGTGAAGATGATTTTCTTTATGAAATGCCCGTTAGCGCCGATCCGGGTGGCGCTAACGAGTGATGCTAGTTCTAGCCTCCACGCAATAACTGCATGGGATGATGGGGCCATTGGTGGTTTTGCTTTCATGTTTTTGTTTCATTGTCGTTTTTTTGTTAATGACCCAAGGTCATCTGTTCTGTTGCTAATTCGGGTACTGTAGCAGACCTGACACTGTAGCAACCGAATTATGATGTAATTACTGATGTATAATATTATGTGAATGTGTGACTTGTATGTGATTGATGCAATGTTGATTAAGGATATATGCTAATAGTCACTAATCACAGGAACTATTGCATGGCATATATCCGAAACCTAAATGTTGGATTGTTACTTATTATGATTATGCTTCTAGTATAATTTTTATTAAGGACATTACACTGTTCCTTAATTAAGAATTATGCTACCAAATATAATTTTAATTCGCACACATTCAATATTTGAGGTCTCACACGTTGGTATCGAGCATACGTTTGCCTGTAGGATAGAATTAGCATGGTTGTACCTTTAGTGAGTCTCTGTGACATTATTTTAACTTAAATTAATTTCTAAAGATCTAAGTCTGCTATCTTTTACTTCTTATCTTCTTTTAGTATCAATTCTTATCCAACTTTCTGTTGATTTTTCAAGATCAGTTTCTTACCTACCTTGTCTTTTCTCTGTAGATGAGTGGCTGGTATTTGATTAAAGAGACTCGAGCCGAAGAGGTGGATGGGTTTCCTGCTTTACTTCGAGATATGATGTGGCGGGCCAATTTCACATATCAGCCAGAGTATGCCATCTACCGTCGAGACCGAGGTCCTGGTATGGAAGAGTACCAAGCTATCATTAATGTGATCGCCAGACAGGTGGTGGGTAGTGTCCCTTACTGTATCCACGTACGTGCCACTTCCGAGTCTATGGCCGTGCAGGAAGCTGCGCGTAGGATGATGGGCCTCCTTCGTCATGATCTGACGGAGCTGTCCCAGCCACCCTATGTACACTTCCCGAAACATGGCCCTAGGTCGGATGTGATTACGTTTGATGAGATTCAGTTTGGAGAGGACCCATACGTACGCGAGCTAGCGAGGTTGGTCCGTATCATAGACCAAACCTATCACTGTCTCGTGTGCGAGTTATGGGAAACCCGCCGTCGTCTGCACGAGGCACAGGAGTATTTGAGGCTTGGTGTTGCCACGAACCGCGTTCCTCGTAACGTGCTTTACGGCAACAATGAGATCCCTCCGGTACTCATCGCATTCGTGGATTGCGACTTCAGAGGTGCGGGGCTTGTTCTCATCCCTGGTCGATGTCGTCAGCACGGATGTCTGCTGGGTTCCCTACTTTCAGCTGACCTACACACTCTGGAGGGCATCACTTGCTGCTGGGTTCTCCTACTCGTCTTATTAGCCCTAGGGATCCCATAGATACGGGTTCACCAGAAGCTCATCTGTTAAATGAGTTCCCGGTGAATTTTAACCGTAATGACTACACTTAGGAAATTTGGGTGATATGTTCGCCATAGTTGTGTAATAGGCTAGTATTGTGTATTAAATATTGTGTAATAGCATAGCCTATGTTCTCGTATAAATCTTGTGGGCTGACTTTTGAGTTGTGAAACTTGGTGCTGTAGTTGCCAACTCTTATATTTTGAAGTTAATGTGTTTACGTGATTGTTAATAAAATGGGAGCCGCCTTTTCTTGTTCTCGGCTTGGTCTTTGTCTTGGTGATTAGTTGGTACATTAAATAGAGGTCGGCTTTTGTGGTATTGAGTTCTGTGTGTTTTTGTTCATTTGGTTCAGCCGACCTGTTTTAATGAACTGGGGGCCGCACCTTTTTGCTGTTTGGTGTGTCCCTGTTTTGATGTTAATTGGCACGTTCGAAGTCCCTAGTAGTGACGCCGTACTTGTCGACCTTCACACCCTATGAAAATTTGACCCAATGGCACCGAAATAGGGGGATCTTGAAAGGTACATAGTCGAGCTCCCAAATCTCCTCTACGAACCCATAGTACCCATGTTTCATTATGTTTGGCCCAACAGTAATGAACTGCTCGTGAAATGCATCTATACAGACACAGCTGTTCTGGACTATGTTCTTCCTATCCTGAGCTGTTATATAAAATGTGTACCTATTTATGTCATATCCTTGCCATGTCACAATTGTGAATTTTAGCCCTTGTGCCAACCATCGTAGCATATCATCAGTTGATGACCTCCCAGTGAATCACATCTTTAACCATTCGTTGAACCGAAAGTTGTGCTTTCTCGTGATCGAAAAATGAAGGAGGGAAATATATCTTAAGATGGCATAGAGTCGTCACCACCTCAGCCTACAGAGCATCTAATCCTTCGAGATCGATGACTTTCAAAGCAATTGAGTTAAAGAAATAACACAGCCTCATGATTGCCACTCGGACCTTGTTTGGCCAAATACTTCTAATTGCAACAGAAAGCATTTGTGTCATCAGCACAGGACAATCATGAGACTTCATACCAATTAATTTCAAATCTTCTGTGAAACAAGTTTTTTAATGCTGGCAGAGTAACCGGACGGAACTTTCACACCATGCAAGCTCTGGCACAGTTCCTTTCTCTTGGCCTTGGACAGAGTGTAGCAAGCTGGGGGAAGGTATGTTCGTCCTTTATCGGTCTCTTTCAGTGCTAACTCAGTCCTTATGTTTATATCAACCAAGTCACGCTGTGTGTTGACACCATCCTTAGTTTTGTCACGAATGTTCAGTAAGAGACCAATCAAGCTATCACATACATTCTTCTTCACGTGCATGACGTCGATGCAGTGGCAAACTTCTAAGTTCTCCCAATAGGGTAAGTCCCAAAAAATTGATCGCTTCTTTCAGATATTCTTCTAACGAATCCTTAATTTACGTCTCTTTCTAAGCACAACATCGATATCCTTAACTATATCATAGACCTCTTTCCCTCTAAAAGCACTTAGAGCTGAACCATCCTCCTTATTTCCATCGAATTGTTTCTTCTTCTTGCGGTATGAGTGATACTTGGGAAGGAACCTACGGTGACGCATGTACACAGTTTTGTATGAGTTTTTTTAGCCACACACTCTCAGTATCATGTAAGCAGTGCGGATATGCTTTGACTCCTTTTGTACTAAACCCCAACAGGTTACCAACGGCAGAAAAATCATTGATGGTGCATAACAACATAGCGTGTAAAGTAAAGTAATCTCGTTTGTACGCATCCCATACCTGGACCCCTTCGTTCCACAGTGTCACAAGACCTTCCAATAATAGTGCTAGGTACACATCAATATTGTTCTCAGGTTGTTTCGGCCCTTGGATAAGTAATGACATCAAAATATACTTCCGCTTCATACACAACCAAGGAGGAAGGTTGTATATACATAGATTCATAGCCAGTTGCTATGCAGGTTGCTCATGTTACCAAAAGGATTCATTCCATCTGTACTCAACCCAAACCTTATATTTCTTGATTCCACACCGAAGTCTTCAAAGCTCATATCGAAGTTTCTTCACTGGGCAGAATCAGCAGGGTGTCTTATATTTCCATCTTTCTTACGCTCCTCCAAATGCCAACGCAACAATCTTGGCTCATTTCGGTTCACCTCGGTGCCCTCGCCATCATCAGAGTGATTCTTATGCTTCTATCGAGATGCTTTGCACACTAGACATACATGCGCGTGTTTGCATACTCTTTACGGTAGAGGATACAATCGTTCAGACATACATGTATGATTTCTACTTCCATTCCCAATGGACAAAGAACCTTCTTGGCTTGGTAGTTGGTTCTAGACAACACGTTTTCCTCCAGAAGGATGTTCACTAGGAGACCTAACAAGGCCGTGAAACTCTTGTCGGACCAACCATTATTTGCCTTCAATTTCAGCAGTTCAAGCATGGATGACAACCTTGTGTATTCTAGCTTGCAGCCCGGGAACAAAGGTTTCTTCGAGTCCTCCATTAAGCCCTCGAATTTACCAAAGTCTCTCTCAATATAGTTCATTTCTGCATCGCGTAGCATCTGGTCCAGATTGTCATTGTGCGACCTACCCTCATCGAAAACACAGTCCACACCCGGCATATCGTTGTCTCCCTCGACGATGTTACTACCTTTTGGTATAATCTGCTCTTCACCATAACTGGTTCAACATGTATACTCCTCTTTGAAACCCCTTTGAATCAAGTGCGCTTCAATCTGTGCTGGGTTGGTAAACATCTTCAGATTATCGCAATCAATGCATGGACAGTACATAAATTTTATCCCCTTCTTCAATATATCCTGCTCGGCAGCTCTTCTAAAAGCAGACACGTCATCAATATACTCTTTACTCACACGGTTCTTAACGTACATCCAGCGTCAGTCCATCTTCGTTACACACGTAACCAATTAGTGTTAAATTAGATTAATGCTCCTAAAGTAGCTAGCTATGAAATATTCATGAAGCAATATATATATATATATATATATATATATATATATATCATGCTTGCGTATCCATCATTTGAGTCTCCAACAATTATTTCAATAATTGCATATCCGATTGCCCTATGGACGATTATGCATGCATACGTTTCATGCTTGTTTGAGTAATTGCAAGGAGATTCCCCAATATCATGCTAAGAATAGCTAGGATTTCCAGAACAATATGCCATTCATTTGATGAGAAATAAAAAGGAATACTAATCTTAGATCACCAAGAACAAATAGATCTACAAGCACACTTGCAAATCTGTGGTATTTCTTTCACCAAATGCCCCAGAGTCACCACCTCATTCAAAAACGATGCGCAGATATCGAGCAGATCTCACTACTGAGCAGATCTATCAGGGCGACCGATATTTAATGGTGCATATCACGAGCGGTTCTTATTAAGAACCGCTCAGTGATAAGTATCACGCATTTATTTTAAATACAAACCATCTATTTTAGAACATATCACAGACACTTCCAACCACAAATCGTCAGTGATACAAAATTATCACAGACGGTTCTTTTTAAGTACCGTTTGTGAATTATCACAGATGGTTATATTTAAAAATCATCTATGAAGTCCGTAACAATCACATATAGTTATTGTTAATAACCGTCTAGGAATTATCTCAGACGGTTCTAGCCAGCACTAGTAACATAGACAGTCACACTTGTAAAGCCGTCTGTGATAATTATAACACTAATGGTTTACAAAAACCATCTGTGATGGACCGTCCAGTATAGCCTATTTTGCAGTAGTGTATTGTCGCAATTCTAATTGGCGAAATTGCCATGTCGCCATTAGAAAAGTGTTGAGAGGCTTAAATCACCAATTGAATTGGCGATAGGCTCCTATTTCCATTTAAATTGGTGACAGGTGCCTGTCGTTAGTTCAATTGGCGATAGGAGCTGGAAATTTTTTTAATATTATTTATATGTAGAGAATGTAGCTTCAAATTTTAGTGGATTTCATGAAGTTTTTTGGTAATATCTTTCAGTGTTCTCGTAGGTTGGAATGCAAAATCGGAAAAGATAACGAAATATGAAGTAGAGAATGTGAGATCAGCAACGCAATTCGGAATACGAGTTTGGTGACGCAATAACACAAACAGATCCCTTCGAAGCGAAATAAAAAATTGAATTTAGGGTTGCCACGCGCGCTGTTGTCACGATTTTATTATTTGCAGAACTGATTCCATTCGGGAAAAAGTATGAAATTTGAAATAGACGAAATGTTTGGGAATAAATTTTGAAAGACTTCATAATGTAATTGTGAATTTGGTTACGTGCATTAGAAACGATAGCATGCACGAATCAAAAACCAAAAAACACCTATGGTACAGGTTCACCTTTTTGAAACGAAGTTAATTAGTCTTAGCGGCCCATCGGTTCCTCCCCTTGTCTCAAGACTTCCCGCGATGACGGCCAGTCTCAAAGGTAGCCATGTTCTGCGAGATGGGTTGGATGATTGAATGATGTTAGGATAGCAGAACGTAGGGTCAAATCAATAATCAGGATGCAAATTGAACATAGCTTACCTCTTTGATATGGAGTGCCCCCGAGTGACGGGGAGAACTAGGACGACTGCCGGTCTCACTAGTAGGAACCTTCCCTTGTCCCGCACGCCTTCGGCCGGTCATACTCAAACTTCCTATTCGGGGTCCTCCACCACCACCCTACTTTCCTGGGCTCCTCTGATGCCTTTTCAATAGGGTCAGGTACATAAGGTTTCCAGTGTTCAAAGGTCTCGGGTTGCTTCGCGTAGTTGAACATGTACTTTTGTTCAATGAGCGCCCTATTGTACATGTCCAGGCCGTCGATCCATTGGAAGAATTTGCTACGCATCTCTGGCTGCCATTATGCGTGGATGAAGTTAGCGATATGTGAAATGCAACGTAAGATGTAAAAAATCTATGTGTGTGTAAGATTCTCTAACGAGGATATTCCTGCACGTGTAGTACGCCTGGGCGGCGGTCGCCGGGTGTATGGACTAAATGATCTTTGTCAGTTCTTCGCATACACATTGCGGGTGTGAGAACTCTGGTGGTACCGACACATCCTTCATAGAATAATCTGGGTATGGTTCAGCCCTCTCAGCAAGCCACTTGCGCTTCCACAGCATCTTCGCATAGAAGTCCGACACCTCCTTCCTCTCTATTGTGTGAAACATGTTGGAGTGAAGTATTGGGTGTGGTGGTGTAGTGTTCTCCTATAACTCTCTTCTCCCTCCTTTTATAAGTGGATAGGGTGTAGTGATGAGGGTAGAGGGAGAAGAGACAAGACATCGATATGAAAAGGTGGCGTGGCCGAGTGTGGATATCTTTGTCTGAAAAGGTAGCGTCGCGGTGTGTTCTCATTTCGGTTTGCAAATGTGGTAGTGTGTGGCGTCATAGTGTGCGGTTTTTTCAGTCTGAAATGATGATGTGGTAGAGTGTGGTCATTTTGGTCTGAAAAGGTAGCATCGCAGTGTGTTATCATTTCGGTCTACAAAGGTGGTAGTGTGTGGCTTGACAGGGTGCAGTCTTTTTGGTCTGAAAAGGTAGTGTGGCATAGTATGTTTATGAGTTTTAGAGTAAATGTTATTATGTTCGTTGAATGAATCATTGGTTATAAAGATTAACAAGTATGTGACT
This sequence comes from Phyllostachys edulis, assembly GCA_036346405.1. Classification (NCBI taxonomy): domain Eukaryota; kingdom Viridiplantae; phylum Streptophyta; class Magnoliopsida; order Poales; family Poaceae; genus Phyllostachys; species Phyllostachys edulis. The sequence continues at coordinate 28,765,527 of CM070555.1, read as the reverse complement.
TGTTGGTGAAGCTCTTTAACTTATATGATGTCATTCTAAATATATCCCTGGTCGGATGTCACTGGTCGGAACACTAGTGACTTATCGACCAACACATGTATTGATTGATGACCATGTTTCACCAGTCATGAATATAGGGATATCGAATCAATAATGTGAACACATGTTAGAGAACATGGTGTTGGATTAACCCACCTTGAGACACTATTGAGATTGTTATGATTTCAAGTGTCATTACTTGGTCTCAAGCAATGATGATGTATAATCCTTAGACTTGAGATCAGCATGGTTTCCTACATGTGTAATAATACACTTTGGGGTTGCCAAACGCTACTCCGTAACTGGGTAGTTATAAAGGTAGCTTTCAGGTGTGCTATGAAACATGCAGAGAAATATGACTAGTCGGATATGGGATTTTCCCCTCCTAACATAATAGGAGAGATATCTCTTGGTCCCTCGATGTGGTCGGATAAAGAAAGTGCATGGCTATGCCACTAGTGGTCGAAGAGTCGACCACATAAAGTTATCTGACACTTGATCGAGAAAGTATTGAGCGATCCATGGATGACATAATATCTCACTTGGAGTTCAACCAGATATCGTGAGGCAAAAGGAGAATACATAACAAAGTCATTGATTCGATCGATATGGACTAGTTGTAACATCCCAAAGTTCTGTTACCAAAATAAAAATAAATAAAGATATTATTTTATTGAATTTTCGGTTGTCAAAGTTCTTTCTTGATTTTCTGTAATTTCAAAAGAGTTTTCTTTGTTAAAAGAAAAAAATCGATTATTTAATTTCTTGGCTTTTAAAATAAAAAATAAAATAAAAATTTATTGAGTTTTCTGGGATTTTATTGGATTTAAAGTTAAAAGGAAAATTTAAGTAATTTCTAGAATTCTCTAAAATTTTAAAAGCTTTTTCCTATTTATTTCAAAGCCAAAACAAATTATGTGCAAAAACTATTACCAATTGAAAATTGGGACTATTTTATTTAAATCTAAAATGTCTAAGAGAATTTCTGTGAATTGTTTCATAATTTTTGGATTATCAAGATTATTTAAATACCTAATCATTAGAAATCCCAAAACAGTCCTTGGGCTGAATCTGGCTCAGCCCGATCCACTTCCCTATCGCGCACGGCCTACTCGCCCAAACCACACGCGCGCCCACACGTTTTCACTTCAACTCATCTCAACCGTTGGATCAAGAATAGACGGTCCGATTGAGATTGCTGTTCGGAGCGGTCCGAACGTCCCAAACGACGTGGACTGTCCGATCTAAAATGAACGGCCCGATCGTGATTGCCATTCGGAGCGGTCCAAACGTTCCCAAGCAATTTGGACGGCCCGATTAAAATCGGACGGTCCGAACATTCCTTCCTCTCACAGCGACGCTTACATGTGGCCCCTCTTGTCAGCCCTCTCTCTCTTTCCTTTTTCTCTCTGTTTCGCCGCCATGTGGGACCGCAAGCCATGTCAACCCTTCATCTCTTTCCTCTCCTTCTTCTACGCGAGGATCTCGTGTGCTCCGCCATTGACGACCACATCGGAGCTTTCCAAAACCAAGCCAATCCGCCCGTAATCAACGAGATTTTACATGCATTAAGCACCCCGTGTCAATTCGCGTCTGTTACGGTCATTACCTTCCTTTACCTCGCCTTAATTTCTTGAAAACCACCGGCGATGCCGCACAGCCAACTTGAGCCCTACGGCGACTTGGACCTCCTCGTCCACTATAAAAGGGCACCTCAGAATCGCCTTGAGACACTCGTTCCAACGCCCAAACTTCCCTCTCCCCAATCCCTCTCTAGCGCCCGAATTTTTGAAGTTCTTCATCGACCATTGGAGCTCGGTTCTTCCTCAATTCCAGCGCCGTCCAAGGTCCTCCGGCCACTCCAACCGCATCTTCGGCATCGCCTCGACGTCGCCTACCTCGTGCGCGCACCCACTTCACTAGAGAACCTCGGGAACACCATCGTCGCCATTGACCTAAAACCGCTGCCGCTAAACCTCGTCGCTGATGACCAAATCGTTGTGCCCTTGAGCAACTAAGGTGAGCCCTAGATTCGTTGTAACTCGCTGGTCATTTTGCGCACACTCGCGAGGCTTGCCGTGGCATGAAGCGTTGGCGAGCCCGAGCCCATAGCACCGCCGCTCATTGGATCTACGTGGCACATCCACGTAGGCGCCATGTCAGCGCCACGTCAGCGCATACGTCCCGCGTCAGTGCCACGTGGTTGCCACATTAGCTGCTGTGCCAACACCCGAAACCCTTCGCACTGATGCGTAAACCGTGTCCATCGTGAACTTTTGACCATTTGTGGACCCAGTCCATTGACTAGGGGCCCACCTGTCATAGAATCAAAAGGTTTTCCTTTAGAAAAATAATTCGGGAAATTCCATAAAATCCTTTTTAGGGTTTTTTTTTTAGATTTAAACTTCTAGGGGTTCGTTCTCCTTCATATGAACTCCGATTTCATCGTTTCAAATGTCTAAATTCATATAAATTCAAGATCTAGCCAACTAAACTAAAATTATTTAATTTGGAGTTCATTTGAATTCTATTTTGAATTCTGTTTGAATTTGGCTTATTTTCGCGTATAGATTTCGACGACTTTGGAGAGTTAGATTTCGACACCGCTTGAGAGCAACTAATTGAGCAAGGCAAGTTACATCTTTGATCATATTTGACCCTATTATTTCAAATTATTTATTTTGTTTTAAATTTTATCGCATGCTTATTTATATTCAAGAATTTAAATTCATGTTTTAAATTTATAGATATGCCTAAATCTTTTGTATGGCCAATGTAAATATTTGAATCGAATATATTGTCACCCTAGATAAAATCTAGTTGATACGATAGTACGAACTAGTACCATTTGAAAATAATATGCTTAGTGATGCTTAGACCGAAAAATATTCGATTTGGGGAATTTCAGCCAAAAATCAAATGTGGTTTAAATTGTATCCATGGCATTGGTGTGTTATGGAAGTTTAGAAATGACTTTGAAAAATAAAATAAAATGATGGTTTGTACTTGGGCGAAATGGTTGTTTGGATGGTGCATGTTGATGCATGGGATCGAGTCATTTCTATGATCGAAGCCCATGGGTTTTATGGAAAGTCACCCAAGTTAATTGAGGACCGATCTTCGAGTGTATTTTGCTAAGCCATACCGTACTACCACAAGTCCAGAGTGGGGCAGCCTTGACTAACTAATTTGCAACATTCCATCGTGGTCATGCCATCCGGTTGCGTGGGTGTCGATTATGACCTACTTTTATGTATTCCCACCTACTGCAAAAAGGGGCTTAAATCCGGTGGGTTTCTATCCAATAGATGCGAAACCTTAGCGAGATGGAACTATGTTGGGATGGCGCATTGTAAAGGCCTCGTGATAATCACTTAGTCGCACACCTACGACAGTGTGTGAGCGGACTGTACAAGTTGATTATCTCTTGTGGGTAAAGTTGTACAACCTCTGTAGAGTGTAAAACTATTCGAATAGCCGTGTCCATGGTCATGGACAAGCTGAGCAAAGCCACTCAAAGTTAGACTTTGATTTTGATTTCAAAATATTTTGACAAATGATTTGAGGATGGTTAATCCTTGTGGTAAATTGGGCGGTTAGCCATGTGATAGGAGGGTATTTATCACCATATTTCATATGGAGGTTATTCTACTATAAAACTTGAGAATTTATAAAATGAATTTTAGTTATGAAATAACTGCTTTGAAACTTAGTACAAGTATTTAAAGAAAACATTGCTTTATGCAAAATTAACCAATAAGCCTTCCTTTGATATATCCTTGCATGCATTAAACTCTGTTATTGGGTGTAACTTGCGAGCATGAAAGTTGTGCTCACCCTTGATTAATGCAAATAAATTTCAGAGGAGAAGGACTTCACTACTGGTGTGGATCTCGACGACTAGGCCGCTTCCCCAGTCGATTGCCTGTGGCAGATCAGCTGGACTCCACTACTTCTTCTTCGTCTTCCGCTGTGTTTTATATTGTTGGCTTGTAAGTCTATTTTGTAATAAACTCTGTTGATTATTAATAAAATTATGCGATTTATGGATGTTACCATATCTGTTTACTATGTGAACTAGCTCTCGATCACAGTGACTAGTTCGAAAATACACGAGGATTTGGGGGTTACTCACGGGTCCGACACTAGTCGTGTGGAGATACAAGCCGGTCGAGATCGGTGAATATGATTACTAATCGGGTCGTGAATCGATCGTGAGGAGTTATGAACTGGTCATGACTAAATCTGAATCGGTCGATAGAGATACGAGCTGGTCGTAAGTGATAAGGACTTACTCGTAGATCATATTGCATTAAGGTTCGTTCGATATAATTTATGTATTCGGGAATCGTTATGACCTACTAGGAATCGCTAATGACTCGTGGTCGGAAAGGATTTCCGAGTCACAATCGACTAGGCATGAACCTAACAGGTCACACACTTAACGGGTTGGAACAAACGAGTTTGGATAGGATCCGTCATGGGCTCTATATAAGGAGATGCTTGAGGCTGTTGGCATACGAGAGATAGACATGCAATGTACGTGAGTTGCTCTACCAAAACCCTAACCGCCATCTACTCGAGAGAGCCCTACCGTGCGAGTTGGTGCTAGCACACCAACGTACGGTGTTCCATCCTTGGACGTGTGGATACTGTAGAGGCACTATTACAGTTGCTGTTGTGCTCAAGGACGGTCCACGACTTCGCAAGGAATGCGAGAAGTTGCTGAAGGAGACGATCAGTTCCAAGGACGCTGGACGATCGACTACGAACACTATATCGACGCGCTCTACGTTGGATCATGCTGCTCCAACTCTTCTTCGCTGATTCTTGGCGTCTGGTGGTAACAATCTATGATCTTCTACTTGCATTACTTTCTAGTTTACGTGGTAGATGTTTGAATTGTCAGCTAGTGTAGCCTACCCGTATCCTTTCAGTGGTTTCAGAGCCATGTTGTGTAGTTTTTTATCTAGATCGGTTGCATATACTTGATATGTGGCAATAGTAGATTGGATCTATTACTATTCGGGTCTGGTAACCTAGATCGGTTCATATGGATGGAGCGGTTTAGGCATTGGTTGATAAGATCAATTGGTGGTCAACGATAATAGATGGGTTTGTTGGGGTATGAGCTGAGAGCACCGGATGATTTACTGCGCTCATTTACGATCGTATTGCATGATACTCCTACCGGTTGGAATTCCGCCATCAGAGCATGCCGTAGTACGTGGTCGTATGAAAGCAGTGATCAGATTGATTCGGAATAGGTAATCGTTACCGCATTATATAGTATTGTGTGTTCATGTCACCCGATAGAGTTGGATTCTATGCATAGCACCTTTTGTAGGGTTCGATGTGAATAGTATGACCAATTGTGTATGCGATGCATATATGGATTTTACATGGCCTGCATGTCATGCTGTGTGATAGCCATAGAGCTATATATTATTGTGTAACGGTCTACGTGCCGACATCTGTTGCTTGATATTATCCTATGGAGTCCATTACTAGCTTTTTGGAGTAATTGCTTAGTAGATGAATGCGGTCGGAGATTTCAAGCATGATGGTCGGGGGACAGGAAGCATGGTGATGGAGATTGTCATGATAAGGGTCATACTATTTCACAGTTTAATATTATTATCTGTGAATTTTTATTTTATTCCTGTTATGATGTTGATCATGTTTGATCATTAGATGTTTTAACATGGTAGAATAGTACCCCTCAAGAAAAATTAAGTTAATTTGATGTCTTTCTAATTGATGCACCTATCACGATTTTGATCGTTAATTGGTAGGTCTACCAAAGTAGGGTACCATTAACTATCCTAATAAGATATGGTGGGTGTCGGGCACCCACATGCATAGTATTGATTTAACTTGACAAGACTATCAAAACAGTTTTGGGCCTTGAGACATAGTGTTGGTCGCCAGGGCATAAAGATACCACCCAACAAACAAGAGTCATATAAGATATAATTGACAAAGGGTTGCTTACCTAAAATCACTAGATTTCTAGCAAGGATGCCAAAGTTCACTAGGACCTAATGATATATGGATCTTGAACCCACTATATGATGTTAGAGGGAAACATGGTTTAGAACATATAATGGGAGTATCTTCTATTAACTTTTGGTGATTAAGTTCGACTGTGCACGGCTAGTTGTATAGAGATACGAGATGGTCGAGAACTAGTCAACATAACCACCAATATGAGTGTTTAATAGAAGATCTTACATAAACATAGTGCTGAATTTTTGCATATATTTCTGTTGTAGATCATGGCACCTAACACTTCCTCCACACCTATCTTTAACTTGCGATCTATTCTTGAGAAAGAAAAGTTGAATGAAATAAATTTCATTGACTGGTTTCGAAATTTGATAATTGTTCTCAAACAAGAAAATAAGGAATATGTTCTAGAGGGTCCCTATCCCGAGGAACCGAATGCTGATGCTACTCCTGTTGAAAAGAATGCTTATGAGAAGCATTACAATGACACAGTCGATGTACACTGCCTGATGTTTGCAACCATGAACTCTAAGCTTTAGAAGCAATATGAGACCACAGATGCTTACAATATGATTGTGAGTCTGAAAGGTATGTTTCAGGATTAAGCAAGGGTAGAGAGCTACAATACCTCCAAGGCATTATTTTCTTGCAGGCTATCAAAAGGTAACCTAGTCAATCCTCATGTGATCAAAATGATTTGTCAAATTGAGAGCTTAGAAAAGCTTGGTTTTCCCCACAGCCAAGAGTTGGCTACTGATTTGATTCTTCAATCGCTCCCTACGAGCTTTGAGCCAATTATATTGAATTTTCATATGAATGGCATGGAGAAGTCAATGATCGAATTGCAAGGAACGCTTAAAGGTGCTAAGGAGAGCATCAAGAAAAGTTCTAATTATATGATGATGGTTCAAAAGACTACAAGCTTCAAGAAGAAGGGTAAGTTGGGAAAGGGAAAGGGAAAGGGAAAGGGCAAAGGAAAGACTCAAGATAAGATCGAGAGTCTCAGGGCTAAGCTTAAGAAGCTCAAGCTGGGTCCTAAGCCTGATACAGAATGTTACCATTATCATGAGACGGGCATTGGAAGAGAAATTGTAAGAAGTACTTGGTAGAGATGAAAAGAACAAAGGAAGTAAGACTTTCGTTCAGGTATAAATGTTATAGAAATCAATCTTGCCACTTCTGCTACATGTTCTTGGTTATTTGATACCGGATCGGTTGCTGATATTTGTAATTTGATGTAGGGACTGATAGGGAGTAGAAGTTTGACAAGAGGCGAAGTTGATCTTCGCGTGGGCAATGGAGCAAGACTTGCTGCATTAGCTATTGACACTTTACCATTAGCTTTACCATTAGGATTAGTTATGAAACTAAATAATTGGTATTATGTTCCTGCCTTAAACATAAACATTATTTATGCTTCTTGTTTAGGAGCAGAAGGTTATGAGTTCAGAATAAAGAACAATTGTTGTTCAATTTATTTTGAAGATATGCTTTTATGGCCATGCTCCATTGGTTAATGGATTATATGTTCTGAATCTTGAGGATATGCCTGTCTATAACATCAATGCTAAGAAACTTCGACCTAATGATTTGAATCCCACTTTTATTTAACATTGTCGTCTAGGCCATATAAATGAGAAGTGTATGATGAAGCTCCATAAAGAAGGTCTTCTAAACTCATTTCATTTTGAATCATTTGAAACATGTGAACCTTGTTTACTTGGCAAGATGACAAGAGCACCTTTCACGACCAGAGGTGAGAGGGCGAATGACTTACTAGTCATAATACATTCGGATGTATGTGGACCGATGAGCACTCCGACCAGAGGTGGTTTTAAGTACTTCAGAACTTTTACCGATGACTTTAGTAGATATGGATACATCTACTTAATGTGGTATAAATCGGAATCCTTTGAAAAGTTCAAGGAATTTCAGAATGAGGTACAGAATCAACTTGACAAGACAATTAAATATCTACGATCTGATCGTGGAGGAGAATATTTGAGCCATGAGTTTGCTGGCCATCTCAAGAAGTGTGAAATTGTTCCACAACTTACTCCGCTGGGAACGCCTCAATGGAATGGGTGTTCGAACGACAGAATCAAACATTGTTAGTCATGGTTTGGTCAATGATGAGCTAATATGATCTTCCATTGCAATTCTGGGGATACTGTAATATCCCGTCTAACCTTTGAGATTTAATTGAGTGAGAAAGAAAATTAAATAGAATTAAAATAAAAATTAAACGAAGTTAGAAGTGTAACTTCTGTTTTTTTTCTAGAGAGTGGGCTTTTGGCCCATAGTTTTTTTGGCCCAAGGGGACCAACCCTATAAGGCAAAGACAAGGACTCCAAAAACCCTAGCATCTTTATTTCCCATTTCTCCTAACCCAGCCGCCATTTCCCATTTTTCCTCCCCAAGCCGCTGCTTCCCTATGCCGACACCGCCACGCCCCATCGCCTACCGCCGACAAGGTGAAGCCACGCTGGAAGCGCCGAAGGGGAACACGAGGTCGACCGCCTGACGGAGAAGGAGGATCGCGACCGTGTGTGCGGCTGCGATCGAGGCCGCCACGAGTGCCGCCGAAGCGCTCCCTGCCCCGCCTCGGCCTGATCGGGATCGCTTCCGCCACCCTCCCACTCCCGCCTGTCTCCTCGGCCTCGGCCATGCCCCGACGCCAGCGCCAAAGAACATACCATGCCGCCTTTTCCCAAGGCGTTTTGGTCACAGGCCTCCGGCTCCCTCTACGCTGCCGCCGCCTCCCTCCATGGCGCGCCTCCTAGCTACACCACTGCCCGTTGTTGTCGCCGATTTGGTCCGCCTCCACTGGCACCACTTCTCCCCACCTCCTACTTTCTACTAACGTGGGTGGCTTTAGTTCTCTCGATGAGTCGTTTGAGGATTTTCGCAGCGGTTTAGCAAAGCGGCTCATGTATTGGAGCCGTGGATGTCGCCTCTGCGCCGAAAGCAAGATTTCTACAACCACCCCCAACCCAATCCTGCAGGTGCGTGGTACTCACTGCCATCTGTAACGACAAAGGGTGATTACGAATTGCTAGGCTGTCCGTTTGATGCTATGTGACACGAGATGGTAGCCAACTATTGCTTGGAAATTAACAAATTGGTGGTTGCGGCTTGATGCTGAGTTGAATCTGCAAAGGTGGAACTTTTGCTAAATCGGGATTTGATCAATCGAATTTGTGGTGGATTTTGAGGTTCTTTATGATTGATTTGGGATTCGGTGGTTAGTTGGCTACGCATGGTTGCAACTTATGCTGCATTGCATAAATCCATCGTGATTTTCTCGAGCAATGGGCTTGTAGCTAAAAGTTGTCGATTGATAGAGGGTATGGAGTTGTGCCAATTTGAGTGAAATTGTAAGCAACTTTGTGCTAGCTACCTTTTCACCGGTGTAGTCGATCATGTATGTTGTATTGTTTTATTTGGAGGTTGGCCCGAGGAAGTTGAAGCCATCGTAAAAGGGTCCAGGGCTGCTATGATGCTTATGGAGCTAGCAATGGAGGCTCGGTTTACCAAGGAGGAGATGGTGGTGTTTCTACCGTGGCTAACACTTAGGTGGTGGTGAACCCGCCGCTAGAGTGTCCAATTTTGTCTTCCATCTCACGGTTGAGGCAAGTGCAAGTATTATTAATGAGTTATTATATTATATACTTGATGGATGCCATAGTTGATTTATGTTGATTATTGCTTGGTAATATTGATGAGCCTAATGCCATAGTTGAATGATGATGCTTACTACTTGGAGATGTTTACATGATGTTGCATGCTAATGGTTACATGATGATGCGTACATGTTGATGTTTATATGGTGATGCTTACATGATAATGATTATATGTTGATGGCAAGAATGATGGGAAAAGGTGAGCAATGAGGCTACCTTGTTAATGATGAATCATGATAATGATAATGGACATGCGATTTGCATTTCGCATGTTCATTTTGAACCTTGACTACGTGGTAGCCAAGGGGTTGTTTCTTGAGGTCCCCTGCTGTGCATTGGATGGGTGTTAGGTCCCCATCATGCAATGGACGGGCTTTGTTCCTCATTATTTCGCGGGAAAGTCATGTAACTAATCCATGAGGTCGGTGAGAACTGCTACATGACTTGGAGTGTGGGTTTTTGTTCCTATGCCTAGAGGGCATAGGCTTTGAGTAGGTATCGACTTGATACCCTACCCGGCATTACCAAAGAATTGCAAAGAAGTGAAGAATGTGCATTCATGACATGTTCATTGCATTTCTGCATAAGAGATGGATCTGTGGTATATAATGTGGTTGTTCATGATGTGATTGGTATATAATGATGTTCATGATATGATAGTTTATTCCTTTTGACTACTTATGATGCTATGCTTGATTTCCTATTGCACTTTGTCGAGTCAGAGACTCACTCTTGTCAGGTTGTGCTTGCTAGGTACCTCTCAAGGCAGCGACATGCATGGACGGGTAGACTTGGTGCACGCCACATAATCACTAATCACAATGAATAACCTAGTCATTTTATCCACAATTCGTATTCTTGATATTTGCCCTAGATTCAGTTGGTGTCCATCCTTCGTGGTGGATGTTTTAATTATGATCAAGGATGACCCAATTATGTTCTTTTTCTTTTGTTGATTGAGTCCATTTAATACTCGTGATGGATTAGAATGTCTGGTTGTTGGTTTATTGAGTTGTTGGAATTAATTGGTTCAGTAGAGTCTCAATAATTAGTAATAGGATTGATTAGAAGATTATGGATGCCCTTTTGAATGTGCTATAGTTGTTTAGCTTATCCTGGATGTCCTTTGATGAATCGTTAAATTGGATGATTTGATTGTTGGATGATACTATATTAAACTATTCGAACCTCTGATATGGCTATCTATACAAAGGAGGTTTTTTCCTGATTTTAGAGAAATATCTTAGTTCTACTTGGTTAAAGCATTATTGTTTGAAAAATGGTTGAATTTATTCCGTATTGTTGTTGTATGTTAGTCTCTTAGGTAACATCATGGCTTCCGCATAGTCAGGGTGTTACAGATACACTCTAGAAACAGTGGCTTTCACTTTAAATAGGGTTCTATCAAAAATGGTAAAGAAGGCACCATATGAGATATGGATCGGGAAGTGTCCTGGATTGTCTATTCTAAGGATTTGGGGTTGTGAGGCATATGTAAAATGTTTGATAAGCTCACACCAAGTTAGATAAGTGCTTCTTTGTGGGATATCCTAAGGAAACTAAAAGATATTACTTTTATAAGCGGGATGATGACAAAGTGTTTGTTGCCCGAAATAGTGTCTTCTTGGAGAAAGAGTTTCTTTCCAAATGAGTTAGTGGGAGAAAGGTGAAACTCGAAGAAATTCAAGAAACATCTGAAAATGTTTCAACTCCTACTGAACCTCTACAGGATGAACAAAATGTTATAGAACCTGTAGATGAGGCATCTGCGCCACGTAGATTTAAAAGGCCACGTCAATTGCCTATAAGGTATGGGCATGACGTTTTATTATTAAATAATGACGAGCCTAAGACTTATGAGGAAGCGATGGTGGACCCAGACTCTAAGTCATGACTTGAAGCCATGAGATCCGAGATAAAATCTATGTATGACAATCAAGTTTGGAACTTGGTTGATGCACCTGATGGTGTTAAAACCATTGAGTGCAAATGGATTTTTAAGAAAAAGATAGATATAGATGGAAATGTTCACATTCATAAGGCACGACTGGCAACGAAGGGTTTTAAACAAATTCAATATGTTGATTATGATGAAATGTTCTCACCTTTCGCTATGCTTAAGTCTATCCGGATCATTCTAGCTATTGTTGTATATTTTGATTATGAGATATGGAAAATGGATGTTAAAACGGCTTTCCTAAATGGAAACCTAAGTAAGAATGTGTACATAACACAACCTGAGGGTTTTGTCGATCCACAAGAAGCTAGAAAGGTATGCAAGCTTCATAAATCCATCTATGGATTGATGAAGTGGTCAAAAGGTTTGAATTCATCAAGAATGAAGAAGAACCTTGTGTTTATAAAAGGGTTAGTGTGAGCAAGATTGTGTTTCTGATATTGTATGTGGATGACATACTACTAGTCGGAAATGATATTCCTATGCTTGAATCTGTTAAAACTTTATTAAGAAATAGTTTCTCAATGAAAGATTTAGGAGATGCAGCATATATTTTAAGCATAAGGATCTATAGAGATAGATCTAAAAGGCTAATCAGATTAAGCCAAGATATGTACATTGACAAGGTGTTGAAGCGGATCAACATGCAAGATTCCAAGAAAGGTTTCTCGCCTTTGTCACATGGAATTAATCTCAGCAAGAGTCAGTGTCCTTCAACCACAGATGACCGAGACAAAATGAGTAGAATTCCATATGCTTCGGCTATTGGATCTATGGTGTATGTCATGCTTTGTACATGACCAGATGTGTCGTATGCTCTAAGTGTTATGAGCAGATATCAGTCGGATCCAAGTGAAGGTCACTGGATAGCAGTCAAGAATATCCTTAAATACTTGAGAAGGACTAAGGATGCATTCCTTGTTTATGGTGGTGAGGAAAAGCTGATCGTAAATGGTTACACCGACGCTAGCTTCCAAACTGACAATGATGATTTCAGATCGCAGTATGGGTTTATGTTTTGTCTTAATGGAGGAGCAGTGAGCTGAAAAAGTTCTAAGCAAAGAACGGTTGCTGATTGTACAACAGAGGCTGAGTACAATGCGGCTTACGAAGCTGCGAAAAAGAAGCTGTGTGGATTAGGAAGTTCATTAATGACCTGGGTGTGGTTTCTAGTTCTTTCAGTCCAATGGATCTCTATTGTGATAATAATGGAGCCATTGCACAAGCTAAGGAGTCTAGATCGCATCAAATGTCCAAACACAAACTTCGACGATATCACGTTATTCGTGAGATCATTGAGAGAGGTGATGTAAAAATATGCAAAGTGCACACAGATTTGAATATTATTGATCCGTTGACAAAGCCTCTCCCGCAACCTAAGCATGAGGTGCACACAAGAGCTATGGGTCTTCGATACCTGTATGATTGACTCTAGTTCAAGTGGGAGACTATTGGTGATAAGCCCTAGAGGCAATCATAGAGATGATTGTATCACGTCTATGTTTATGAGTTTCAGAGTAAATTATATTATGTTCCTTGAATGAATTATTGGTTATAAAGATTAATAAGTATGTGACTTGTTGGTGAAGCTCTTTAACTTATATGATGCTATTCTAAATGTATTCTTGGTCGGATATCAATGGTCAGAACACTAGTGACTTATTGACCAGCACATGTATTGATTGATGACCATGTTTCACCAATCATGGATATAGGGATATCGAATCAATAATGTGAATACATGTTAGAGAACAAGGTGTTGGATTGACCCACCTTGAGACACTATTGAGATTGTTATGATTTCATGCTATCATTAGTTGGTCTCAAGCAATGATGATGTATAATCTTTAGACCTAAGATCAGCATAGTTTCCTACATGTGTAATAGTACACTTTGGGATTACCAAACACGACTTCGTAACTGGATAGTTATAAAGGTAGCTTTCAGGTATGCTATGAAACATGCAGAGGAATGTGACTGGTCGGATATGGGATTTGCCCCTCCTGTCATAACAGGAGAGATATCTTTAGGCCCCTCGATGTGGTCGGATAAAGAAAGTGCATGGCCATGCAACTAGTGGTTGAAGAGTCGACCATATAAAGTTATCCGACACTTGACCGAGAAAGTATTGAACAGTCCATGGATGATATAATATTTTACCTAGAGTTCAACCAGATATCATGAGGCAAAAGGAGAATACACAAGCAAGTCGTTCAGTTTGATCATATATGGACTAGTCGTATGAAGATACAAGCTGATCGTAGACTGGTTGAACATGTTCACTAACTGATCGTGAACTGATCGTAAGGAGTTACAAACTAGTCATGACTAAATCTAAACTGGTCGTATAGTGATACGAGCTGATCGTAAGTGATAAGGACTTACTCGTAGATCATATTTCATTAAGGTTCATCCGATATAATTTATGTATTGGGGAATTGTTATGTCCTGCTAGGAACCACTAATGACTCGTGGTTGGAAAGGGTTTTCGAATCACAACCAAATATGCATGAACCTAACGGGTCACACACTTAACGGGTTGGAAGAAACGAGTTCGGATAGGATCCGTCATGGGCTCTATATAAGGAGATGGTTAAGGCTGTTGGCATATGAGAGATAGACATGCAATGTATGTGAGTTGGTCCATCGAAACCCTAGCCACCATCTTCTCGAGAGAGCCCTACCTTGCGAGTTAGTGCTAGCACACCAGCATACGGTGTTCTATCCCTAGACGTGTGGATACCGTAGAGGCGCTACTACGATTGCTGTTACGCTCAAGGACGATCCACGACTTCGCAAGGAACACGAGAAGTTGCTAGAGGAGATGATCAGTGCCAAGGACGCTGGACGATCGACTATAAACACTACATCAACGTGCTCTACATTCGATCAGGCTGCTCCACTCTTCTTCCGCCAAGACCGTGCTCGTGGCAACGATCTATGATCTTCTACTTGCATGGCTTCCTGGTTTACGTGGTAGATTTTTGAATTGCCAGCTAGTGTAGTCTACCTATATCCCTTCAGTGGTGATGCCGAAGAAGTTGGGGACTCTAGCCACAGCGTGGCGCACACAATGCCTGAAGGTCGGGGAGTTGTTGATGAATACCATGTGGAAGAAGCTTTTTTGGTCCGGAAAACTAGTGGGATTGCTGACGAAGCTAAGGAGATCGTATCCCTAGTTCAAAGGATGGCTCTCGAAGATCAGGACTACCAAGCATTGTCGGAAGATGAAAGATCCGATGAGGAGGATGCTTTGGAACAGCAGGCAATTCCATCCGAGTGGAATACATACCAATTCGACAACCTCGTCGTGGATGAAGGCTCCTATGTACCATGGGAGTATGACCAAAACGAGGTTAGACAAGGAGCTATATACAAATGCAAGGAGGCCATGCAAGTGGCTGTCAAATTCTATGCCTTATCATTGAGGCGTACATTCACAGTAGTGAAGTCCAACCCCAAGATACTACGACGTGAAGTGCGACATAGAGGGATGCCCTTAGTGAGTGCACATATTCTAGCCTAAGTGGGACACCTACTGGAAATGCTCTTTTGTACTCCCTCACACATGTGTCATCGCTGAATCAATGCAGTCCCACAAGAATCACATCAAGCTTCATCGTGAACCTCATGTATGGTGAGAACGTGATGATCTGGATTTCAAGCCACGATCCATCATTCGCCCAATAGAGGCAAGGTTCCAAAGACATAATCGCTATGGTAAGGCGGAGGACAAAGCGAAGGCATTAGAATCAAGGTTCAAGACGCTCGATGAGTCCTACCATAACCGCTTCTACCAAATTCGAGCCATATAGGACAGGAATCCTGGCACTCGCGTCGACCTTCAAGATGACACAAAACCATGGTGGGCCAAGAAGTGGGTACTAAAGTGAGCATTCTTCGCATTTGGTGCATGCATCAATGCATTCTAGTATTGCCGTCCAATCTTGTGCGTGGATTGCACGCTCCTCGATCGGGAGGTACAAGGATGATACTTATTGCAATTACGACGGACAAGAATAATTAGGTTCTTCCCGTGGCCTTCGCATTCGTTGAAAGTAAGAAGACAAACAGTTTGTTGTGGTTTCTGAGGAACGTGAAGATTTATGTTGCACAGGGCCGTCCTAACGTATGCATCATACATGATCTGCATGCGGGCCTATTGAGTGCAATAACTCAACTACAATAAGGGGAAAATGAGCCACTTCCATGGGTGGATCTACAGAGAAGGTGGTGCATGAGGCACTTGGGTGCAAACTTCTACAAGCAATTCCACAACAAAGACTTGGTGAACCTGTTCAAGTGGTTGTACAACCAAAACTAGTAGAGAAAGTTCAATGCACTCTACAAAATTCTGGATGAGCGAACGGGGATTCATAGAAGGGAGGCAGTGAAAAAGTCCGCTACAAGCACTGATAATAACCCCGAGGCATTGCTAGAGTTAACCACGACGGTCCCGTGTGACGAGGAAGACGAGGGTTAAACCCTCTCATAGAAATCGGTCGCACCGTCGGGTGCCCAATGATCGTGCCGTTTTGCGATCGTTCGATTTTTATGAGCCGGTTCAATAAAAAGCAGAACAAGTGTAAAATCTGCTCGAAACTCTTACGGAAATCGGACGTTCGATTTTGGGAGCGGTTATGCCGCCTGCGGTCATTCGATTTTTGTATGCGGTTCAATATTTCCGAGAACCCTTGCAAATCTTGAGCGTTCGCGAAACCCTACGATCGATTAAATGCCGTCAGTATAATCAGCACAACCGAAATCGGACGTCTCGCGACCTTGCTGATGGTTCCTCTTTGGGAGTTCAACGGCTAGTAAATCTTTTTTAGTATCTGCTTTGTAGCCGTTGGCATCGCGTTGACGAGGCGATGCGACCGCACCTTTACTATGATCGTTCCGATTTTCCACGAAGTTGGGGATTCGTCTCAACGGTCTCTTTTGTTGGTGTGGGCTATAAATACCCCCCAACTGCTCTGAACAATGTTCTTTGAGTTCTTTGAACATTCATAGAGCCTTGAGAGCTTAGTGCACCCACTCAACACTCAAAACCTCTTGTGCATTCATTGTGAGTTTGTTGAGATTCACTCAAGTGCATTCATACTCCTAGTTGATCCATTTGCACTTAAGTGCGGTCAAGTGAAGACCGGTGATCTATTACTCTTGGAGTGTTGCCGCACTCCTAGGCGGCAGTGGAAACACGGTGATCTCTTCAAGAAGATTGTGAAGAGGCCCGGTGCAAGCTTGTGAGTGGTTGGTGTTCGCCATCTCCGGAGCGGAGGAAGAACAACCATAGTGATCGAGGGAAGGCTTAATTCGTGGAGCCGGCTTGAGGTGTCAAGCTTCCTCAACGTGGACTAGTGAAGACCGGCAAGTCTTCGATACCACGGGAAAAACATCTTTGTGTCTTTGTGGTTATTTCTAGTCTTTACATTTCCGCATTTATATTTCTAGCTTGTTTATTGTGATTAAATAGCTTAGCTAGAAGTATAACTTGTTTAGACTAAGATATTAATTGGCTTAAATTGTTAAATTGTTAAAAAGTTTAAAAACCTCCTATTCACCCCCCTCTAGTCGGTTATCCTTGATCCTCTCAGGGGTGAAATGCTTCTCGATTTGGATTGAGAGCGAGCCTAAAGTGAAGTGGTCGTTACTACATGACAAGGATGGTGCTAAGTGTGATGTCAGCTGAGGTGTACAATTGGGTCATCTTGCTTGGCGCCAGGTGCCTCCCTTTGGTTGCTATTGTTGAGGCAATTTTGTGCAGTACCACAAAGTACTTTGGACCAAAGCAACAATGTGTCTCTCTCCATGGCAAATGATATAGTATTGTACTCCTCCATAATCACCAAGTACATGAGGAGAAGAACAAGAAGGGTGAGATGCACCAGAGCATTCAAGATGGGCACAAGGAGCTTAAGCCGAGATTGTGTAGGGAGAAAGGACCTTGCGGAGACGAACCACGAGAGGATCATCCACGAGTGCACAAAAGGTTGGTGACGACAGTACGATGTATCGTGAATGACATGGACAAAGCGAAGTGGGCGTCGTCACGAAGAAGTGTTACATTTGTAGGAGTCCCGCATACCTTTAAGAAATGCTCTACAAGAAATGCATGGGATGAAGGAGAGGTCGGAAGTTTGTACGGCGCCGCGGGGACCTCATCCGACTGCCCCACTCGATGCGGGCACTGTGGAGGTTGACATGGCAGACGTTGAGGTCACGGCAACGGGAATGGTTTATCTTGTTGAAATATGTTGTGCTGAAATGTTTTGTAATATCATTGTGATTTATCGACAAACTATGTGATGACGTTGTACTGAAATATTTTGTAAGATCGTTGTAATTTGTCGACAAACTTTGTGATGACGTCGTGCTGAAATATGTTGAGCTAATATTATTTCTTATTATTTTCTGTTTCTGTTTCTTATTATGTCGTGCATCGAATTGTAATGTGTAACTTATGTTTTGCCAATACTTTTAGTTTTCTTTTTAAAAAATCATTAATATCCTATCGCCATTTCAAATGGCGACAGTCTTCTGTCGCCAATGCAATTTGCAAAATTGCCCCGTCACCATTTGGAATGGTGGCAATACTATTCTAATAGCGATATGGCAATTTCGTCATTTGGAATGGCAATAGTAACTGTTTCTATTAAAAAAATTGACTATTTATTCATATAACTATTTATTAAAATAATATTATTTAAAAAATCATATAAATGCTATAGCACGTCACAACTCCCCTGTGCAAGACTACACTATGTCCAATGGAGTGATGTAAACAATTTCTCTGTGATGACATATTAAAAAAGATGATGAGGAGAGAGGGGGGCATAGATCGAGGAATAAGAACATACTCCCTCCAACCACAAATACATGTCGTTTTGGACATTGACACGGTTATGTCGCAACTTTGACCACTAATTTCTATTGTAATATAGTTATAACACCTAATAAAATTACAATATTATAAAAATATTTTTTGAGATAAATCTATACATATAATTTTCATGTATTCAATTTAAACATTTAAAAACGATATTCATAGCCAAGTTTTAAAAGTTTGATTGTATGTATCTCAAAACGACGTGTATTTGTGACCAGATGGAGTAGGTGAAACAGAACTAAAAATTTGATTTGAAGTAGAGTTTGTCTCTCAAACACATATTTTTGTGAAAAAAAGCGAAGTGTGGGGGTTAGTGCCAAGGGACAAGTTAGATGATGGACAAGAGGTTCTTTTATATTGTGTTTAGATGATGTGGACGGTTTTAAACACAACAGGACAAGAGCTTTGGAGATGCCCTAACAAAGAGGTACAGTTGCACTCTAGTCTAGTGGCAGGTACTTATAGTGTAATTTGTCGAAAACTATTTCCAGTACAACATGCTTATGACAGAAGTAGAAAATTTGACAGAAGTAGAAAAACCAGACATATTAGTAAGCAGTATACACTACTATAGAAAAGGTCTTTCTAGACGGTTCAAAAACATCATCACAGACGGTTCCTCGAGCCGCTCGAGTTTATAAGTCGATAAAGACCTATGGTGATCACGAGCAGTTTTTGGTATGCGTGATGCATTATCATGACGGTTATTAACTTCGAGAGCCCGCTTGTGATAGCCGATTATCACAAACGGTTTGTATATGAAACCGTCTGCGTGATATATATTCTCTATAAAGTCTCCAAGAAGCTTGTGCCTTAAAACGGTTTCATATATATATATATATATATATATATATATATATATATATATATATATATATATATATATATATATATATATATATATATATATATATATATATATATATATATATATATATATATATATATATATATATTCAGATTCCCAACCACTTTTGGGGTCGTGAGGATGAGACAAAGACCACGGACAACCTCATCGAGCTCAGAAGTTCAAAAGGCATGGTACGCTAAGAGAGCACGTGAACATCCAATTACCTCGATGTCATCGATAGGTAATTAGACTTGATATTAAGGAGTGGCTGGTTGTCGATACATGAAGCCACCGATAAGGTAGCCCACATTGCAGCTCGGTTGTAGAAACAACACAAACCAATAGGTGATAAATCTATCTTACCTCGACATCACGGTGTTAGTGGTGAGGTAGTCGAGGCCGAGGTCGGTGGAGAGGTAGCCGGGAGGTCGGTGGAGAGGTAGTCGGGTTATGCGCCGGGGAGGAGAAAGAGGGAAGGCATCATCACCGTGGTTGTGGCATTGAATAAGGATGACCTTGCACAAGACACTCTTATCGTCACAGTGTCTTGTGCAATGCAACTGTGGTGTCACAACCGGCGGCAACAGGAAGAAGGGCGCGCAAGCGGCGGAAGAAAGGCGGCGGCGGCACGGGTTGGGCGGCGACGTCGAGGTCAGGGGCACTTGGGTGGGGAGGGGAATGGATGAGAGTAAGGGCGCTGGGGAGTGACGAGTTAGGGCGCAAACCCTAGTGGGCTCCTACTAATAAAGAGTGATACTTATCATAGACGGTCCCATAATAAAACCGTCTGTGATATGAGACCATATCACGGACGGTTCTATTATGGAACCGTCTGTGATATGGTTGTTCTCAAGTTCTATGTTTTATGTTTTGAGCATATTATCATGTATACATTTACATGACAGGAAGAAATTACATGTTTATATGTCAATTTTGTCATTTAAATAATGCTGAATTTTTTCTTCATTTTGGAATTTACATATGGCCAAATAGCATGGTTAGTCGCTTCTTACAAAGATTAAAAAAAAGTAGAAACCTAAATAAACAAAGTTTTTCTAGTGGCGGAGGTAGGCTGCTATCTCTGTCTTCAAAACTTCATTGGCGACGGCGTCGGCATCGGACGGTTCGTGATCATCAGTGAACGAAGCCCAAAATGTGTCCTCCCGCTGATGTGCTCGTTCGAGTGTCTCCCGAAGACCCTTGAACTGTTGAATCAAGAAGAATTGAGCCCATAGGCTCTCTTCCCTTGCTTGAGGGTCTCGGCATGGTTGACTTGGTCGCTTGCCGCCCGACATAGCCCAAGTGATGGCAAGCCTCTTGGAGATGTGCAACGTCGTTAGGAGGACCACGCCGATGACGCGTAAACTCGCCGGAAGTGGGAGATCACCGAAGATGCAATGAGGAGGATGTCGGGGCGGCGAAAGTGGCCGCCACCGCTTCGCAAATCTCTGACAAAGGACCGAAGACATCGTTGAAACAATGTCCTTCCGCAAAGATTCGCCAACGCATTTACAAGAGAGGTGCTCATAGAGTATGGCCAGGTAGGCTATCAATGCCAACGACAAGGAAACAGAAGAGGGAGCCATTTTTTCTTTAGAGTTATATGTGGGGATGATCATCTTCAATGGCAGATGATCCATTTTATAAAACAAGTAATAAATTCGGCGTGTGAAACGAAGAGACGCATCAGGGAGCCAAAATGGCATTGATGCGACGAAGAGACACATCCGCGATAAAGAAACTCAACGGGTGACAAAGAAACTCACCGAGGAGAGCGATAGTATCATAGACGGTTGAAATTAAAAACTGTCTGTGAAGTCTACAATTATTACAGACGATTCGTGTTTAGAACCGTCTATGATACTTCACAGACGGTTTTCAATATGAACTATATGTGATATTAGCTCTTCACATACGTTTTTTAGGGCAGATAGTAACACAGACGATTATCAATATGAACCATCTGTGATGACATGTAATACAAACGGTTTTGGTTAGTTATACGTGATGAGATATCCAATATTAACCTTTTGTAGTAGTGATATACACTAAGTGGCAACATAACTCGGTATTGTTTCCTAACATTTTACAAAACCAAATGTAATTCAAGTAGCTCTCGGCGCATGCATCTCTTTCGGGCGTAACGATCGCTTTTTGCGACTTACCTCCCTGCCCCCCTCCTTCCTCTTTCTTTTTCTTTCCGTGGTCAACGCTGCTGCCTCTCCGAGTGGGACGACGCCGCCGCTATGCACGAAGTCTCCCACTCGTCGTCTGTCTTGTCGCCGCCTAAGCACGCCACCTCGCCGCTTCTCTGCCGCCACAAGATCGCTTCCCGTGACGCGCTGCTACAAGACGCCGCCGCCGAGCCACGTGAAGCCGCGCCCGGACCGACCCCCGGCGTCCTCTGTGCCGCGGCCTCCTATAAAGCCCTCCACCTTGCTTGAGCTCCCACGCCCGAGCTCGGTAGCACCACAGAGCGGCGCCGCCGAGCTCGTTGCCGGCGCCGGCCACGCGCGCCCTCGCCGCTCGGTGAGTCCTCGCCGCAACCACGCCACGAAAGCACCCCCACAACGCAAGGAAGTTCATCCCCACCTCGCCTTCCCCATCGCCGAGCAGCCCGCCGCCATGCTCTTCTCTCTCCTCTCCGCCTGCCGCGGCGCCGCCGCCAGCGCCCGACCTGCCGCCTCCGGCGCCCGCCCCGCCGCAGCCCCCTTTGTGCATCGCGCTTGCCGCCAGTGCTGCCCGCCCGCGCCCTGCAGGACCGCGCTTTCTGCCGCCACTCCTGGCGGCCGCCTCCGCCTCCGCCATGCCGCCTTCACAGACCCGCCTCATGCAACCCCACCCCGCCTCTCGCTGCCTCCACACACCGTCTTGCCATGCTCTGCCGCCGCCTTGCCTCAGCCGCCGCCCTCCCTGACCTTGGCCCTAGCTTGCTTGCAGCGCCGCCTGGCCGCCTCACGCTTTCATGGCAGCTTCACTGCCTTCTCTCTGTTCTTTCCTTAGAGCACAGAGCAATGAAGCAAATGGGGAATTGGTTTTGATTTGGGCCGATTTGGGAATTAAGTTGATGCGGGCCCCACTGCCATTGGCTTCCCACCTCCCTTTTGGTGACCGGTGGGCCTCCGCCCACTATTCCCGTGGACCGCCTGGTCCAGTCAAGATAAGCCCGGTCCACCGCACCGTGTTGTAGACCGCAGCTTATTTCCCTCTTTTCTAATTCCTTTAATCTTCAAAAATTCATATCTCCTTCGTTTTAACTCCAAAAATTATGAAATAAATTTCTAAAAATTTGTTAAATGAAGATCTTGCTAATGGCATAGGACTTGATTAATTTGGAGTTTATTTTTTGTTCCTTATTTATTTATTTGCCCTCTTTGCCGTTGTGTCTTCTTTTCCAGATTCTCGCGATTAGGATTTGAAGACGTCGACGACCCTCGAGTTGATCAAGACCAAGATTATCAAGATCCCTAGCCTTTAACCAAGGCGAGTCAATACTTTGACCATATTGATCCTACATTTTATGCAAATTATATTCGCTTAAATTAGCAAAATTGCATGCTTTATTTCTTTATCAAATGTATGTTAAAGCTTAAGGTAGTTAAATTCCCACTTGTTGATTAATTAAATTAATATGCCATCCTTGACAACTTGAATCCATTAATCCTTGTCACCCTAGTAACTATATGGTAATACTAGTCATAGGTTGTATAGCGACATGCTAGTCTTGCTTAAGTACCGGTATTAAATACCTCAATCATCATTTCCTCAAACATAAAATGTTTTGGGTAGTCATTGGTGGTCCATTGGCTAAAGGTTGTGAAAATAAATTGGTTTACTTCTCAAAAACCCCTATTGCTAGTTCTATCTGGGCGGATGGTGAGGTGGTGGGTGCTCGGGAGAGCACGGTTGGTTGGCTTGTGGAATGAACCGCCAGATAACCCTAAGGACTTAATCTTGTCACGACCTCCGTGTTAAACATGTGCAACCACAAGTCGCAAAGTGCAACTTGGCCTAGTACAATTATCAAACCTGAATGTGTCTCGACGGTGGAAAATATATCATGCAAGCTTGCGGTAAATAAGGCTTGAAAGGGACACCGAGGCAAGGGTGAAGTTGCTGCACCGGGGTAAACTAACTACAGCGGGGGGTAACATCCCATATGAACGTATGGGTGTAACCCCATATGGGTGAGATGACGGAAGGGCGAGGTAATTAGAAAAGTTATCGTGATTTGCCGCCCAACTACATGACTACGGAATCATGTGGGGTAACTGGTATGACTATCTCTTGTGGGTAAAGTGTACAAACCTCGCAGAGTCTAAAAGCGCTTTTAAACAAATTGTGCCTCACGGTCAAAGGCGGACATGGGAATCATAACTTGAGTTAGTTCTATTTCAAAAAGCTTTGTGGGTGGAATGGAAAAATGGTGGAAGGGCTCACCTAGCCCTGTTTTGGATTTCTCCTGAGTCGCCGAGCTCAGTGGGTGTGGTCTTTGGGGGCAGCCCCAATTGAAAGGATGCATTGGTAGAGTTTCCGCCGGATGGAATCTCTACTATTATAATTATTGCACATTAATCTTTTAAAATTGCAAATTTGTTAAAAATGCTAAATCATAGGATTTGTAATTATAATATTGCAAAAGCGGCTTTCCAGAAATAAAAGAACCCGAGCCATCCTTGTTAAGCCTTGCATGTATATAATTGCATTGTGTGTTGGCTCATGAAAGCACGGTAGTAGTGCTCATCCTCGCTTCTCCCCAACCCTTCGAGATAATGAAGACGACGGAGACTACGCTTTCTCACGATGGCCGAGAGATGATGGACAAGACTACGACGAGGAGTAGTATAGTTCGTAGATTAGGTCTCGCCGGTCTAAGTAGACTCATTGGTACCACAGCATAACCGATATTATCCAACTCTTGGTTAATATCCGTCGTACCTGAGTTACCCCGCCGCTATTCGTGTGAGATGAGCCCTACCTCACCTTTTTGCTTCCGCTGTAGTTTACGTTGCTTTTTATGTGATGTAATCCATTTGGCCTGTTCGGCCTTTTGTAAACTTCGACCCGCGTGGTCTATGTCACTCGGTTGGTTGTAATATTTAATATTTCAGTTCACGCTTGTATGAATGATTCAAAGAATGTGTACCGTGAAGTGCTAGCTCTTGATCCAGAAATAGCACGTTGATTTCACAGAGAATCTGGATTCTCGTAATCCGGGTTCGACAGCGGCGGCAGCCGCAGATGACGTGGGTGTGGCCACCAACCAAAGCTCTTGCCTTGTATTAGAACTGCTCATGGTTTTGTGCAATCTTTAGTTTTTTTTTTTTTTTGAACACATGCATTTTACAAGAAATAGTTCAATTCCAGTAAGAATCGGGAAAAATGTGCAGGCCATAGTCCACTACCCCTAGGGTTATGTGCCACCTACAAACATATTTGTATTTTTTAGCAACTTGTGCCACAATACCAAATCGTGGCGGCATGTGTCTAGTCTGCAGGCTCTAAGGAGATGACTTTTCTCGTTCACACGATTTAGTTGTAACCTCCCGACGCCGAGATCGCATAATTAATTAGTTTGTGGTTATTGTAATTAATTTATTTGTAATTAATTAGTCATAATTAATTTATTTGTAATTAGTTAGTCGTAATTAAGTAATCGTAATCTTCATAATTAATTAGCCGTGGTTAATTAGTAGTAGTTAAATATTCTTAATTAATTTAGTCATAATTAATTAGTCATAATTAAATTAGTCATAATTGATTAGTCGTAGTTAGTTAGTCCAAATATATTAGTCATGTATAATTAGTCGTAAGGATTACTAGTCTTTTTATAGAAATTTAGTAGTTTTTTTATATTATGCACTGATTAGGTTACATTTGTACATAAGGATTACCGAAGTGTAGTTATTTTGGAGAGGTAGGGAAATATAGACTAAATAGTGTGATCTGTTTGTTTGATTGTGTATATTAAAGAACGATGAATTGCTCCTAACATATGAATTGGGTTGTTGTGGCTCTAGGTAATGTCAAACACGCAAAACTTGCTTGTGTTTTTTGGCAACGGTCTCGTACGGGGCGGATTGGGTGGGTTCGACATGTCAAGATGTCTAATCAGTGTTTACTTAGCAACATGTCGTAATCCTTAACAGTTTGTACTAATAAATTAACATTTCAGAAAAGCCAAAAACCCGCATTCCAAATAGGGCACATGAAATCATGTGCTTTCCTTGTATGCGTGACTTTCTATGTATTATCACACGTACCAAAAAATTATTGTCACATGAAATCATACGTTATATTACAATTAGTTACACGCTGAAATCAGGCACATCAAATCAGGTTGTATTATTAATTTAGAATTAATAATTACGACTAATTTATTTGGACTAACTAACTACGACTAAATAAATTAAGAATAATTAACTATGATTAATTAACTATGACTAATTAATTACGAATAAATTAATTACGAATAATTAATTATAACAGGGGCGTCCGGACTAGAGGTTACAACTAAATCATGTGGACGACGGAAGTCCCCTCCTCTAGAGCACGAACTTGACACATGTCGTCTGCCGACGAGTCCGCGATGCTACTTTTGGCTTTGATCTTTGAAAGAGGCTAAATTTGTTATTTCACGCGCAAACAAAACTCCCCTTCGAACTATGTTAGCAAATGATAATTTCGAAAGACTGGATCGATGAGCACGGCATCACTGCGACAAAACACCAGATGCGCCACAGCATTTGTGGCAACAAACTCTGTAGAACACGCGGTACATAAACACCGTTAACCGTCACTTCAAAATGGCAGTATTTAGCAGCGACAGTGTACAACAGGGATGGAAGCGCGGTTTAGCCACGCAATTCACGAGGATGGGATCGTGTGTCTATCTGGCTCTATATCTGGACAGTCTTGTCACCGCCGATCGGCCGGACCAGCCCGTGCGTACGCGGTCCGGTGTGTGGCTCCCCGAAAGAAAGTTTGGCTCCAACTAGTTTTGCACTGCCACCGATCATCGCCTATTCGGAATTACGTGTCGCCTACAGCTGCGTCTCGCGGTGGCACAACACAATTGGCGAAAGAAAGTTTGGCTCCAACTAGTTTTGCACTGCCAATGATCATCGCCTATTCGGAATTACGTGTCGCCAACTGCTGCATCTCGCGGTGGCACATTGCAGGCATGTCTAGTACTAGCACTACTCGCACTGCTCTTCTTTCTGCTCGGTTACGCTTGATTCCTCTGGACCAGTCGCCACTCCGGTGAAAGAACAAACCGGTTTGGCGATTTGGCTAAGATTCCTCCTATTGGGGGTCCCTGCGGATCGTTTGATTTGTGATATTTTTCACATGCAGACACACGAGATCGCTGCAGATCCATGGAGGCAGCGTGCATGAGCTCGAGTACGTGTCCACAAAACAAAGTGAGTCTGGTTGCAGATCAGAGAACGTTGCCCGTGGCTGATAAAATCGCTGTAAATATGGATGGACGTCACGGTCTAGTACAGCAAGCGTTCCCGCCTGAGGCGCAGTCACACCACCTGTTGCAATTAAGCTAGATGCGCAGCACGTTGGTCCGCCACGTCTACAGTATCATGTGAGTAACCAACGCGACAAAATACGTCGGGACAGATCGCGCGTCAAATCCGGAAGGGAACTTTCCGTTAGTTTTTGTTCTCTTACCGTGGAGAAGTCCCGTACGCTTGCAACACTTCAAACTTACCCCCCAAAAAAAAAACAAAAGAGCCGCGGAGATACTCCGCGTACAAACTCTCCCCTCCTTTTATAAATCATGTGCCGACTTCCCCGACGAGTCATTGGCACCCGAACATGAAGAAGTTGTCGGGTATTTTGAAGGCTATCGGGTAATTTCTTGTTTTAAGAACAGAATAAATAGAAAAGAAAGAAAATTAAGGGGCCCAATTATCGAGAGATGAGGAGAGGATAAGGTCATGAGACCTTATCTCCGATCGAAGGAGCTGACAGGCGTTCAGCCCGGCCTGAGTGGCGGCGCGACAACTCAAGCTCAGAGCAGGCGGGTCCACCGGCTCGGGCAAGTTCCACGTCATCCATCGGTGGCATCAGCTCCTCCTCCTCCTCTTCATATGCCGGCTTTCCCCTCTTCTTTCTTCCATCTGAAAAATCCAGTGAGTTCTTCACCTTTGTGGTTCTTCTTCCTCTCCGTTTTGATCTTCAGTTTTTGGTGCCTTGGAGCTCCCGCATCACCATGTGAGAACCGGCGCCGTCGGTGGTGAGGATCAAACCTCCCTCTGCACATCCCGCCAGTTTTTCCCCTCTTGAGGCCTCTCCTCCGTGGGTCGTTTGTTCGGGAAATTAGCACCTACGCGACTTGGAGGTTTGAT
Source organism: Phyllostachys edulis (assembly GCA_036346405.1). Taxonomy (NCBI): domain Eukaryota; kingdom Viridiplantae; phylum Streptophyta; class Magnoliopsida; order Poales; family Poaceae; genus Phyllostachys; species Phyllostachys edulis. The sequence goes on along the minus strand of CM070555.1, from coordinate 28,737,737 downwards.
CCAGTGGGCTCTAGTTGATCTTGATCTAGAAGAAGCATTCGGTTTTTTGGTGCTTGGTGTTCTCGGGTGCACTCGGCCAGTGCACTTCTGGTGGTCATGTGCGGCATCCCCTGTACCTCGGCTTCGTCTTTCGGTGTGTCTCGAATTGTAAAGATTGTCATTGTATCTCCGTCAACCTCGTAAGGTATTCGCGGTATAGCGGGACGATTGGTTTTCAGAGACAGCGCCATTCGGCATGCCTTGCCCGGTTTACTGCTCGGTGGCTTTGAGTGCCATCTGCGTCGCGAGTATCGTCGTTTTTCCTTTTTCGCACCACTGTGCATATGTGCTGTGCTAGTAGAAGTCTCAATTTGTGATTGATTTGATTGAAATTAGCACCGGGAGATATTGCTAAGTGATGATTGTGGGCTCGGATTAATGCTCGATGATAATAATTGTCATGTTATAAAATTGAATTGATAACTAAATCAGACTTGAACTAATTGAATTGCTTATTGTTGTCAGTTTTATCTCTAGCAGTTTTGTTATGATACTCTCTGTAGTTCGGTTGTGACCGAAAGGAGCTTGATCATTTTGTTTTGAGATCTTGGTGGTCCTGTTTGCTGAAAGGCTAAAGTGCTAAATCTTGTGAACTCTTGGCACTGTAATATTCTGTTTATAGAAAGTCTAATGTGCTGAAATTGTTATTTCATTTACACTATTGAACAAATGATTCTCTGTTGTCACATTTAATTAGTGGAGAATATTGACAAAGAGGTCAAGATTACATCTTAAACAGTCTGACATCTTAAAGCAATAAACAAACAATTAAAATCTCAACAAGGACTAGAGTTCTGCCTATCGATCGATCTCAACAAAGACTCATTAGAAGGACCCACAAAGACGCGGAGTCCTATTTCAGTTCGTGAGTCCCACAAGGACTAGAGTTCTGCCTATCGATCGATCTCAACATCGTCAATGAGCCCCGTGCTACAAGGCTACACCGTAGAGCAGCTCGACTCCTTTTATTATTCCAGGATGTCATGCGAATAATTGAAGGGGTTGCAACGCGAGGCGTCGGGCGATTGATTGATCGCAACGGGGAATCTGGGTTCTGGATTACCAAGCTACAGGACGCCGGATACAACAAGATATGGAGTAGTCATCCATGTTAGACGGTCAAGTTCGCACTGCTACGTGCCTAGCTTGGACATACTATACTGATACTACAGTTGTAGTAGGGCCTTACCTGCTGTGATCTTCCTAAAAAATACCTAGAACAGAATAAACAGCGGTTCAAAACATTGCGTAAGCAAATGTGGAACACAGGTCCAAACAGATCAGCTTACTGTCATATACAACTGTATATGGTGGGGCTTAGTTTTCATGGCACGCAGCAGCTATTTCTTATGAGCTTTCTTTGACAAGCATGGAATGTGCCAAAACAAAATGAGATGTGCATATACTGGATCATGGCTTGATGTGCAGCAGACTGGCCATCAGGCAGATCTGGTGCAGCCTTATTGCGCTTAAAATATTGATTCAAGTCGCTAAAGATGCTTGGTTTGTATCTACTTAAACTTTATTGGTCGAGTCAAAAAAAGACTAAGTGCAGCAAAATGTTTTACTTCAAATAGCATCAGATGAGTGTCTTCTTAATTTGTCTTTTTAGTCGTTCCTCCCGGTTCACAAAGATTCAGATCATCGAATTTGGCCAACATATGGAGTACGTTAAACAATATCTCCCCTGTTTATCCCAAATCATTTATATACAAAAAAAAAATCAATGTGCTTCACACGACTTTACACTAGATACCAACCCATTTTCAGCTCTGGACTCTTTGGCCATCCTTTTGTACTTACCTTTTTTTATGATCCTTTGGATAGTGCACACGGCCACGGCGAACGATTTTGACATCCAACACATTGGTCAATATATGCATATAAGTTTCAAGAAAATGCAGCACAAGTTAAAGACCAATTAAATGAAACGAGGATCATGTTTGTTAATTTACTAGTAGTAAGCAGAATCTGACTGACAGTAGTCATACATCAATTACTTGGGTGTAACAAGTGAGGCAGCAGTTCTACAGGCTGCACCTGCTGTAGGCTGCACAGATATAAGCTGATTTGACTGAACATTTGCATGTGGCTTACACCAAGTTGCTCCAATGTGTCATTTTTTCCAGCAGTGTCCTTGAATTCAGAATGATGCGACAAAATCGGATGAAAAATTAATTGATACTACATTCACAGGAAAGAAACCCCATTATTTAATCACACGAACCCAGCCGATGTCGCGAAACAGACTGCCCAGCAACCCGAGGGAGTGACGAGCGGACAATTCATTGACAGTGAGTCAACACTGAGCTGCTGATCGTTTTCTGCTGGAAGTCATTAGCTGCAGCAAAAATGAGAGTCTTAACACCTGAGATAGAATGCAGTAATTCACCTAGCATAACATAGTTGATCTAGAAAGGATAAACAGGATGTTGAGCAGAGGTACTCACAGATGAAGAGAGGTCAGCGGTTTTCAGCATTCACAATCGTTTCGCCGAGGATACAAACTGTTGAGGAACCATCGCTGGCGAGTTCAGTCCGAACGATCACCTTATAGACAAGCGTAGGATCGTTTAGAACAATGCAAAAATAAAAAGTACAGAATAGTAGATTGAATACAGAGATATGAGGGTCTTCTTGCTTATCTTTATTGCTCTTCTGTAAACAGTCATACAATGGTTGGGGGTCCCCTCCTGTATATAGTCTTCAGGGTGGATAAGGAGCCCATCATGGGTTAGACCTGTAAGGTCTGGGCCCAAGGTTTCCTAACACTCCCTCTTGGGCACTCATCCGTCATGTTTATGTATCATCAAAACTCTATAAAAACCTAGTGAGAAAAATTTGAAGAAAGAGTACATGATACACGTTCTGCTGTGCTGCACGAATTGCCTCATTAAAAACCTTAGCCGAGAAACTTCAGGAAAACTCGTCAAGGGAAAAAGAGTACGATCCATCCAATTTCATTTAATCTCTAGGATTTACTCTTTGGGTACTCGATCTTCATGATCAAGTTTTAATAACGAGTTTGTGAAGATCCATCCCCTGAATTCTGTATTTCTCTAAGTCTTATCATTCCAATTCCACGTATGCACCTTTCAAAACTAGATGCTGGAAGTGACTTAGTGAATAAATCTGTAAGATCTTCACATGACTTAGTATGCAGTATTTTTAATATCGTCCACTCTTCACATAATCCGTCTGCACTTGTGCAACACACGCTGTATTATCTTCATAGATAATAGTTTGGGTTTGCGCGGTATTCAATCCACACGACTGTTGGATGCGGTGAATCATCCACCGAAACCAAGCAAATTCTCGCAAGACATCGTACAGTGCTATTATTTCCGAGTGATTTGTTGAAGTCGATACAAAACATTGGTTAGACGATTTTCATGAAATTACAGTGCCACCACATAGGAATACATAGCCTATCTGCGACTTGGCTGTATGTGGGTCCGACAGGTACCCGGTATCTGTATAGCTATTCGTAAACCGGTTTTGGTTCTTTCTGTAGAACATACCAAGTTCTTTGCTTCTTTGGAGGTATCAAAAGATGTCTTTCATTCTTTGCCAATGTCTTTGGTAGGTTTTACACTATACCTTGCTAATTGGTTTACGAAAAATGTAATGTCCGGTGTAGTACAGTTTGCTAAATATATGAGTGCTCCTACTGCACTTAAGTACGAGAATTCTGGTCCCAGGACATTCTCCTCCTCTTCTCTAGGTCTGAATGGATCCTTATCTTGCTACAAAGATCTTTCGACCATTGGCACTTTCGAAGGGTATGTCTTTTCAAAGTCGAATCTTTTTAATACCTTTTAATGTAGGTTGATTGATGCATTAATATCCCGTTAGAGGCATGCTCAAGCTGCAAACCTAGACAATATTTGGTTTTACCCAAATCTTTCATTTCGAACTCTGACTCTAGATAAGAGCTTGCTTTCTTGATTTTTTTTCCAAAGGTTCTGATGATATTCAGATCATTTTCATACGCTGAGATTATATAAATTCCATTCTGGGATCGTCGTATAAATACACAGAGATTATTCTCATTGTTCGTGTAGCCTTTCTTGCATAGAAAGTCGTTTCAAGCGATTATATCGCATCCTACTTGATTGCTTAAGTCTGTACAATGACTTTCTGAGTTTCACACTATACATATTTCTATTTGCTCTGTCTTGATCCGGAACAGAGATAAATTCAAGTACCTTCAGGACATACTATACAGATACTACAGTTGCAGTAGAGGCCATACCTACTGTGATCTTCCTAAAAAAAATACCTAGAACAGAATAAACAGCGGTTCAAAACATTGCGTAAACAAATGTGGAACACAGGTCCAAACAGATCAGCTTACTGTCATATACAATTGTAATTTAACAGGGGCAGAATGGTTATATATGGTGGGGCTTAGTTTTCATGGCACGCAGCAGCTATTTCTTATGAACTTTCTTTGACGAGCATGGAATGTGCCAAAACAAAATGAGAAGTTCATATACTGGAACTGGATCATGGCTTGATGTGCAGCAGACTGGCCATCAAGCAGATCTGGTGCAGCCTTATTGTGCTTAAAATATTGATTCGAGTCGCTAAAGATGCTTGGCTTGTATCTACTTAAACTTTATTGGTTGAGTCAAAAAAAAGACAAGTGCAGCAAAATATTTAACTTCAAATAGCATCAGATGAGTGTCTTCTTAATTTGTCTTTTTAGTCGTTCCTCCCGGTTTACAAAGATTCAGATCATCAAATTTGGCCAACATATGGAGTACGTTAAACAATATCTCCCCTGTTTATCCTAAATCATTTATATACCCAAAAAAATAAATCAATGTGCTTCACACGACTTTACACTAGATACCAACCCATTTTCAGCTCTGGACTCTTTGGCCATCCTTTTGTACTTACCTTTTTTTAAGATCCTTTGGATAGTGCACACGGCCACGGCGAACGATTTTGACATCCAACACATTGCTCAATATATGCATATAAGTTTCAAGAAAATGCAGCACAAGTTAAAGACCAATTAAATGAAACGAGGATGATGTTTGTTAATTTACTAGTAGTAAGCAGAATCTGACTGACAGTAGTTATATATCAATTACTTGGGTGTAACAGGTGAGGCAGCAGTTCTACAGGCTGCACCTGCTGTAGGCTGCACAGATATAAGCTGATTTGACTGAACATTTGCATGTGGCTTACACCAAGTTGCTCCAATGTGTCATTTTTTCCAGCAGTGTCCTTGAATTCAGAATGATGCGACAAAATCGGATGAAAAATTAATTGATACTACACTCACAGGAAAGAAACCCCATTATTTAATCACACGAACCCAGCCGATGTCGCGAAACAGACTGCCTAGCAACCTGAGGGAGTGACGAGCGGACAATTCATTGACAGTGAGTCAACACTGAGCTGCCGATCGTTTTCTGCTGGAAGTCATTAGCTGCAGCAAAAATGAGAGGTTAACACCTGAGATAGAATGCAGTAATTCACCTAGCATGACATAGTTGATCTAGAAAGGATAAACAGGATGTTGAGCAGAGGTAATCACAGATGAACAGAGGGCAGCGGTTTTCAGCTCCCACAATCGTTTCGCCGAGGGTACAAACTGTTGAGGAACCGTCGTTAGCGAGTCCAGTCCGAACGATCACCTCGTACGGAAGCGTAGGATCTCTTCAAGAATAAAAAGTGCAGAATAGTAGATTGAATACAGAGATATGAGGGAACTTCTTGCTTCTCTTTATTGCTCTTCTGTAAACAGTCATATAATGGTTGGAGGTCCCTTGCTTTATATAGTCTTCAGGGTGGATGAGGAGCCCATCATAGGCCAGACCTGCAAGGTCTGGGCCTAGGGTTTTCTAACATTCCCCCTTGGGCACTTATCCGTCATGTTCATGTCTCGTCAAAACTCTATAAAAACCTAGTAGGAAAAATTTGAAGAAAGAGTACATGATACACGTTCTGTTGTGCTGCACGAATTGCTTCATTAAAAACCATAGCCGAGAAATTTCTGGAAAACTTGTTAAGGGAAAAAGAGTACAATCCACCCAATTTCATTTAATCTTCAGGATTTACTCTTTGGGCACTCGATTTTCATGATCAAGTTTCAATAATGAGTTCGTGAAGATCCCCTCTGAATTATGTACTTCTCTAAATCTCATTATTCCAATTCCACGTATGCACCTTTCAAAGCTAGATGCTGGAAGTGACTTAGTGAATAAATTTGCAAGTTTTTCACATGACTTAGTATGCAGTATTTTTTATTTTGTCTATCTTTTGCAATTCATGAGCATAGAAGAACTTGGGTTTAATATGCTTTGTGAGTTGACTCTTCACATAATCCATCTGCACTTGTTCAATACAAGCTGTATTATCTTCATAGATAATAATAGGGGTTTGCGCGGTATTCTATCTACACGACTGTTGGATGTGGTGAATCATCCACCGAAGACAAGCACATTCTCTCAAGGCCTCGTACAGTGCTATTATTTTCGAGTGGTTTGTCGAAATCAATACAAATCATTGCTTAGACGATTTTCATGAAATTGCAGTTCTACCACATAGGAATACATAGTATGTCTATGACTTGGTTGTATGTAGGTTTGACAGGTACCTGGTATTTGCATAGGCATTCATAGACCGGTCTTGGTTCTTTCTGTAGAATAGACCAAATTCTTTGCTTCTTTGGAGGTATCGGAAGATGTCTTTCATTCCCCGCCAATGCTTTTGGTAGGTTTTGCACTATATCTTGCTAATAGGTTTACGGTAAATGCAATGTCCGGTCTAGTACAGTTTGCTAAATACATGAGTGCTCCTACTGCACTTAAGTATAGGAATTCTGTTCCCAGGACATCCTCCTCCTCTTCTCTAGGTCTAAATGGATCCTTATCTTGCTACAAAGATCTTCCGACCATTAGTACTTTCGAAGGGTATGCTTTTTCAAAGTCAAACATTTTTAATACCTTTTGAGTGTAGGTTGACTGATGCACTAATATCCCTTCAGGGGCATGCTCAAGCTGCAAGCCTAGGCAATATTTAGTTTTACCCAAATCTTTCATTTCAAACTCTGATTCCAGGTAAGAGCATAAAAATGTACTCTGCAAGTTACACCCATAACAGAGTTAATGCATGCATATATATTATCAAAGGAAGACTTATAAGTTTATTTGTGCAAAAAGCAATCTTTGACGATTTAAATATAATAGCTAAGTTCAAAAACTCAAGTTTTACAATATCTGAAATTGAGTTTTAACTGAATTAATAAAGCTAGTGTAGGCACCAACCTAACACTAACTTAAACACGGGCACCAACCCAGGGCTTCAACCCACAATTTTTCTCATGGACGTCAATCCATGACATAAACTGTTTTATAAAATATTTTGAAAACAAAAACAAAGTCTAACTTTGAGTGGCTTTGCTCAGCATGTCCATGACCATGGACACGGCTATTCGAATAGTTTTACACTCTGCAGAGCTTGTACAACTTTACCCAAAAAAGATAATCGACTTATAATGTCTACTTCACACACTTCTGGAGGTGTGCAACTAAGTGATTATCAAAAGGCCTTTAGAATACGTCATCCTAAAGTAGTCATGCTGCTAAGATTTCACTTTCTTTGGATTGAACCATCCGCCAGAAACCCCCTATTGTGTCATGCGGGAATACATAAAAAGTAGATCATTCTAACGCACACACATCAACATGGCATAACTAACAATGGAATATTGCAAATTATTTAGCCCAGTCTGTCCCATTGTAGACTTGTGGTAGTACAATGTAACTTTGCAAGATGCGGCTCAAAGACCGGTCCTTAATTAACTTGGGCGACTTCCAAAATAACCCCTGGGCCTCAACCATCCCCGAATTGAGCCTGTGCATAAACTTACGCCCACCAACTATCCATTTCGCCTAAGTCCAAACCAGGTTTTAAATTTTATTTTATTTTTCAAAGCATTTGTAAACTTCCATGCCACACCAATGCCATTGATAAATTTTTTAAAAAAATTGATTTTTTGCTGTAAATTTCCAAATCAAATATTCCAGGTCTAAGCATGGCTAAGCATAATTTTTTCCAAAATATTCTAGTTCATACTATTGCATAATCTAGAGTTTTATCTAAGGTGTCAAGGTATGTTTCATTCAATATCAAAGTTGGCTATACAATGGTAATGGGAATAACTATAATTTTAAAACAGGTATTTAGATTACATTGAAAAGAAATAAGCATGCAATAATAATTTAAAATAGAATTTAAATAATTTGAAATATTGGGATCAAACATCACCAAAGATGTAACTTGCCTTACTTAATTAATTATTGTTCTCAAATGACGTCGAAATTTGACTCTCCGAAGTCGTCAAAATCTATATGCGAAAGCAAGCCAAATTGAAACGAAATTCAAATAAACTCCAAATTAAATATTTTAGGTGTTGAGAGATAGATATTGAATTTAGATGAGTTTAGAAATTTTAATTACTTGAATCGGAGCTCGAACGAAAAACTGGCTCTCGGAAGATTGAACTTCACATAAAATTTTGAAATTAGAATTTTAGAATTTACGGAATTACTTTTCTAAAGGAAAATCTCTTTATTGTGTCATGATGATGTCAGCAAGGGATAGATGAATTTCAGCTGAATTTATTTTTTAAAAGAAAAAGATTCGTGCCTCTGACATGTGGGCCCCAAGGTCCACGGATCGGGTCCACAAGAATGCCTAGGTCCATAGTGGACCGGGCGCATGAGAATAGTTGCTTTTCCACGTCAGCAGTGACTGGGCAGACACGGGGCTACCACATGGCCAAAGGCGGTGACGTGACACGCCACGTGGCACAAAACTAGCGGCGCACACTAGAACCAATGGTCACCGGCGTTCGGTGGCGTGGCGGGTGGCAACGATGGTACCGGAGGAGAGAGGAGGAGATGGGGATCTCAGTGCTCACCTCGTCGGCGGTGGAGGGCAAAGACGGTGGAGCGGTGGGGTTGAAGGCAGCGAGGGCTTTCCGGTGAAGCTCTAGCGAGGAAAACGCGAGCACAAGGTAGAACGTCGAGAGGCAAAGCCGTTGGTAGAGATGGTGTCACCAGATATCCCTTGAAGGTGGCACAATCGGCGGCGAAGAGGGTTTCGGCTAGCGAGGAGAAGAGGGGAGGGGAGGTTTTCAGGGATGGGATTGTTGGGTTGCGGGGTAGGCTACGATAGCTACAAACAAAATCTACCACGCAGACCAGGAAGCCAAGCAAGTAGATGATCACATATCATTACCACCAAACGCGCAGAGCAGCGGAAGAAGGGTTGGAGCAGCCTGGTCCAACGAAGAGCGCGTCGATGTAGTGGTCGAGTCGATCGTCCAACGCCCAAAGAAGTCGATGCAAAGATTGGTCGAGTCGATCGTCTCCTCCAGAACCTCTGCAGTTCCTCGTGAAGATCGCGGATCGTCCTCAAGCGCAACAATCATAGTAGCGCCTCTACGGTATCCACACGTCCAGGGCAGGAACAACCATACGCCAGTGTGCTAGCACCAAGTCGCACGGCAGAGCTCTCAGGAAGATGGCGGCTAGGGTTTTGGTGGTGTTTTTCCGCGTACTCCCAACAGCCTCATGCATCTCCTTATATAGTGCTCGTGACGGATCTTATCCGAACACGCCATTTAATCGATTCGCATTGGTTTGTTCCAACCCGTTAAGTGTGTGACCACAGAGGTTCATGTGTAGTTCGGTTGTGACTCGGAAACCGCTTCCGATCACGAGTCGATCGGCTCCAAGCGTAACATATCGATTCTCGAATACACATAAATTATATCGGACGAACCTTAATGCAACATGATCTACGCACAGGTCCTCATCACTTACGACTGTGTCCTATCTTTATACGACTCATTCAGATTTGGTCACGACGACCAGTAATTGCTTACAACCAAGTTACGACCACTCTGTGACTACGTTCGATCGCGATCTCGACCAGCTCAGATATATGCATCGATTCAGAATCGCTGTCGAACTAAGTTTACCTACTCGTGTATACTCCCTTTGCCTCACGATGTCTGGTTGAACTCCAGGTGAGATGATGTGTCATCCATGGACTGTTCAATTCTTTCTCGATCGAGTGTCGGATAACTTCTCGTGGTCGAACACTTCGACTACTAGTGGCATGGCCATGCACTTTCTTTATCCGATCACAACGAGGGGCCCAGAGACATCTCTCCTGTTATGTTAGGAGGGGCAAATCCCATATCCGACCAATCACATTCCTCTCCATGTTTCATAGCATACCCGAAAGCTACCTTTATAACTACCCAGTTACGGTGTAGCGTTTGGCAACCCCTAAGAGTGCTATTACACATGTAGGGAACCATGCTGATCTCAGGTCTAAGGATTATACATCATCATTGCTTGAGACCAACTAAAGACACATAGAGTCATAACAATCTCAATAGTATCTCAAGGTGGGTCTAATCCAACATCATGTTCTCCAACATGTGTCCATATTATTGGTTTGATATCTCCATATCTATGACTCGTGAAACATAGTCATCAACCAATACATATGCTAGTCTAACATATGTGTCCTCATATGTTTCCGACCAGGGAACGTATAAGAATAACTATCGTATAAATATATAGTTTCACAACCAAGTCACATACTTGATAATAAATATTAACAATATTATTCTAGGAACAAGATAACATATTATCCAATGTCATGAACATAATGAAATATAATCATCTCTATGATTGCCTCTAGGGCATATTTTCAACAATCTCCCACTTGCACTAGAGTCAATCATTTAGGTATCTAATACCGATAGCTCTTGTGTGTGCCTCATGCTTTGGCTGTGTGAGAGACTTTGTCAACGGATCAGCAACATTTAAATCCGTATGAACTTTGCATATCTTAACATCTCGTCTATCCACCAATTCGCGAATAAGATGATAACGCCTGAGTATATGCTTGGACTTCTGATGGGATCTAGGCTGCTTAGCTTAAGCAATGGCTCCATTGTTGTCACAATAGAGGTCCATTGGGCTCGAGGCACTCGGAACCATTCCCAATTCAGCAATAAAATTCCTTATCCAAACACCTTCTTTTGCAGCTTCAGAAGCCGCAATGTACTCGGCCTCTATCGTGGAATCAGCAACCGTCTCTTGCTTGGAACTTTTCTAGCTCACTGCTCCTCCATTCAAAATGAATACAAAACCAGATTGCGAACGATAATCATCTTTGTCGGTTTGAAAGCTTGCATCGGTGTAACCATTTACAACGAGCTCTTCATCACCGCCATAAACTAGGAACACATCCTTAGTCCTTCTTAAGTACTTAAGAATATTTTTCACAGCTGTCCAGTGACCTTCATCCGGATCAGCTTGGTATCTCGTCAGTAACACTTAGAGCATATGATACATCTGGTCGTGTACATATCATGGTGTACATGATAGATCCAATGGTCAAGCATATGGAATATCACTCATTTTGTCTCGTTCATCAGTGGTCGTAGGACACTGATTCTTGCTAAGATTAATGCCATGTGCTATGGGCAAGAATCCTCTCTTGAAATTTTGCATGTTGAACCGATTCAACACTTTGTCTATGTACATTTCCTGGCTTAATCCAATTAGCCTCTTAGATCTATCTCTATAGATCCTTATTCCCAAGATATATGTTGCATCTCCTAAATCTTTAATTGAGAAACTTTTTCTTAATGAAGATTTAACAGATTTTAGCATCTAATGTCATTTCCCACCAAGAGTATGTCATCTACATACAAGATCAGAATAACAAGTGCGCTCCCACTAACCTTCATGTAAACACAAGGTTCTTCTTTGTTCTTGACGAAACCAAACCTTTTGATCTCATCATTAAAACATATATTCCAACTCCGAGATGCTTGCTTCAATCCATAAATAGACTTTTGAAGTTTGCATACCTTACTAGCATTCTTTGGATCGACAAAACCTTCAGGTTGTGTCATGTACACATCCTCATCTAGGTTTCCATTAAGGAAAGCTGTTTTGACATCCATTTGCCATATCTCATAGTCGAAATATGCAAAGAATAGCTAGAATGATCCGAACAGATTTAAGCATCGCTACCGGTGAGAAAGTCTCATCGTAGTCAACTCCTTGAACTTGTCGAAAACCTTTTACGACTAGTCGAGCCTTATGAATGTGAACATTGCCATCCATATCAATCTTTTTCTTATAGATCCATTTGCACTCAATGGTTTTAACACCATCAAGTGGATCGACCGTGTTCCAAACCCGATTTTCTCTCATGGAATCTATTTGGATTTCATGGCTCCAAGCCATTTCTCAGAGTCTGGGTCCATCATTGCTTCCTCATAAGTCTTAGGCTCACCATTATTCAATAATAATACGTCATGCCCATACCTTGTAGGTAATTGACGCGGCCTTTTAGATCTACGTGGGGCTGGTGCCTTATCTGCAGGTTCAACAACAATTTGTTCATCCAATAGAGGTTCAATAGGAGTTGAAACACTTTCAGATGTTTCCAGAATTACTTCGAGTTGCACCTTTCTCCCACTGACTCCTTTTGAAAGAAACTCTTTCTCCAAAAAGACACCATTTCGGACAACAAAAACTGTCTTCTTCCCGGTTGTAGAAATAATATTCTTTGGTTTCCCTATGATATCCTATAAAGAAGCATTCATCTGATTTGGGTGTGAGCTTATTAGACGTCAAACGTTTAACATAGACATCACATCCCCAAATCTTTAGAAAAGACAAACTAGGACTTTTCTCAGTCCACATCTCATATGGTGTCTTATCTACTGATTTAGATGGTACCTTATTTAAAATGAAAGCGGCAGTTTCTAGAGCATAACCCCAAAAATATAATGGCAGATCCGATTGGCTCATCATTGATCGAACCATGTCCAACAAGGTCCTGTTACGCCGCTCGGACACCCCATTCCATTGTGAAGTCTTAGGGTGGTGTAAGTCGTCGAACAATTCCACATTGTTTCAAATGACTACCAAACTCATGGCTCAAAAACTCACCTCCACAATCAGATCGTAAAGATTTGATTGTCTTGCCAAGTTGATTCTGTACTTCATTCTAGAACTCCTTGAACTTTTCAAAAGATTTCGACTTGTGCCTCATTAAGTAGATATATCCATATCTACTATAGTCATCGGTGAAAGTAATGAAGTACTAAAAACCACCTCTACCTGTCGTACTTATTGGTCCACACACATCAGTATGTATGAGTGCCAACTGGTCGGACGCCCTTTCACTACGACCAGTGAAAGGTGTCTTGGTCATCTTTCCGACCAGGCAAGACTCGCATATTTCAAATGATTCCAAATCAAATGAGTTTAGAGTTCCATCATTATGGAACTTTTTCATGTGTTTCTCACTTATGTGACCCAAACGACAATACCAAATAAAAGTGAAATTTATTTCATTAGGCCGAAGCCTTTTCGCATTAATATTATAGACTGATGCATCATCAAGATTTAAAATAAACAACCCATTCAAAATAGTGCATAGCCATAAAACACTTCATTCAAAAATATAGAACAACCATTGTTCTCTATAATGAATTTATAACCCTCGCCATCAAACATGAGGCGAGATAATGTTTCTACTAACTACCGAACGTAATAACAATTATTTAATTCCATAATAAATCACTCAAGGCAAAAGTAATGGCAAAGTCCCGACGGCTAATGCAAAGAACCCTTGCTTTATTCCCGACACGAAGATCCATCTCGCCCTTGCAATCATCCTACTTCTTGTTAGACTCGATCGAATTGCAAATATGAGCAACCGATCCAGATCAAATACCCATGAGTTAACGAAGAGTCAGCAAGAAAAACATCTATAACATTAATACTTATAGTGGAAGTTTTAGTCCCACCATTCCTTTTCTGATCAGCCAGGTATTTCTTGCAGTTCCTCTTCCAATGGCCTAGCTCTTTGCAAGAAAAGCATTCATTCTCTTGAGTCGGGCGGACTTAGTCTTGGGTTTAGGTTTGTTGGTTTGGATCTCATCCGAAACTTTAGCCTTGCCCTTTTTCTTGACCCAAGTCTTAGCCTTCTTCTTGAAGCTTGTACTCTTTTGCACCATCATCACATGATTGATGCTTTTCTTAATCTTGTCCTCTCATTGCCTTAAGCATCATATGCGATTCGGTGAGATTCTTGTCTAAGCTGCTCATATGGAAGTTCAAAATGAATCGCCATAGCTTCGAGAAGCGAAGCAAGAATCAAATCAGAGCCAACTTTTGGCTAAGTGGAAAACCAAGTTTTTCCAAGCTCTGTGTGTAACCAACCATTTTGATTACATGAGGGCTCACCGGACCACCCTCAGCTAGCTTACATCCAAACAAGTTCTTTGAGATCTCAAATCTCTCAGTTCTTGCTTGTGTCTCAAACATGCCTTTGAGCGCCTATGTTCTCAAACCGCTTACAAGGTCTCGAGTTCATAGCAAGCAAGCATGAGACAGACTAACATCAAGGGACTCATCACATGCTTTTATAGTTTTGTTTTAATAGCAGCAGCAGCATTTTCTGTAGGCACTTCTGGAATTGGTTCTTCTAGAACATGTTCCTTTTTATCTTGCCTGAGAACAATTCTCAGGTTGCGGGACCAATCCGCAAAATTTGTTCCATTAAGTTTTTCCCTTTCAAGTATCGAACGTAAAGCAAAATTGGATGTAGGTACAGCAGTTGGTGCCATGATCTACAACATAAAATATATGCAAAACTAAGACATATGTTCAATTAAAGTAACTTCTATTAAACAATTTAATATAGATACTCCCACTAAACACCACATCCCTCTTATGACATTTAATGATTCAAGATCCATAATCATTTAATCAACTAGTGAGCTTTGGCTTCACTACTAGAAGACTAGTGAAAATGGTAAGTAACCTTTGCTAATCATATCTACTATATGACTCTTGTTGTTGGGCAGCATCTTTATGCTTTGGTACCCAACCTTTATGCCCCAAGGTCCACAACTGTTATGATAACCTTGTTAAGTTAAACCAATGCCAGCGTGTAAGTGTCTGACACAAACCCATCTAGTCAAGGAGAGTTAATGGCACTCTGCTTTGGCAAGACCTACCATTAAAATACATGACTTTGGATGGTGTGGCATATTTGGGAGGGCATCAATTTAACCTAATATTATGTGAGGGAATTTTACTTCTACCATGTCAAAAGCAATTAAAGCAAAACATGTATAGAAATAAATGAACAGGAATGTAAAGGCATTCACAGACAATCAAATTGCATTGTGATATAGCATGACCCTTCTTCATGGTAATCTCCATCGCCATGCATCCTGTTCACCATGTCTTCAAGTGGCCGACTCTTCCAAGCACTCCCACTAAGCCATTATTTCTAATAGCACTAGTAATGAAACACAAGGAGTAAAGAAGCATCACAAGTTGACACGCAGCCGTTATACAAATATAGATGACCTTTGGTCAGCAATTAACATGACACGCAGTCATGAACATTACACGCATACATGCATCTCATACATGAAACATCATGGGTCATACTATTCACTTCAATCCCTACAAAAGCAAGTTATGCACAGAATCCAATTCTAACGGACGACATGAGCACACACTACCTATAGCGCGTGGTATGAATACCCAGCACGGCGGTCCCGCTAGCCGGTTAGCGGGCGGGGTTCGAAGGGGCAGACTCATTGGTCGAGGGCGCTACAAAACCTTTTTCTCAAACATGAATCTTATTCACGATCTCACCTTGGAAATCATCGGGTTAATCAAATTAGCCCTATTAGAACCAATCCGATCAATGCCTTGATACGACCACGCACCGCATGCATACTCCGATGGCGAATTCGACCAAGAGGAGTGATATGCGATCCGTCGTGAACAAGTGCAATAAACCATCTGGTCCTCATAAGCTCATACCTCCTCGTAGACCCATCTATTACCACCGAAAAACCGATCAATCTTATCGATCAGGGTCTAGGTCGTTCCATCTATATGAATCGATCTAGGTTACCAGACCCGACCAGTAATAGATCCAATCTACTACTACCATATATCAAATATATGCGATCGATCCAGATCAAAAACTACGTAGGATGGCTCTGATACCACTTTTGGGTTGCGGGGTAGGCTACGATAGCTACAAACAAAATCTACCACGCAGACCAGGAAGCCAAGCAAGTAGATGATTACAGATCGTTACAAACAACGCGCATAAGCGGCGGAAGAAGGGTTGGAGCGACCGTCCAACGAAGAGCGTCGATGTAGTGGTCGAGTCGATTGTCCAACGTCCAAACAAGTCGATGCAAATGGTCGAATCGATCGTCTCCTCCAAAGAACCTCTGCAGTTCTTCGTGAAGATCGCGGATCGCCCTCAAGCGCAACAATCGTAGTAGCGCCTACGGTATCCACACGCCCAGTAAGGGAACAACCATGTTGGTGTGCTAGCACCAAGTCGCACAGCAGAGCTCTCAAGAAGATGGTGGCTAGGGTTTTGGTGGTGTTTTTCCGCATACTCCCAACAGCCTCATGCATCTCCTTATATAGTGCTCGTGACGGATCTTATCCAACACGCCATTTAATCATATTCGTCTTGGTTTTTCCAACCCGTTAAGTGTGTGACCAGAGGTTCATGTGTAGTTCGGTTGTGACTCGGAAACCGCTTCCGATCACGAGTCGATATCGGCTCCTAGCGTAACATATCGATTCCCGAATATACACAAATTATATCGGACGAACCTTAATGCAATATGATCTACGACCAGTCCTCATCACTTACGACCGTGTCCTATCTTTATATGACCAGTTCAGATTTGGTCACGACCATTCAGAATTGCTTACAACCAAGTTACGACCACTCAGGACTACGTTCGACCGATCGACGACCAGATTCAGATAACATCAAATTCAGAATCGTCGAACTAAGCGACCTACTCGTGTATACTCCCTTTGCCTCACGATGTCCGGTTGAACTCGGGTGAGATGATGTGTCATCCATGGATCTGCTCAATTCTTTCTCGATCGAGTGTCGGATAACTTCTCGTGGTCGAACACTTCGACTACTAGTGGCATGGCCATGCACTTTCTTTATCCGATCACAACGAGGGGCCGAGACATCTCTCTGTTATGTTAGGAGGGCAAATCCCATATCCGACCATCACATTCCTCTCCATGTTTCATAGCATACCCAAAGCTACCTTTATAACTACCCGCCATTGGTGTAGCGTTTGGCAACCCCTAAGAGTGCTATTACACATGTAGGAAACCATGCTGATCTCAGGTCTAAGGATTATACATCATCATTGCTTGAGACCAACTAACGACACATAGAGTCATAACAATCTCAATAGTATCTCAAGGTGGGTCTAATCCAACATCATGTTATCCAACATGTGTCCATATTATTGGTTTGATATCTCCATATCTATGACTCGTGAAACATAGTCATCAACCAATACATATGCTAGTCTATTCATATGTGTCCTCATATGTTTCCGACCAGGGAACGTATAAGAATAACTATCGTATAAATATATAGTTTCACAACCAAGTCACATACTTGATAATAAATATTAACAATATTATTCTAGGAACAAGATAACATATTATCCAATGTCATGAACATAATGAAATATAATCATCTCTATGATTGCCTCTAGGGCATATTTCCAACAGGGATGAGGGAGGAGAGACGCTTCCGGGGCTCCTATTTATAGGGCCAGAAGGGAAAGGAGGAGGGAAATCGGGTGCGCGGGGATGCGATAGCTTTTGCGCGTTCTGGAGAAACTGCGTGTGTTTGGAGGAGGGAAACAGGCGGAATGGGCGCGGCGGGATACGGGGAATTTAAGGTGTGTGATTTCAGGAGAGAAAGGGGAGGAAAAAGCGGCGGCATTTGAGGAGCTTGCGTAGCTGCCATGGTGGCTTGGCACTTCAGGAAGAAAGAAGGAAATGAGAGAAGAAGGGAGGGAGGGAGGGAAAGGGATAACAGGTGGGGTCGGGATGTAAGAGAGAGAGAGGAGGATGATGGTGTCAGTTGGTCAAGGGAAGAAAGGGCATTGGGTCGAGGAAAACGAAAACTGGTTGGGAGAAAAATTAGGAAAAAAGCCAGAAGAAAATATTTCAGCCCGAAAATGATTTTCGGATTTTTGGAACTTTTTTTATTTAAAGAAAGTGCAATAAATCAAATAGGCTTTTAGAAAATAAAAAAATAGAGTTCAAAAATTCTAGAAAAATTTACAGAACTTCCTTGAATTGTTTGAACTTAATAAAATTATTTCCAACTTAAAGTTGGATTTGATTTTTCACATAAATTATTTCTAATTTCTGGAAAATAGGAAAAGCCTTTTTAAAATCCAGAAAATTCAAGAAATTTATTAAAAGTTATTTTTAACAATAAAATACAAGAAAACCCCAGAAAACTCAATAAATTTTCTTTGACTTTAAAATTTAGGAAATTCATGAAAACTCAAGAAAACTCTTTTACAACTCAGCAAATCCAATAAAATAACAACTTTATTAATTTTATTTTTGGTAACATAACTTTGGGATGTTACAGGAAGTGCATGGGAAGTTCATTAGTTGATTTCAAAGAAACTGTTTACTTTATTTATTTATTGTCTTTTCAATTACGCATTTCAATCTATTTTACCGTAAGTATCGTCAATACTGCTTTCTACAAAAGAACCATACAGCTAATCCTTTGTTCAAGCCTGGCATGAATATTAAATGCATACTGTTTCCCTACGACTTGTTGAGTACTTTATGTACTCATGACTTAAAACTTTACTACTCAATTGAAGAGTATCAAGCTGCTCAAGAGTTCTTCGAGAAGGAGTACTATGAAGACTTTGCGGATTAGGATGCGTTCTCCACTTGATTGCCTATGGGCATGTTGATTGGCTTTTCCAAGTTTTTTCGTTCCACTGTAAGAGTTTATTTGTTTCTTTAGCCTTACGTGAAAAATTAAGTAAACATTGACTATAAGGTCCAATTATTATTACTATTTGTTATTTTGAGATCTTTTTAGTAAAATCGATAAATGGATGGTCTTTCATCGATGTTTCCTGTGTGAGCTAGCTACTGATCTGGGACTAGTTCAGAATATGCAGAGGGTTTTAGATATATAAATCTAGGTCCCGACAGCACTCAGTCTTGAGCTCCTCGACCTGCTCGGGGGTGAGCTTTGTAGAAAATCCACTGGTGGCGTGCTTGTAGTGGTAGAGCATTGCGTCCTTGGCCTTCTCCTCGCTGCCCAAAAAATCCTCATATCAGACAATTTCCATACAATCAAACATGTCTTAGAAAACCAAATTTCTACGAACAAGGTATATTAGAGCTAATCGAGTCCCCAAAGGTCAAATTTCTGCCCACAAGCACCACCAGATCGCTAAAATCAAAGCCGAATGGCCGGAGATTCGGTCCGACTCGATGGTACCTGCCGAGGATGAGGACGACAGTGCGGATGTGGAACTCCTCGGGGTCGGCGGCGGCTCGAAGGATGAGGAGGAGGAGGGGAAGGGTGGCGACGGCTGGGAGGAGGAGGAGAAAGGGAGCGGGACGGGGCCGCTCGGGGAAGGAGGAGAACGGGAGGGCGACGCGCGCGGGGAGGAGGAGGAGGACGGGGCCGGGGTGGGGCGGGGTGGCGGCGTGGGAGAGGGGAGGAGGGAGGAGGTGTGGGAGGAAGAGGGAGGAAGGAGGAGGACATGGGCGGCGCTAGGGTTCGGGGGGAGCCTGGGGATCAGGGTTTTTGTTCCGAGGCAAAAGCGCGTAAATAACTCGCAACTTGAGGGGTAAAATTGGAAGGGGTGGTGTGAAATCGCGATAAGCTGCCGCGCAGCGACTTTCGGCTTTTTCACGTATAACACGGCTTACAACTTCCGAAAAAGCCGGTTGAAAAAAAACCCCGTTTAGGATGGCTTTCGGCTTTTTTGGACGAAAAGTCAAACCCGAAGCCGTCCCAAACACCCCCAAAGAAAGCTTCTCATGACTATCAAAGATGTTCAAGTTGATTTTTCTGCCGATAGGGATGCCATCCATGTTGATCTTCACTAGTAAAGCTTTCTTGACATCTTCAGGCTTGGCAACATTCCGTGGCCTCGAATTCTTCAGCTCAAGGGGTGATTTTGCTGGAAGTAACCAGATTTCTTCTGAGGCCATCCAATGACAGGACTAATAGGAGATCTGCACATGTGGAGGGGTAATAAAGGGTGAGAAATCTTGCAATATATATACTAGTAGATCATTGGCTAACACTGACATCTATCTATTATATATGAAAAGTCAATGACATGCCTTTTACAGCTACAGAGAAAAAGAGAAATATGTCATAAATTCTCACAAAAAAAACATACGACCCTTGCATCGTTGGACTCTAATTTAAAGGCTTAGATTCGATATTTATATTAGAGATATATTCATTTGAAAAAGATCTAAAAAATATCTAACCCTTAATTTAGTGGATCGTAATTTTAAAGGCTTAGATTTAACAGTTGGTTTAGAGATATATTAATTTAAAAAAGGAAATAGATAGCACTACGTTTAATTCAAAAGTTAAAAGTGTAAATTTGCTCGATGGACCCACCTCTCAATCCCCTCTTTCACAAATAAAGAGATAGATCTCAAAATAAATTTTCCTAATTCAATATAGAATCAAATATCCCAAATTCAAATTTAGATTGCAAAGTATAAATTTTGAATTTTGGAATTACATAAAGTTACACTATACTACATCAAATCGCGTAATTGTGTGGACCAATCGGCTAGTTCATAAGATATTAAAGTACTTTTTAGACTAATCCACTAATATCATGAACGTAACAATTCAAAATACCTTTATTTATATTAACGGTTAAATTTTTGGGACTGTCTATATATTGGTTGATTGATTTTTTTTCTCACAAATCAGTCACTTTCTTGATCGTTGGATGGAGATCAAACAGCCTTCAGGCTCTCCAATCCTATCGCCGATTTATCCATCCTCGCTGCCACTAACCTCACTTCCTCCCCACCGCCACCTAGCACGCCACATCCCTACCGCCTTGCCCGCACAGACGAGGATTACCGTGAGCTTCCTCACGCCTCCCTCGCGCCACCTCTTCTCTTTTCGCGCCCCCCACTGGTTTTCCTCCTCACATGTGTCTTCTTCCCCACCAGCACTCTCCCCCACGTCGTGTCCTCTTCATTGCCGATGCCTATAGCGCATTATCTTAATATAAGGAAAAGAAGGAGGACATATGAAGGAGTAGCTTGCTCGTCGAAAAGGGCATGCGTTGAGGTGGGGGCATTCGGCGGGGGTGGCAGCATGAGCCACAGAGCCAGCTTTGCCACTGGCAGCGCTGTTTGCACGCAGGCTTAGCTTTCGCTAGAGCTGAAGGAGGAAGGGAGTCTGCACAAATCTTGTAGAATATCCTAAGGTGAGAAATTCGACTGATATCACAATAAAAATTAGTTGATGGATGTATAACAAATTTGTAAAAATTTAAACGACATATGTTGGAGAACGAAAAGGTACCTACTTAATTTCTTTCTCCATAACACCCTCTTTTTGTTCACTTCCCGCGACTTAGAAAGCCGCTCACCGATTAGTTGCTGCCTCCGCCTTTGGATGGGGTTAGAACTCTCCTTTTTTTAAAAAAAACCCTCTTGTTATATTAATAACTCGATGATAAAGTACATAAATACTTAACTTTTACATTGAAAATTCTAGAAGAACAACATGATACCTTCGAGTCCTTTAGTCGATGAACGTGCTAGACTTCTTTATCTTCCTCACGGTAACGAAAACAAAAGAAATTAAATAAAACTAAAATTGCTTCTGAAAATCAACAGGTCCCCACTTGATTAACGCCAGCGAGAATGCCGAAGAAGAGGGACAAGGAGCCGGTGACAAACAGACGGAGTTGTGGCCGGCGGCTCCATATGCGTTCCTAGCTAGTGTTATAAACATGGATCATTGCACTAGGTTGCTCCGGCCCAGATTGACGGGAATGACGGCTTCATTTGTTGGGCCCACAACCCAACAATGGCTTTGTTGAACAGTTCGACGCGTGCACTAGCAGTTAGCTCGCTCGCGGTAAGTCATACGCGTAGCGTAGTGCTCCGCGCGCTAACAGCGAGTCCCCACAAATCACAAGCAGCGTCAGGGACTCAGGGCCAGGATATAGTCCACGTGGCGTCCACCGGCGCGGCAGAATCCGATGGCGCGCGCTCCCCGTTGGCCCGCGCCCTATCCATCCTACCACCCGAGGATTTTCCCCGCCCGAATCCTGTGGCTGCCCCTCGCCGCGACGCCACGCTTTAATATCAAAGCGCCCGTGACGTCCTGCCATTCGTCACGGCTTCCGTGAGGAGAATGGCGAGTATCAAAAGCAAAGCCCACGTGGCCAGGCAGCATGTTGCTACGCTGCGCAGAAACATGGGCTCCTTCGTGTGGTCCATTGTGCCGAGCGCGATGCCACCTGTTGTTTTCGAGAGCAATCTTTCTGGATTTTGGCCGGCCGACCATGCATGTTCTTCACGTGATTGCGGTTGGAGGTGAGAAATGAACTTGGAACTGTTCGTAGTCCAATTGGATAGTGTAGTGTTGGATCTTTGTGGATTGGGTATACTTGGATTAATGGATTTCGACATACAATTGGACCAAATCCAATATGAAATGTGGATATCTGCATAGTTTTGGATGGATTTTGGACAGTCAACTTGGGCTGGGCCTGTATTAACATTCCTATGGCTAATTGGTTAGCCCGATTTGTTTACTTCGAAGGGCGACCATACTTATCCTATCCCATTACCGACTGGAATAGTAGGAACATGCCATACTGGCACATAAACCAGTACACCGTAGTCTTAATTTTTTACCGGCCTCAATACCGGTTAATACCAGCACCTAAACCAGTACACTTTTCAACAAAGCCATTGTTGGGTTGTGGGCCCAACAAATGAAGCCGTCATTCCGGTCCATTTTGGCGATTCTGGTCATTCCGGTACCAGGCAAAATTGAAGTGGTCACTCATTTGAATCAGCTTAGAAGGTCCAGTCCAATACTAATCCTTCGGTAAGTGAAATTATACTATACTGGTATGCTAAACTATGGTATAAAGTTATGAACGCATGTTGTATTATTTAACTACGTACGCCCTTTGTATTTATGAAGTCATTGAACTATATGTTATTTTTATTCTATGGTTATGTATTTGAAGTGAGATTCCAAGTGAAATTATGTGTGTATAATTACACACACACACAAATATAATATAATATAATATTATATATATATATATATATATAAAATCCAGAACGGTACACCGGAATGGATCGGTACCAGCATATTTCATATCAAGAGGCAAACCAGAATGGAATTGACAACCATGCAATGGACTCAAACAAATGTATGCATGCGTTCACGGCAGTAATTCAAGAACTCCAACAAGCGCTTCATGGGGTACAGCGGCACATGTTAGCGTAGAGAAGAAGTTTTAACAGGTAGGATTAATTACAACTTAACCATATTTTTTTTAAAGGCGTTCTCTTATAGTTTTGTGTATATCTTATCTTAACTAATAAAAGGAGTTTACCCCTGCGCAGCGGGATGATGGTCCCATCCCACATACGGAAAAAAAAAACAACGAACCCCCGCTACTCTACACCGCCCCATCCCACCTTTACCGCATATGCGCACCTCCACACCCCTACCACTGCATCTGCTTCTCACGCACAAATGGAGCTGGCAAGACAGAGGTGAGTGACCCCGTTGTCGCGTCGGTATGCATCGACGTGGCTTGAGCCCAGACCTCGCTTCTGCTCCATCGCCGGTTGGCCGCCACCGTCACCATCGACGTGTGGAGGCACCAGCGGGGGAAGGAGAGGGAGGAGGCGGTGGGTCTGGTGGAGAGGGAAGTAGGGGAGAGCAGAGGGCGGGAGGCGGAGATGGCGCGCGAACGAAGCCAACGAGACAGAGGCAAGTAACCTCGTCGTTGCACCAGTCCACACCGACGGTGGCTCGAGCAATGACCTCGCTTCCGCTCCACATCTCTAGTCGGCTACCACCGTCTCCATTGACGCGTGGAGGCACTAGCGGGGAAGGGAGATGGAGGCAGCGGTGGGTCTGGTGGAGAGGGCGGCAGGGGAGACAGGCGAGTGGGAGATCTATACGAAAATAAGTAGTCAAATATGGAGTCTGAATACGTACAAAAGTAGTGTAAATGGTACATAATGGTATATCTCTAAACATGGTCACTCTTCAATGACATATTTCAAAGAAGAAACTCTTCAGTGGCATATTTCAAAACAATGCACTTTGCAATGACATATATCTAATTTTCCCTTTCCTAAAAGACCGTTTGTCAATCTAGTTTTTTGTTGGGCTAACTAACTGTTTCATTTGCTTATGAAGGTTGAAATGTCTGAAATACCCTCGAGGGTTCTGAAGACATGTTAATTTGTGGGCTGATTTAGTGTAAATATAGTTGTTTTTATTCTTTTTACGAAAATATTAATTAAACGTCTTAGTTGTACTAAATCGCATGCACTACAGACTCGTATTATTCGAATGCACAAGGTAGCACCAAAATTTCAAGCGAGGAGAAGAGAAAAAAAGATGAGATATCATCGTGCCTACACTGATTAATATAGGAATAAGTCTATTTTACCCTCTCAAATTTTCCAAAAAGGTCCACTTAACTCTCCTCGACTACAAAACTGGCTTTTTACCCCCCATGATCTTTCAAAACTGGATCAAATAACACCTTGAAGTAGTTTGGCTGGGCAATTTTGCATACATGGTAAGAATAAGTCCATTTTACCCTCTCAAACTTTTCAAAAAGTCCACTTAACCCCCCTGAACTACAAAACCGGTTTTGTACACCCCTAGTATTTCAAAATTGGGTCAAACAACCCTGAGGTGGTTTGGTTGATGTGGTTCCTAGGGCCCACTGCCATATATATATATATATATATATATATATATATATATATATATATATATATATATATATATATATATATATATAGAGAGAGAGAGAGAGAGAGAGAGAGAAAAGGCAACGTGCTCGACTCAGGAGGTGGCGAAGTGCTGCCAGTGGAGGTGGCGACAGAAGATGTAAAATGGGTCCCTGGGACCGTGGGGAGTCAAGGGGTGCTGGCAGTGCTCCTAGATATGGCCCATGGTGGTGAGGGTGCAAGGCCGAGCGGCGACCGGTGCTAAGGAAGAAGAAGGGCGGCGACGACAGTGGTGGAGAGGGAGAGGGACAAAAAGAGGTGAGCACATTTATCTAGGTGAGTCCATTCTATTCTCTCTCTATATATATGTAACATTCCAAAATTTGGGCATAGTTTCAAATATGTGAAAATGTGAACTTTTTAAAAGTTTTGTTGCATCTTATTGTGATTTGTTTTCCATGGATTTTCATTCAAGGTTTTTGCCTAATTATAAAACCTAACCATCAAATTTTGAAATACAAACCTGATTGATAATTAAAGAAAATTGAAATGAAAGATGAGAATTAAAAATCCAAACTTAGCATAATTGTACTAAAAATGAAATGGGAAAATATTTGAAGTATATTTTGAAACTTTCCTCAAATCAAATAATAAAAGTGCATGCAAACATAAATTCAAAAGATTTTTAGAGAAAATTACATAACAAACAAAACCCCCAAAAAAAATACACAACAATCTCCACATTTTTATAAGACTCCCCATAAATTTTCATAATTTTTGGAGCTCGACATCTATGTCTAAAAATTCCCTAAACCCTGAGCCTTTTTAGAGAATCTGGAAACCTAATTCCTTTTTCCTCCCACGATTGTTGGTGGACCGTGACTGGCATCTTCTTCTTCCACGCGATGTCAATGCCAAATATGCCATGGCCACGTGGCTGCACATCCGTGCCATGCCACCAGAGCTTGCCCACCGATTTGGCTGCGCCCTGGTTTCCTCCTCGCCCATGCCTGCCTGGCTGCGGCCAACCCTGCCCGCCATGACCTCGCCGCACCCGAGCACATCGCCGCTGGTGCCCGCGAGCGCTTTCTTCCTCGCGGTTCCTCCTCCCTCCCATCTATAAAAGGAAGGCTGCCAGAGCCTCTCTACCTTTCCTCCATCATTGCCATTCCCATTTCCATTCTTCCCACTCAGTTTCACCAAGTGAAAACGCAAAGAGAATGAGCTCCATCTTTCGGTCGTTGCGCCGCCACTTCGCCGCCGGCACTCCGATGACTACTTCGCCTCGACATCCCCATCACCGTGTGTTCCAGGCCATCAAGAGTCTTTCCCCTCATCTAATTCCAACTTCTGTTCACAGGAACTAGCCGGCGACCCTTTCTTCCCCATCTCCAGCCATTTTCGCCGCCGTCGTCACCGCTTGAGCTTCACCGTGCCTCGAGCTGATTGGCTGCACCAAGAGCTCCCCAGGGAACTCCCGAAGTCATCCCCAACCTCACCGGCCTTCTCCTTCGTCTCGAGCAAGCTCTCTGCAGCACTCGCCTTGTCGCCGACCTAACTCTGTCTACCTCTGTCCTCCCTCTCCACTCAGGTGTGATCCCTATGTCTCATAGATGCTAGTGAGCACATCATTTGGCCAAGGGCACCACTACCTAGTTAATGGGGTGGTTGCCTGTAGCACCACCGCCGCTTTTTGCCACCGCGCCATCGCCGTAGGCTGTCCCGGCCATCGCCGCCGGCACCTTCAGGTGCGCAAGCTCGGGGGGAACCCATTTTGAGTATCCCGAGCCACCACCGTGCGTCACCTCGCCAGCGACGAGCGTGGCAAAGATCACCCGAGAGCACCTCTGATTTGTCTGAACCCGGTAGCTACTGTTGCTCGATCATTAATGACCAAATCTGTGTTGTTAGGGTAAAGTGATAATTAGCGTTGATTTAATTATTGTGGTGTTGCACTAACATGTGGGCCCGTGAACAGAAATCAAGGAGGATTAAATCGGTTGATTCTCTGTAACTCACTAACACACGGGCCTCGAAGCATTAAATTGCACAGTAAACCACCCCATGGACCATGCACTATGCTCGTGGACCTTGGTCCATGCACTATTCCTAAAGACCAAGTCACGGACAGTGGGGCCCAACTATCAGTAAATGATTTCCTTTAGGGAAATAAATGAAAAAAAAGAAAATACATAGGGCCCACCTCTCATTCACTAGTATATTTCCAGATAGAAAATAAATCAAAAAGAAAAAGAAAAGACAACGGGTCCTACCTATCAGAGAGAATTATCTCTCCCTTTTCTTTTTCTTGGAATTTTCAAACCAAAGCAAATTAAAACCTTAATAACATTTGCATAAAAACTCCAAATGAGATGATTTTTTTTTCTAAATTCATATAAAATCATGCTCTACCTGAATATGCAAAAATATTTGGGTTTGGTTACTGTTGTAATTATTTTTTCCTTATTTAATTCATTTCCAACTCTTTTTGGAATAGATGTTGATGGCTCGAACGAAATTTTCGATGACCAACCATCCTCCTACTCAGAACAACCAGAGCAAGGCAAGCACCCCCTTTGATCATGTTGATCCTACTATTTTACTTATCGTATTTCTTTTTGTAAAATCTATTATGCATATGTGTATGTTGATATAAAATTGCTATGTTTGGGATAGTGGTAGTTGTAAACCCTATTCGATGCATAAATCTCCTTGAAATGTTGATGCCCTTATTGTTGTAGCTGTTAGGACATTGGGTAGGCAATATATAATATCATTTGGAAGTTTCAAGTGCGATTATCGCACAATGCTTAATAGAGTGGTAGTTTTCCTAAAAAGTTATAAAAGAACAATATGATAAACATGAGTTTGGGAGATTTATGAAAATGTCCAGAGGGGTGTACCTCTGTTATTTTGTATAAAAATAAAATGCAAAACCTAGTTTTCGACGCAGGAGAGTTATATTATATTATGAGAAGAGTGAGGGGTATACCTCACTGTAGATAGGGGGAGATTCTCGCCCAAGTCAATTAAGGACCGAACGCTAGCAACTCCAATCTAAGCCTAAACGTACAACCACATGTGCTAGTATGGGACGGCATTAGCTAATTAAATCATTGAAAACTAGTCTTGCACGTAGGTAGGCCGTAGTAGTGTGGACATGACCGATGTAGGCATGTTTGAAGGGGCTCTCTTCACCACGGTGTTGGGAACAAAGCTTGCCAACACAACTGCGAATGCCTCACTAAGATAGCGGGGTAAACCTGGGTGAAGTGAGGGTATTCATTCGCAGTGCTAGTGCAAGGGTAGGACTAGATGATGTAAAGGCTTTAACACGTGCTCTAGACTGCTTACCAAAGGTAGTGAGCGGTGGTATCGACGGATGCCATATAAACTAGAGAATTCGTGTGTTGTGGGTAAAGTTGTACACCTTTGCAGAGTGTAAATATATTTAAATAGCCGTTCTTGCGGTCATGAGCGTGCTTAGTGTGGACTTAATGGGTATAGTCTTGGTTTTTCACAAAAAAAAATGTTTCTTGTTGGAAAATGAGGGAATGGTTCATGATTTATATTTGAGTTGTTTGCCACGTCTATGGCTGAAAATGAATTGTTGCTCGCAGCCGAGGAGGGTTGCAAGTTGTTGTTATTATTATCCATTCAATTACTTACTTATTGTCCTGTATCTATTTAACTGCTTTTAAACTTCCGTTGCAAAATAGTACGTATGGTTTTTGCAAATAAAACTGGCTTAAAGTAAAATAACTTGTAGAGTAGAGCATCATCTTTTGATAGCGTTGTATTTATATAAATTTTGTGATACACTACAAGTCTTGCTGAGTACGCATTGTACTCAATCTTGCTTATATTGTTGTTCAGAGTATGAGGAAGAGCCTACGCCAGACGACGCTTTCTTCGCACCCGGAACTAGAGGGTTCAATGACGGGTCTATCTAGGATTTGTCTCTTGTCGGTTGCCTTTGGGTTTGGATGGGGCATACCGTTGGAATTTGTTTACTTTCATCACTTTTACTTCCGCTGCTACTTTTGTTACTCTGTTGGTACTTGTCTTTATTTGGCCGGTCGACCTGTGATGTAATTATTGTAATCGCTTAAGTGTCATTTTGCTTTACTTTGTACATGTGAATGTATGTATGTGAATGCCAATGTTGTGATTGTGTGTACTAGCCACTAATCATAGGACTAGTACGGTACACACATAAGATCTTCGGGTATTCAATGTCCGAGGGTTCGACAATATATATATATATATATATATATATATATATATATATATATATATATATATATATATATGATAGGTGGGCCCTAAGAACCACATCACCAAACCACCTCGTGGTATTATTTGACTCGATTTTGAAATATTAGGGGGGGGTACGATTTTGTAGTTCTGGATGTTAAGTGGGTTTTTTGAAAAGTTTGAGGTGATAAAATGGACTTATTCCTGCCACGTATGCAAAACCGTATAGCCAAACCATCTCAAGGTGTTATTTGGCCCGGTTTTGAAATATTATAGGGGTAAATAAACGGTTTTGTAGTTGAGAGGGGTTAAGTGGACTTTTTAGAAAATTCGAGGGGGGTAAAATAGACGTATTCCTTTAATATATGACAAATCACTAATTGCATATATATATATATATATATTTCTTAACTACTACAATATCAAATTTGTTAATTATGTTCAAGATGACTGAACCATATAAGATTTTCCCTAATAAGAACTATTTCCAATAACAAGAGTAACTATTGGCGAATCACAACTATTGCCAATCGCAAAAATGTCTGAAATACATCATAATTATTTCAAGGAAAAACAAGTGCAGAAATGGTCTCATGTACAATTGAGATAACTTGCTTTCTTCCAATTCACGATACAGTTAACACAACATAGATCATCCCTGAACATTCAGATACTTCAAATGCCCAAACATACATTTGGCTCACACAATTCCACACAAATTTGACTTACACTCGCACTGAATATCATCGAAATCGTACACGTGCACAAATCACCAAATCTGAAATTTGGCTCACACAATTTCACAATTTTCATTCATTCATGATGTATAATTGCTCCATGGCACAAACATTTTTCTTTTTATTTCTCTTTTTACACCTACAGAGATCTCCATCTGTCCAGCCTTATCCTCACTTTCACAAATCAGATCGGAGATGGAGGGAGCTGGGAGAGGAGAATTACCTTCGGATGGTGGTGGCAGTGTCTGCGTCTAGGATGGTGGCAACGTCCTTCTCGATGGTGTTGGTGGCGACTGGATCAGGGAGGGTTTCGTTAGGAGGGCGGCTGGCGGCGGCGGCTCCGAACTCTTGGGGCAACAGAGACCGGACGACGTCGGGAGGGGGAATGGAGAGGCAAATGATGCCGGGAGGGCGGTTGCATCGGGCGAGATTGGGAGAGAGGCAACATTCGGCAGAACAGGCCGGCGGCGACCGGCGGCGGCGATTGTCGGGATGGGACGTGACGACTGGCGGCGGTGGCGGGCGAGAGCCCCTCCTGGAGAAGACACTAGATGAGGGTGAGAAGGCAGTGGGTTAGCGTTCTAAGCCCTATTAAGTTGTGGCATTTGGTGTATAATTTTCTTAACTTTTAGTGATAAACTAGTAGGGTGACACTGCATTGCAACAGAATCCTGAAAGATGGTGAGACTACTAGCAGACAGAATCCTAAACCATACAATTAATATCAATTTCTGGCGAACACGTCGATGGCAACGGTGGTAGGCTGGTAGTTGAGTGGAGATGTGAGGCGAGGCTCGAGCCACTGCCTCCTCCAGACTTGCCGCCACCTCCATCTCCCTTCCCCAATGGTGACGGTGGTGCTTGACGGAGATGTGGAGCAGAAGTGAGGTCGGAGGGGGGTGAGGGCGGGGAGGGGAAGCGGTGGGCAAGTGTGAGAACCCGCGTTTTAGCCGTACACGCGTAGTAGTAATCAGTAGTTAACCTCGTTGTCGTGGCAAGCTAGCAAGAGGGTTGCGATAGTGGTTAAGCCGCTAGTTTTGTCGTCGCGTTCGTTTAGATGAGTTTCTTTTCGCAAGCCTTTCATCCCTAATCTTTAGAACCGCCATTGCATCATCGCATCAACCATTCATTGTCATCATTCAATTTCAAGCAATCATTTATATGCATCAGTGCAACAGTAGCATTAAGTCATACATAAATTTCTCATTCCCATTTCATCAGATAGGTAAATCAACACTTTGCATCCATTACAATAAGAGCATTACATTGATCTTTTGAGCATCGTAGTATTAACTGGAATAGCATTGTGCCATAGCCACCTTCCCAAAACCCCATGCATTTTCTTCCTTCCTTGCCTTCTGGTCAAAGGAGCATTCTCCCTTCCCCTTTTAACTCAGTACAAGCAGCAGCAGACAGCCAAGCAGATTCATCACCCCAGCCCAATTCATTCCCCCTCCCCCTCAGCCATTCCAGAACCTCCCCATTCATCTCCCCTTCTCCATTCTCAAGCTGGCAGCAACACACATTCAGCCCCCTCCCCCCCAGCTCAAGCAGTTCACCTCCCCTCATCCTCTCTATCGCAACAGCAGCACATCCATCACCCAAGTTCTCAGCAATCATCAATCCTCAAGCATTGCCTTACGGAGTTCTAAGTAGTAGCCAGAGCCAGGAACCGGAGATCGGCGGTGACAAAGGCGGCGGAGGGCACCCAGAGCACCAAAGACCACTCGGAACCATCGCCAGCCTCATCACCAGCACCATCAACTCGATCAAGCAGCAACCACTCCCTGCGAATCTTGAGCTCAAATCCATTTCAGTCTTCAACCATCAGGTAAGCCATAGTCATTTTAGCTCTAGGTGAGTTTCGTACCTGAGTAGCAGTCCCTTCAATAGCCTCTTCCCCCCTCGGATCTTCTCCCCACCACCTTTGATGCACCCCAGCTTAGCAATCTATTCGAGGATCATCCAGCACTCCATGATTCATGCATAAGCAAGAGACTTGCATCAGTAAGCCCACCATCCTCAAGTAATAAAACGAATCAATCTCCTTTAAGCAAAGCATCATGCATCATCAATCACCAGTACTGGAGCATATCTAGGAGAGTTTATTAGCTAGAGATTAGAGTAGGGGTAGGGCGAGGAGTCTCAGTCGCAACGCCGGCGGCGGGAGGCCGAGCCGGCGATTCAGTATGCACGGCCGCCGCGGCGTCGCGATGTGGCAGACCGCCTTGCTGCGCTGAGGAGAGATGGAGGCGCTTGGGGCCGAGGTGAGCGGCGGCAAGACTTGAGGCGCCGAGCCGCCCGAGTGGAAGAAAGAGGCAGAAGAGCCGCCATGGCAAGGCCGAGCCGAGGGAGGAGCAATGGCGTCGATGGCGCCTTGGATTCGGTGGAGTCCGGAGGCGACAACAGAGGAGCCGGGTCGTGGCGTAGGCGGCGGCTTGCGGCGATAGCTAGAGCGTCGAGGGTCGGGGACCTTGCGGGAGCTGGACGAGCGGCCAGCGAAGCGACGAGAAGCGGGCGCCGGCCTCGGTCTGGAAGGAGAGAGGAGGAGATCTAGCAGCGGCGTCGGTGGGCTGCGCCGACCAGAGCAGTGGAGGCCGAGCCGTGAGATCCCCTAGGCGGTGGCGGATTGGGTGAGAAGAGAGAGAGATTGGGGAGAGGAAGAGATTGGGGGAGAATGGGAAGTGTGGCTGCTGTTTTAAGTGTGTGTGTGTGCGTTTAAGTTCGGGCTAGCTGAGAGAGAGAGAAAGAGTTTAGGGGGTAGATTAGAGATTAGAAATTTTATTAAGGAGGAGTTAGGGATTGTGTGGTCTTTAATAATAGTTGCAGTAATGTGTTTTATCGGTAACTTTTGTAATTAATTAACTATTAGCTGTCTATTTATTGCTGTCAAATAACTTAACTTATATCTCGTCTAATAATCAATTTGCAATTTAATCTGTGAATTAAAATTTGCTAGATAAGTCGATTAGCCGTTAATTTTGTTATTAATAGAATAACTAGCTTGTGTAGCAATCTTGTGCATCACTAGTATTTATTCCGGTAGCTTGAGCTATTTAATTCTGTTAGGTTAATCAGTTAAGTGTGAACCTCGCGTTGTCAACGTTAGTGCGCATTTTTAGTAGAACGATTATTTTGAGGAGTGCTAACTTAGTGTAGATCTCGAAAAATATTTATTTAAATTAAAAATTGTGCTAACAACTAGGAGTCACTAACTTAGATATTATGTATCACTCAAAAATCCACTACGTATTTACTTATATTATTATTCGTTTCCGTATTGCTGCATTTACATTCCGACACCAACTAAGCAGCAGTTGACCCGAAGTTTCGTCAAGACCACATTGCCTCACGATACTGAAGGCAAGCGATCCTCTTGAACATGAATATAGCTACTTTAAATGTAAACCGTATCTTACACTATTATGTTTATTGCATCAAAACTGTTTCTCAAAACTTAAATTGATGAATGAGATAAAGATGACTAAGATGGGGGAATATCAGGTGCACAAGAGCTTATGTATGGACATATGCACATAGAGGATAGGGACCATCCGATCCGCAATCAGCGGACCAGATGCATGCGGACGGCTCCCCCATCATCTTTATGCGATTTGCCCCCCACGCGGTCCCCTCGGTCATTCATTCTGGGCATCTTCCTCCTGCTACTCGCCAGCTAGGGTTCAGGCGCCGAGTTAGTCCGCCGCCGCCTCTGCCGCCGCCCGCCTAGCCCTGCACCTCCGCTCGAGCCTGCGCCTCCTCCTAACGCCGCGGTCTCAGCAGGAAGCAAGAGCGCTGAGTCTCAGATCGACGCCCCGCCGCGCGCCTCCATCTGGGACCTCCGTCCCGGTTCGGCGACGACTCCTCTGCCTTGCGCCCATGACGCCGCCCGGCACAGGAGTTCCGCGCCGCTTTACGTCGTGTCCTGCGCACCGACGACGCCACCCCGCGTCTCCCCCTGCCGATCTGTCGCCCCAGTCGCCGCCTCGCCACCCAGTCCTCGGCCTTCCACAAGGGCGACGCCGCCACCAAGCAGATGGTGGAGAGCGTGCTCCGAAGCCTGCACCGCATGCCGGACTACTCCGCCACCTACGTCTTCATCGAGTTGTAGCGAGCACATTGTTCATCTCTTCTTGCCTTGTTGGTTGTATATCATGGGCTGGTGCATTGTTTGGTATAACTAAATTACAGAGGGGAAAGGGGAAGAAAAAATGCAGATGCAATGTAACTAATAGGTCATAGCAGGGAAAAATATGTAGTCTTCGGTTCTTGATTGTGTTCTTAGTGTGTAAATCAGGTAGGTTTTGACAATTTGTGTACAAACCAATGATGTGTACTGCTAAATTGTATCTTGTAAACTTTGTATGACATTGTAAGCAACATAGTATTGTGAACAACTTGTGCTATGATCTGATGTAATTTGCTATGAATGCTTCATTGTTGTGTTGAATGCATTCTGAATTGTCTCAATTCAAATCTGAATTTGTTGTGTCTGAGATTTCAGTCTCGTTGTATGAGTGTATGCCATTCATATTTGCAAACCTGAAATGTTGTGTATGTCCTATACTTATTTCAATTTTTCTTCAAAAAGTTCAGATTTTGTGTGTATATCCCAAATCGATAAGTTCAGATTTAGTTATGCGATTCTTGTCGAAATTCTAGATGAAATGCAATCAATTCCCTCTGAAACTTACTTATCAAATGCAGTCTAGATTTTGTTTGGCAATGACATTGTTTTCCTTGTAATCGGGAGCTCATGTCACTCATTTAAGACCAGTAGTCCGGATTCATGTGAATTCAGACTCTAGTTAAGTTCATGTAATTTGCCAAGAATAATTGTATGACTTTTCAACACTATTAAAACCAATGATTTCGGTTTAATGATACAAATTTCTACATTTCTCTGAGCTCAAGTTTGTAGAGAAGACAAAGCACCAATTGCGGTTTATACATCCGAAAAGGTTCATCCAAGATGTGTGACAAGCTACTAGCAAAGAAAAGACAGTCCTTAATGTAACAATGTAAGCATGTTAACTAGCGATGATGAAGATGGAGATCAGGTCATTGGCAAGAGCTCATCCATCTACACTTTCTATAACCTAATAATCCTAAACAAAACAATGCAAGCATCGATGAAAGGCATAAGCTAAATCTAAAACTCCAAAAAACTATCTATTTATTTTACGAAGGAGCATTTTCACGACAGCCAAAGTAACCAAACCGAAACATTGTTCATAACTAATAAATTTGACAAGTCTGTAAACTTTTGACCGACCATGAGACGAAGTTTTCACCAAGAGATTATCCATTTATCAACTTGTAAAATTTCAAGAAACTAGGATACGAGCACTAAGCGCTTGATTCGTTAGATCTCTTACAAGAACACAAGATCGCTAGAACCATACACTGAAGGTTAGTCCTCGTCCTCATCACTCTCATCGCTGAAGTAGCCTTTCCTCTTCTCCTTCCTCACTTCCTTCGCCTTCCCCTCCTCCTTCCCAGCTGCCTTCTCCTCCTCTCCCCTCGTGTCCACCACCGAAGCCCACCTGTCGTCTTCAAAAGCCGTTGCACTTCCAGGCCCACATTTTTGCATCATTCGAAGAAAACTGATCGATCACTTTTGCATGTGGTACATTTCCATGACTCCAAAACAGTTTCCACACATAGCAGCAATGGCGGTAGAGCAGCGGCGGAGGAGAGGCCGACCATCGCCGCCGCTACACCGAAAGAGTAAGCCTGCGTCAGTATTTTATTGAGATCGCCCTCGACTTGTGTTCAACTGGCAAACCAATCACGATCCAGATCTTCACATGCCAACCGACCTCGACCGTCTTGTTGACATTGATCACTTTCACAATACTGGTAGGACAAGAACACATCCATGACAAGCAATTCGATGTTGCGATCTTACGATACCACAATCTCAAACAATTTGTTCATACTGAATTTGCACAGTTGCAAAGGTAGTCCCAGTGTATCAAATTGCAGCAAAAATGGGAAACTGTGGTAATTGATTTTCACCTATCAGATGTATCAAATAAAAACCTATCCTACCTATTCCTGATTCTTAATTAAGACAACAAGCAACATCTTTATACCTAACCCACTCCGAATTAACAAGCGACATTCGCTACACTCACGATTCTTCCAAGTTCCAACTCCTCCAAGACCCTATTCGCATTCGACACTAGTAACTAGGCCGCCCATCCACTACCAAATTTCCAAATTGAACAACACAAGCGAGATATGCACTCGCGTGATTGATCCAACAGTAGCGAAATCATCTGCGAAAGCGTGCTGTGACGACAGGCGATGTGCATGCGGCCGAGGGCTCAAACCCATCGTAGCGAGACGGGTACCGGCAGCGGCGGTGGAGATCGCCCACCGTGACGCACTCTGCACGATCTGAACGATCTGCTTGAACCTCTCCTCCTCCCCTCGCTCATCGTTGTCATCCTCATGTGAGGTGCTTTGGAGCTGGAGGAGGTGAGGCCGAGAGAGGAGAAGGGCGGGACGACCGAGAAGCGTCGGGAGGAAGAGAGGATTAGGGAATCGGGAGTCGAGCGAGAAGTTCGTCGGAGGCTCGGGTGCTGTGGAGGCGCCGACGCAGGGAGGCTCAGTCTTGGCTGCAGAGCTCTGGAGGCGCCGAGGTCTTTGACGCGGGGGCTCGAGAGGAAGAAGTTGTTCTGTGTAGGGCGTTTTCGCAAAGAAATGAGTGGGAGGCGCGGGGGAGCGGCGGGATGCATCCTGGCCGTGCGATCTTGAATGGATGGCTAAGATTTCTCATGTACATATGTGCACCAAAGTGGCCTTGTGCACCAGAAATGTCGCCGACTAAGATGAACTCGAATAAATGAGAATGATGAATGAGAATGATGAATGAGATAAGAATGAGGAAAGAAAGTAATATGAGATTATTATGGCCGGTAAAGGAGGCCCTTGACAGGTAAGACATGAGACAGGAAGTGGGACCCTTTACATATGGTTACAATATAAGGACCAACCAACTCTTGCTCGGTCAGATGCCGTAAAATCAGTACCAACCATTTTCCCGTTTCGGCGGGCAGAAAATGCTACCATGTTACGTCACTATACTCTCCACAATGGGTAAGTAATAGGTGTGAGTGTGTATGATGGAGGAACCCAGAACCGTGAGGAGAGACCGGAAGTGGGGGATCCAAGGCGCTATAGCGCTAAGGTGGAGTGTTGGGTGCAGGATAGAAGTTGCTCCCAACCAAAGATTGCCGAACTCGGTGGAGGATAGGTGCGCCAAGACACCGACGGAAAGTAATGGGTGGAGAAATTAATTCACGAATCGGGAAAACGTTACAGATTCTCGATCTCGAACCCGCATCAAAGGAAATGCGGTGAACCCTGTTTACAGAGAGTTCGGAATAGCCATGGGTAAAGTGGTACAAAGCCTGCGCAATGCTATACAAATCATGAATTCATGCCAGTCTCCAGGATTGGAGTCTACGGGAACCACAGGGGGTCTATCGTCTCTCCGAGTGACTAGTAGTGTTTTCAGTACTAAAATCTGCCACCTAAAATGTTTTAATGATCTATTTTCTAAATGAGATAACTTAGAAAATGTGATAACAACTAGAGATAGTCATCAAATGCATTCTTTGCTATTAATGCTTGCTGAGTACACTCGTGTACTCAACCTTGTTAGTATTCTCCTTTGTAGATCCTAGTCCGGCCGGGAACCATCCCGAGTAGGACGAGAGACTTGTAGGTACTGAAGCAACCGTGGGAGGAGAAGGCATAGATTACGAGGACCAAGGTGATATGGGCGCCATGTTTGACGCGTGGGACGAGTAGGCGGCCAGAACTTCAGAGCTGGCGAGTGAAACGGGAAGTTCCTTTTCGTAGCTGAATAATATTTGTATCAAGAACCATAGCCTTGCGTGGCTATTCTTTGGAATAAAAGGTACAGCTTTATTTTATTGCTCTGTTTGCATAACCTCGATAAAGGCTTACTATTCGTTGGAGCAGTGTTCTACTGAGCAAACGAATAGTAATTCGTATGCCTAAGTGTGATTACCCTTAGGGTAATGACACGGGGCGTCACAGCAAGGAACTCGCGAGCAGTTCGAGTTTGTTGGATTTTTTTTCGTATGAGGGGGTGGGATGACCGCCTCGCTGCGCGGAGGTAAACCCCTTCTTTTATTAGTTAAGAAAAGATATTAGTGTATTGGATCTGAACCTCAACCTACAAAAGGGCTAATCCCATCAATTGTCAGCTCCCACTTTGTTCGATTGATACTGACTTGATCATCATAGGACCAGTACCAACTTCGGCAGCTTCAACACTTCCAACACTAAGATTGCATAAAATGGACTTCTGATACAGACCGCTGAACCGAACCAGATGTCGAAAGCAAAGCACCGAAAAGTTGTTGGATGCAAAGCCAGTTTAGGAGTAGGGCTTTAAAGTTACAAACACATCCACTATGATAGTTTCTCAGTTATCATGCTTAAATCCAAATATCTCAAATTTTAAGTTACAGCCCTACCATACATGTTCAATTCAAATCGTACACCATGATTCATTCCTATTGACTGTGGTATATCTCAATGAAGTGATCTTCACCAGTGCAGACACGAGCATTTGTATAAATTCCATGGCAGAGGAATAGGACCAATACATTAAACACACAGTGGTCAAGTTTAGTGGTATGTTATAGTTCTTATTCCACCTATACAATACAATATTCCAAACTATATACAAATATATACTCCACCAGTTTCATTGACCCGGCTCTGCAACAGTGCAACTTGATAATATCTACAAGTATGAATTGTACGGACATTCCAACAAGAGCCCCAAAAGCAACACTACTGGAGAAAAAAAAAGGTTGAAAAGTGGTAATATATAAGCACAATAGTATAACTCGCTCCAAAACCAATGCGGGACAGTCTACAAGAGAAAACATTAGAGCTTTACCTTAATAACAATCCTGGCTTATGATTCTCTAAGTATCTGGGCTGACATTCACGAAGCACGATATGAGCCCCTGAACCAGTGGAATTATTAGGGGATTGACACACAAGAATGACCGACTCTAGTGTGCAGTAGAACACAAAATTCAGCATTAACCTCATTTGCTTAAACATGTTTAACTAAAATGCAAGCATGTTGCAAATACCAGCAGACAATAGTTCATACACTGAGTTGCAATGAGAAATTTACTTCTGAATTTAAAATTAGTTGTAAGGCAAAACACTCTTTTGAAAAATGACTAACTGACATGTTTTCCCATTAAAAAAAGAGAGAGCGCATTTTTACTCTATAGTACAATAGTATGTACAGTAGTATAACTACAGGAAGCCTATTTAGTATAAAGGTGCTATAAAAACCTTCTTTCTACATTCTCAATTTTCATGTCAACTGAGGATCACTTTGATTGCTATATGACTTGTCAAGGAAAACACCGCACTACTATAGGCTGTAGAAATTACCACACGCTTTAGGAGACCCGCAGTCCAGCTCATGAGGTAGTACACGACGTCCACAAAAAGATGGATCGCCGACACTAAGCTGCAATCAATAGGACAATTTTCCATAGTAAGTTGTAGCCCAAACACAAAATGGAAAGCAAGATCGTTCATCTTGCTGATGTTCACCGTTCCAAACACACAAGGGAAAGTACAACACACAGCACACACTTACTATGGGTAGGGGAAGTAGTTGTAGATCTTCTTGCTGAGGATGTTGAATATCATGTTTAAGAAGTACCTGCAAGATCACTTACACAAAATAGCAACCTTTAGACAACTTGAGAATTGCTGCGAAATCGCTTCACCTGACATTGCAAGTCTGCAACATAGGTGATGTGATGCGGCCAAACGTACCACATGAAGAAGAAGAAGCCGGTGACCAGTGCAGGGTACTTCTCCAGGAACCCAGCAGGCTTGGCCTCCCTATCAACAAAATCGAATCAGGAAAAAAATGTCAAAAACCCAAATTGCTAGCATTCAAGACCAAAACATTCAGAACTACCTTTTGCCCTCACAAAGCCTAAAACATTCAAGACCAAAATCCTAGGAATAGACAATCATTCAGCGAGACTAAAAAGCTGCCTAAACCAAAATTCACTATCCTGAGATGAAACAGTTCAAAAAACTAAATACCCTCACTAATCCAAATTGTGAAGCAATCAAAATCTCAAGCCTTAACACAAGAAACTGCAATAATGATATGAGATGGTCAGATCAATTTAAATCCGACCTTCTTTCCTCACAAATTCTAAGGCGTAATTATTTTGATAACAGAGGATCAAAGAATTGCTAGCGAATTACCAAGTGAGGCGAAGCGATCCCTCATGGTGTCCCCCCACCTCGCTATGTTAGTTAAGATGCTATAATTAGCGTATGTTTTGATTCGACAGCATTTACAGACCATAGTATTTGAAAACCACAGTATTCAATGGATTACTCATAGGATACCACAGTTTATGGATGCTACAGTTTTTGTAGTTTTGAGAAAACCATGGTGTGTTTGGTAATCGCGGTATTGAGTACAATATTTTCTTTAAAAAGTGTTGCGATGCTACCTTGACATATACATGATGGTTATCATGGGCATCACATACATTTTCTCTCGTTTATTCCAAATCTCTTGTTTTATATGACTGTCACCATGTGTTAATTTAATCAGTCATAGGTCCAATGGTAACCTATAAATATGCCTCTGTGCTCCGTTCAACCTTACAATTGTTTCTTAATTAGCATCCTTATTAAAAACAAAGGGATAGCCACATGTCTCTACCGAATCAGTATTGGCATATCTCAAATTTCTCTCGTTTATTCCAAATTCTCAGTGAAAGTCAAATGGACATAATATAGAGTGACATACAAAGTAATTGG
The DNA here is from genome assembly GCA_036346405.1 of Phyllostachys edulis. Classification (NCBI taxonomy): domain Eukaryota; kingdom Viridiplantae; phylum Streptophyta; class Magnoliopsida; order Poales; family Poaceae; genus Phyllostachys; species Phyllostachys edulis. Next base: position 28,696,903 of record CM070555.1, on the reverse strand, counting down.
CCTGGTGTAAAGAAGACTCAAATAGGCATCATGATAAAATGGTTAGATGCCATGAGGGTATACTTTGTACTTTTCTACTTGGACTGATAGGTTGTATTTTGGCCAAAAGAATGCCCAATTGACAAGGACATAGAGTAAAAAAGAAAACAATAGAATGGTGAGGCCAACTGGGCAACTGGCCATATCCCAATCACAAGTTTTATGTTCATTGCTTCCTTGTATACTTTTGCATTTCTTCTAAATATTTTGTCCCTTGTTAGTTCCAAATCATTGGCTGTAACACCCCAGCCTAACTAAGGCCTGGAATGCTACTAAATTAAATAATTAAACGTAATTAAGCTAAAACACCCTACAAAATTTCAGCAGAACCTCCTTTGTATATTTACCTATAGGAGGTTCCAACGAGCGATTATAACAAATAAAGATAATCCAGATTGCATAATAAACAAGATATAATCAAAACTGGCTATTCGTTACTATGACATCCATAGCAACTAAACATCTAATGAATAGACCATAAGCATCCAAAATGACTATTCATTTATTACAGATTACTCCAAGCAAGCAATAATCAAGAAGAGTACTTTAAACAGTTCATTCATCTCCTAGTTAATTTTTTTTCTTTCATTCTATGGTGGGTAGTTCGTGCAAAAGTGCAAGAAGTCTAATTCTTCCTTTACCCCATGCATGCCGATCTCGTAAAGGTACCTAAAACACAACAAACAACAAAGGGTGAGTCCAAGACTCAAAGAAATATAATAAATGGCATCAACAACATCCAAGCATGTAAATCATCAACTATACTTTACAAAACCACATATCAATCACCTTACACACACATGCTATGCAAAATGATCCTTTTCCTTCTCTTTCCCTTTTGCATTTTACCGGTAATGCAAAGTGTGTATCCGTCGATGCACACCCATGCATGTGCCATCTGGCACAGGGACCATTGCCCATACTCCGCAAGTATAGGGACCAAAGCCCATGCTTTATAAGCATGGGGACCTTTAGCCCGTCATCAACATGACGGGGACCTCAAGAGTTGCTTGGTCATCACATGACCAAGACTTCAATAAGCCAACATGATGCATATGTATAAATTCTCAAATTAATACAAACATGCATCCATAATAACATTGCATATGAATATTCTATTCATACTACAAAAGCTCATAAACATCGACTTCACAACTATCAAACATCCATGATTAACACATAACACAAATCTCTAGCAACCATGAACATTACCAACTATGCCATCATCACAATTCATGAACACACAAATTCTCATAATATATATCAAACATTGCCATTCAACCATATATATTATAACCATCATTATACTTGCCTCAACCGATGCGAGAACGGTGGACGCGGAGAGGCGCTGCCTCAGGATCAAACTCCCACCAACATAATTATAACCAGGCTAAGACAATCATACTGGACTAAAAGCATAATTAATAACACAAAAGAACTCGCTAAACTCCCAAGTGTTTCCAATTTTCCAATTTCTACCGATCTATCTGCCTCCTCTGCGGACAGTCAACTTCTAAAATACATAACTTTCTCTACAGGGGTCCAAATAAAGTGTTCTAATACTTTCTGGAAAGGTAATTAAATTTCCCAACTAAACCTAGTTGAGGAGCCCTTCTTAATCTGACATCTATTACCCCTACCAAGCCAAATTAAATGACATCAGTTTTCACGTCGGGTTCTCTGGACAGTACACTAAAATCACCATAACTTTGGCTACGAAAGTCCAAATCTTACGTTCTTTAGCTTTCTGGAAAGGTATGGAAATTACCCACATTTTTTTGTTATAACTAGATCCTCTGATTTCTTCTTTAACTAATAGATTAACCCAGATTTCTACAGACTGTCTGGATGTTGACAGATTATCAGGTCAGCGACACTAAACAATTCATAACTTTCTGACCGTTAATCGGATTTGGGCGTTCTTGGCGGCCACGGAAAGCTAATGACATAACCCAACTATCTCTAAGAGGTTGGATCCCCAGATTCTACATCTAAAGACATGAAAACCGTCGTTCAATCTACTGGATAAAACACGATCTATTAACTGCTGATTACTCGATCTACCAAACAAAATCAATTGCAACTAATACACATCAACCAGCGAAGAACACGTGATGTTACCCTTGTAGAATCGCAGGAAGATGATGAACTCTCCCCGCGAAGGTGATCTCCTCTCCTTTCTTCACTTGATCGGGAGCAAGGAGCACCGACGGCGAGGAAGGGAGGCACCACCATGGAGGAGAGGGGTGTGCTACAGTGGCGGCGGCGGTACTGTAGCTACAGTGTGGCTAGAGTTTCCCCCTTCCTTTTATTGGTGGCCGGCCCCTCACGGGCCTCCTGAGCCAAGGCTTGAGGCCCAAGTTGCCAAAGAACTGCAGAAACCCTCCCTTTTTTTATATCTAATTTCTCTTTTGAACGCTTTCTTTCGTAGAATAAATCAGAGTATTACATTAAAACCCCCTCTTTCTCCTGTTCAATCGCTTTGCTAAAAGAAACATTCTCCCGATTTAATTATTCTCTCCCGATTTATTTATTCTCTCCCGATTTAATTTTTTTGGGGTATTACATTGGCATCACAGGGAAATTGGCATATCAGTATCTAGGAATAAATGTCAGAAAAGTTACTACAATCAACATTACATAGATAAAGAAACATATTTCTGACATCAGCAATTCACAAAGAATGGCGAGCCAAACTTACCATCTTCTTCAGCACCTTCCACATCATGCTAGCCACTTAAGTTCCCCTTTCCATCATGCTGAGTAGCACTTGAAGGTGCTAAGCGCCTCCGGAGCTCCTCTACTACCTGAATTATATTTTCATCCGAAGGATCCCTGAGCAAAACCTAAGCCCAGAAAAAAAACAGTAATCGTGAGTTACCACCCGCATTAATTGACAACCAAGAAAAGGATACTTCAGATCCTCTCAATTCAATCAAGTAAACTAAGGCCCTAGAGTTATTATATAGCAATCTGATTTGAGGACATGTACATAGTGTTTATTTAGAATTATGTTTAATCTCAAATTGACAGAAGCCATCCAATTCAGCTTTTGCATGTTTGTCCCTTTTCAGCATCCTGCAATTCCTAGAAACTACGAAAAATACCTCTGAATCCATGACAGAACCGTATAAAACGGTTCAATCTTCTAGTAATGATTTCAAAATTACGGAGTCGAAAGCTAATCATTGAAGACAGAGTAGATAAAAGTGTGCATATAATCCCTAGAAAATCCGTGTGCTCTCTAGATTACGACAAATGAATTGAAACCTCCTCCTAAAATGACAAACAATCAGTAGAGAAAATAAGCAGTAATGATTGCCTCTCCTCTGCCGCGCCGAGATCAAGGCGCATGAGATCCAGCGCCTCCGCCTTGTTGAGCGCCAGCTCCTCCTCCAGAAGCAGCAGCTCCGGCCCTACCCCGTCGCCTCGCCCTCTGCTTCCTCGCCCTCCCCCAACGCCGCCTCTGAAGCGTAGGTCGAGCACCAGGGCGATGCGAAGGACGCGCTCCCGAGGGAGGAGGTCGTCCGTCGCCTGCAACCGGCCACGCTCTTTAGCGAGGATGACGCCGCGCACCTCCACGCCGTGCTCGAGGACCCTACCGCGCTCGCGGACGTCGACGTGGGGGAGATCGGGGAGGGGGCAGACGAACGACTTCCTCCATGACATCCAGGCGTTGCAGGCCAAGGCGACAGTGGCGGTGGCGAAGGGGGTCGCAGTGGGCGAGGGAGACACGGCGCAGATCGGTCAGGGCGGCGGTTTGGGTATTTTAGTCATACGTGGAAGTGGGGCTGAGGTAGGGTGGGAGCGAGACGACGGGGGGTGAGGTAGGGTGGTTGCTCAGCAAGGAGGCGTGGTCGCGAGTGGGGTGGGGAAACGACGGGTTTTTTTTTGGCGTGCGTGCGCTCTCGTCGCCCGGTGGAACGATCGTCTGCGCAAACGCGGGGTAAATTTCGAATTATAGTAGTTAAGATAGATATCTCTATCGTACAAAAAGCCTAAAAACATCTCTTACCCAGCTTTTAAGATTTTGGTTCATTGTTTCGTTTTGGGGGTTGTCGGCTTTTTATAAGCAAAAGCCAGATTTATCCCTACCCCCTCCACCCACTCTACTCCCACCCCTACCCCTACCCCCACCTAGAGGTGTTCACGAGTGGCCCGCCTCGGTGGCTCAGCTTGAGCTCGACCCAGTCTGGGCTGGGCCTGGGACTGCATTTTTGGCCCAAAGGCCCGGCCCGAAAGCCCACAGGCCCGACAAACCAATAAAAAATATATATAAACCTTTATTTATTCTTAAAATGAATTAAATATTACTTTTTATTAAAATAACATTTTTTTAGTGAAAAGACAGATTTGGGCGAGTCTGCCTGCCTCGAACTCTATTTATTCTGATCGGGCTTTTCAAGCCCGGCATTTGAACAGGTCTACCCCCACCTAGGGGTGAAAAAAACTCGTTAGTAGAGCTCGTTGGCTCGGTTCAAAATTGTTCTAATTATACTTGTTAATTGGTTAAACGTTGAAATGAGTCAATTTCAAATGAAATTAGATTTCGTTCTTGCTCGCATCGGCTCGTTAGCTTGGTTCTTAAAATACTTCCAAACTACAAATAAAATTGTGTTAAATCAAACTGTGTCAATTTCAGAGAAAAAAAAAGCTCGATAAGACGAGTATCTGACTCAACTCCTACCCCACCCTACCCACCCATGGTGTTTCGTGAAATAATGATAACATGGCGCAAAGCGAAATTTACTTAGACTAGTTTAATGTTCGTACTTAGCTATGAATTAAAAAAAAGTATAGTTTCATCATGTCAGATTGTCATTTGTTATTGTGCTCAGTAACACGATCTAGATTATTAGTATCTTGCTCGTCGATACAATTTGAAAAAAGTAAGAAAAACGAATGACCACTTACTCCAATTTTTAATTAGCAGAGAAAAGAAGTGGGGAAATGAAGCGCGTTGCGTGCAGAGTAGACCAAACGGTTTCTCCCAGCCGCAGCTCGCATATTTCCCCATGGCGGCGGCGGCGCCGGAGCCCGCGGCCGAGGCAGGGATGCTGAGCATCTACAAGGCGGCGCGGCGCATCAAGCGGCGGGAGAGCACGCTGTACAACGCGCTGCAGAGCATAGCGCAGGACGCGGCGTTCGTGGCCGAGATCGCGGCGCTGTGGCCGGCGCTGCCGCTGGTCGCCAACCTCCGCTGCGGCCTCTGGTACGCGCCGCCCCGCGCCCTCACCGCCACCTGCTACTTCAAGTCCACCGACGGCCACGCCGGCAACTGGTCCTTCTCCACCGCCCGCCTCAACCTCCACCTCGCCCTCCTCGCTGGTCTGCTTCTTGCTCCCTCTGTTCGTTGTGCTACTCATTCGGCGTTCCGAGTGGGCGCGGGTGGTAGTTTCGTGGTTCTTGGTATCGTACATGTCCTAAATATATATTGATTTGATTATGCAAATTGATGCCCCAATTGGCGAAACTTTTCCTTTCTGGATATTAGATTTAATTGTAATTTGGGGTGTTTTGAACTAATATATGCTATATATTTAATTCAGATATAAGGTATCTACAACCAGGGTTTAGGGTTTAGCTTGTAGTCCCCTTTTCCTGTCCAAGTAGGTGGAGAAAATTTGTTCTTTGGTTCTTCCATGTTTAAAATTTTCGTGCTTGGGGTTAATTGAAATATTCATTGCCAAAAAGTTCGAATACTTGAGTGAATATGAGTACAGATATGCTGATCATTCGAAATCCTCAAGCTGTTGCCTAATGCAGAACTTTTATTATTGAGTGTTTTTGGGGTGATTGTAATGTCCTGGAGAATGCAGAAGGCCTGAACTTTTGGGGTTTAGCTTTAAATTGACCTTGATTTGTTTTGTTGGTTGCCTTTGAGCAGGGGAGAGAGGAGGGTGCATAATAGTTGATTCAACAAGGAGAGGGAAACGTTTCCCTGATAGCATGGCAAAGACCATACCCATTTGGTGCTGTGTACTGAACCGAGCCATTCAGAGGCATCGGCTGCGGGCTATTAACAAAGGCAGCACAGTGAATTCTGAAGTGGTTGGTGTATGTATTGCTTATTGTTTTATTGGAATAATATGCATGCATATCCTGCTGATTTCCATTGTACACATTTTCCTCATGCCAAGGTTTTCCTTTGCTTTTACGGCATGTGGTTTAATTGCTATAGTTGAACTTAGTACACTAAACGAATAGCAATTTGCTATAGTTGAACCTAGTACAATAAACCACATGCTGTAAAATGCCTGTTACCCTTAGGTTAAAGCTAAAAGTCTGGGAGCAAGTGATTTCTCGAGAAGACCACACAGGCAAAGTAAAGAAAGAAGATGGCTAATGTTAAGATTTACCATATGATTCACGTTAATATTAAGAAATATCAACATCATTATTTTGGATAAGTCGTAGCAGTATAGCACCTTCCCTAGTAGTTGGGTTATACTATATCTTCCTCTTTTTATTTTCTGATTCTATATTTCTCTGTTGCTTATTTTCCCCTATTTGCCCTTTTTGTTTGAAGTAAGAATGATATATGATTTCTATGTTCAATTGTACTCATACAATTCCGTAATTTTTCCTGTTAGTCAGCTGCTATACCAACCGGGGATGCTGGAAAGAACTCTGGTTCATCAAACTGGGATAGCTCAGTGCATCTTCCGGTATGGGTTCTAGATACCGAGAAAAATGCTATAGAGGGGCGCATTGAGGAATGGACGGACCAATTTGAATCATGTGGTGCAGACATTTCTTCTCTTGCATTAGGTGTACAAAAACCACTACGTCCACTGTGGATTTCACAGAAGACACGTATATGGTTAAATGAAGTGCCAGAGCATGAGTCGTGGGATTTCACTCCTATCATATTAGTTTCAGCGTCTGCATCTAATGCAGTAGCTACACAAAGGATGTCTTCGGAGTTCAGCTGGCACTATATTCCCGGAGCAGGAGATGATGAAGAGAGTTGGGCACGTGGTCTAACTGCTACATTATTCTGGAAGCATTCATATGATCTACTTGATGGTGGACCAGATCTTTGTAATCAGTTAGTTGCTGATATTGTTGAAAAAGATAGGGTTTATCGCGCACAGAGAGGTGAACATTCTCCTCAAATTACAACCAAGCCTCTGAAGTGTTCAAGCCATGATGCTCCTTACTGTAATGGAGATCATACAACTATCATGCGACCTATGAACTCGGACCCTTCTACCATTACTGCAATAGATACACAATGTACCAATGATGGTCATCTACTCTTCTGGATTGGGACATCAAACCTTGCATTATCATCTACTCTCCAAGGTATAATAATTAACTGGACACTTGCAATTTTTTCCTTTAGTGTTATTTGTGCTTTTTTCAATTATTTGTCATGCGCTGAGTTAATCTTTTGTCAATTATTTGTTGCCAAGGTATAAAATGTCATCATTTTGTGCATATATTTATGTATGTTTCATATGGAACGACATTCTAAATAGCTAGCTATATAGCTTTTTTAGACCCAAAACGCTAAGCTGCGAAAATAGATAAATAGCTAGCTATGGTGCGCCATAGCCTTTTTGGGACCTTGCCGCAAAAATCGCGATTTAAACCTTGTATGGAACCGCAAAACATCGTGTGCCAACCTGCAATTGTTTGTAATTGTGTGGCTAGCAATCACCTACTTAGAATCATTTTTTACTTCAGTTTTGTTCTTTTAGGAAGTGAAGTTTAGTTGTGATGAGGCAAAGCACCCTTGATAATAGTTATTTTCTGTATGCTCCTTTATGTAGTTGCAGAAACCTTGGCTGATGTGGACTGCATAGTGAACTGTGACAGCACATCAAAATTACCTTCTACTTTATCAGAAAACTCTTATCTCAAGCTACCTATTGTGGTAAGTGGAATCTTTCTTAACTCTTTGTGCTTTTCCCCTATGTAAACATTGTCAACATTTTATACTTTCATGCTTATAGGGCTCAAAGGATGACCGGTTTTCGTTGATGAAAAATCTTCCAAAAGCAGTTAACTTTGCAAAGAGAAATTTGATTTCAGGGAAAAGATTACTATTATGCTGTCAAAATGGTAAGTTAACAAAGTTCACCTACCAAAGAGCTGATTACATGTATTTCCTTGTACTGTAAAAAAAACAGCATGTGTGCCTCCTTTTTTTTGTTAACTTAGCCCTACTTTTATGTATTAATTCCCTTACAGGAGAAGATATAAGCATTTGTGTGGCCTTGGCAATAATTACACGGTTATTCGATGACAGCGGTAAGCATAATCATGAATGTAAAGATAACCATTTTGCTGACTTTGAAATAAAGAGTAAAAACGGATTTCAGTCTTTTATTAATCTGCATGGTTGCATGACATTACTAATTATTTTGTATGCACTCGTTGATAAAATCATGTCAAAACATAAGATGCATGCCTTCAGATTTTGTTGAATACTAGGTGGTCTGCCACACTATTTATCTATACTTTCACCATCTCGAGTCTATTTATCTTGAATTAATAAGTACTCATTTATTTCAAGGATGCTTTGACTACGGTTATTCTTTTGTGAAAAGAGACATCACAAAGTTGGAGATGAGGAAGAGACTAGTATTCATTTGCAAATATGCTGTTAATGCGCGACCATCTAGAGGAAACTTGAAGCAGGTATATGGTTTCCTTACCAATGAAAAGGAACACCTGTCTTGTCTGACATAGTTTAGTTTTGTGGTCATAAGCAGCTGTTTTCCATCCCTTGCAAAATGCATCTGAAGAGGTATTGGTTCTCGTAAGTTGCCATAGTACAGATATGGAATATCTGGAGGTTTGGGCCTCCCGAATTGATTCCACTATGTTTTCGTATCTCCCGATGATCTGCAAGTGTACTAAGAATTAATGATCGCAAGTTGTCCTTGGGATTGCTCAGACAACACCATGGAGATGATCTCATACTGTTGAGCATTTCAGGTTAATCAACACCAGTTTTGTAGACTAGCGATGGCAAATACAGGCCGAACCTGCTTCTTTGAACTGATTTTTATACTCAGCAGAGTTCTACAAAAGCATTTCTCCTGAGAGCTTATAGCGATTGAATATTCGATATTTTGAGACAACAAATCGGAGGAATTAACATGTGCAGAATTCTTCCCGTGGTACCTGAAGAATTGGAACCGCAATTTTGTGTTTGTGTATCTTACCAATTTGGTGTCCTTTTGTATCATTCAGCTCCTACAGTTACAGTAACCCTGTTCATTTGGCCTGTGGGATTTCGAGTAACCAGAGGAATTTTCAGTGTGATTTTATACTGCATTGTAACTAAATTCCCAAGATAACAAAAGGAAACTCGACCTAACAAGAATCATCAAAACATTCATGTCGATTTCGAATTTTCATTGGACGAGTGTAATTCTTGATTGCATCTTGTTAAGGATGGTTGCTTCACTTGGTAAACTGTACTACAGTTGTTTCACTTGGTAATGGGAATATCGTAGCGATGTACTTAGGAACTCCATCCGCATTAGAAACAAATTTGAACACAGACCAATCCGCGTCTCCATCTCCATGTAAGTAGGGAGTACAACTTATTACAACTTACAGCATCACCGTTGGTATATACTACCACTAGAGGCAAAAAGAGGAAAAGGATCAAGGAGCTACAGCTGTTACGCATTAGAAGCTAAGCCTATCTCTACCGTCCGATAGAAAGCAAAGGTCTACAACGTTTGCTACAGTAAATATTACAGCTATTAATACAGTGTTCTGCTACAATATCACTGTCGAGTACTGTCCGTGCCCTCACATGTCACTGTTTACATAGTAATCTTTGCATTCCAGCTGGATCCGGATCGGCGAAAAGAACCATCTAATTGGTAGCACAACGACAGATGACCATTTAATACTCTCAGCAAATGGGACATCCATAGCGCTGGACAATACAATTTGATGGGTTAAGGGCGCTATTTAAACCTTCACATGGAAACATACAACCAACTTATCTCATGCAGTAAACCTACCATCGAAAAAAGCTCAGGGCTTGTTTAGGAAGTCCAATCCCGGCCGGGAAACCTGCAGAGCTAGCTTCCCAGAGCCATGTGGAAAGTGCATTTGGAAGCCCATATGACAGGGGTCTCTCGGCCTGATCCGTGCCGTTTCTACAGGGTTTTATCCTCGTCTTCGCTGGTCAGGAACTTCTCCCACCGCCGCCTCATCTCGCTCCCGAGTCCCGACCTCCGCCTCCACCGCGACCTTCCTCCTCCCACTCCGACGACGGGAGATCGCTAACAAAGTCCTCTTTTGTTATGTCCAGACCTCGTGAGAGATGGAATCACACAATTTAGTAGCAATTTCTAGGGGTAATTTGGGGGTAATTAGAGATCGGGGCGGGACTAGATGTAAGGACCCAGGATTAACACTCTTAAATCCTTTGTGTATTACTGAACTAGTTCCATGATCAGTGGCTAGCTCACACAGTAAACAAATATGGTAACATCCATAATCACAAAGCTTTATTAATAAATAACAGAGTTGATTACCAGAAAGGCTTACAAACCCACAAATAAGAATATAGCGGAAGACGAAGAGGGTATAGTAGAGCCCAGCTAATCTGCTACAGGCAATCGACTGGAGTAGCGGCCTAGTCGTCGAGATCTTCAGCTGCTGCAAAGTCCTTCTCATCTGAACAATATTTTATTAAGCAAGAGTGAGCACAAACAACCGTGTCCTGCAAGTTACACCAAATAACATAATTATAATGCATGCAGGGATATATCAAAGGAATGTTTATATGGCTATTTTGTATAAAGCGACATTTTTCAGTTAAATATTCATACTAAGTTCTAAAGCAGTTTACTCTATAACTAAAATTCATTTTCTAAATATCAATTTTTATAGTAAGATAACATTCACACAAGAGTGGTGAAGGATACCCTCCTATCACATGGCTACCTGCCCAATTCCCATTTGGATAAACCATCCAAAACCATTTGATAAAGCATTTTTGAAATAAAAAACCAAAGTCTAACTTTGAGTGGCGTTGCTAGCATGTCCATGGCCGTGGACACGGCTATTCAAATAGTTTTACACTCTGTAGAGGTTGTACAATTTTACCCACATGACACGTCTTCTTTACTTTGTTTGATATCCGTCGATACCACTGCTCACTACCTTAGGTAAGCAGTTTAGAGCACGCGTCAAGGCCTTTACAAAGCGCCATCCCACTGTAGTTCCGCCTCGCTAAGGTTTCACTTTCTTTGGATAGAAACCTGCCAGATTTAAGCCCTCTCTTGCGCCATGTGAGAATACATAAAAGTAGGTCATAAAAGACACCCACGCAACTGGGTGGCACGACCACGGTGAAATGTTGTAAATTAGTTAGCCAGGTCTTGCCCATTCAGAACATGTGGTAGTATGGTAGGGCTTAGCAAAATGTGCCCGAAGACCTGTCCTTAATTGACTTGGGCGACTTCCAATAAAACCCTAGGCCTCGATCATATAAATGAATCAATTCTGTGCATGAACATGCACCCATCCAAACATTCATTTCACCCAAGTCCAAACCAATTTTTATTTTGTTTAACAAATCAAATCATTTTATAAATTTTTATGGTAAAGACAAATACCATATAATCATTTTCAAATCATAATTGAATTTTTGGCTAAATTTCCCCAAATCAAGATTTATGGTCTAAGCTTTGACTAAGCATAGTTTTCCAACATGTTCTAGTCGTACTAGTGTATCGACTAGATTTTTCCACTAAGGTGACAAGGGAATGACAACTTTAATTTCAACATTAGCTGTACAACAGTAACTGAATTAACTAGTAATTTAAAACAGGAATTTAAATTACTTGAATATAAATAAGCATGCAATAATAGTTTAAAACAGAATTTAGATAATTTTAAATACTGACCTCAAATATGATCAAAGGATGTAACTTGCCTTGCTCAATTAGTTGTTGTTTAGAAACGACGTCGAAATCTGGTTCTCCGAAGTCGTCGAAATCTACATGTGAAAATAAGTCAAATTCAAATAAAATTCAAATGGACTCCAAATTGAGTACTTCCAGTATAGATAGCTAGATCTTGCTTTAAGATGAATTTAGAAACTTGAGTCACTCGAATTAGAGCTCGAACGAAGGAGAACGAGCACTCGGAAGTTTTGAAATCACAGGGGAGAGCCGTTGAGAGACTTGGAGGTGCATGGTGCTGGTGTGACAGTGATGGGACAAGGCGAAAGGAGAGAACGCCGGAGTCAAGGGGAGCAAGTGCAGGGAAAGATGAGCAATTAATGCGCACGTCGCCGAGAGAAAAAGGGGCGGGATTTGTGCCGGAGCGATGACTTTCATCGTGGCGGTGACGCACGCGAGTGCTGGCGGCACGAGCGAGCAACGGGAGGGAGGCGAAGGTGAGCAGGGGAGGCTGACAGGCGGGTCTGGTCAGAGGGTCTGGTCGAAACCGAGTGGCACTGGTCAAAACCAAGTGGTACTGGTCGAAACCGAGTGGCACTGGTCAAAACCAAGTGGTACTGGTCAAAACCGAGAGGGTGGTCGAAATCGAGAGGTGCTCGAAAACGAGAGGTGGTCGAAATCGAGAGGTGCTTGATACCAAGGTGGTCGCGCAGGGAACGGGCGCGGGAAGGAAACATGATTTTCGATTTACAGAGACTACACTAATCCAAAAAGGCTTTTTAAAAAAAAGTAAATCAAGTCCAAAAATTCAAGAAAATACTCTTTTTGACTTTAAATCCAATAAAGCCCAAGAAAATTCGAGTAAACCAAATTTTGAATTAATTAAAGTTTGATTAATTCATATTAAATTGTTTTTATTTTTCTAAAATTCCAAGTTAAGCTTTAGCAACTTCAACAAAAATCAAATGGTTATTTTTATTTTGAAAATTTCAGAAAGCCCTAAAAATTGGGATGTTACACTAGAGAAGGGGACAAGGAGTCAGAAGAACAGGAGGGGAAATAGAAACTCGATTCATTTCATCGATGGTTCCATTTGCATACAGGAGCTGGGAATTTAATCCTAGTTGCATTACACCGACACATGGGTCCCATAGTGCATGAACCAAGACTATGGAACACACACACACACACACACACACACACACACACTCCTACTGGCCCCATTAGTCATGGACCTTGTACATGACATCTTCTTCCTCTCCTCCTCCGACTAGGTATCCTCTCCTCCTTCCACTAGGGTTCCGCATCTCATCTTGTTTTCCTCGTAGATCTCGGTGGAAGACAACGACTAGAGGGAAGGCACATAGGACATAGCTCTATCAGTTAGAGGTGGGTTGCGGGGAGAACACGCGAGGCATGGCGAGTGTTTTAGGTCTCATTCCTACCAGGTTCAAATTGTACCACTCCTCTTCTCTGTTTGATTTTGTGTTTTGAGTTTTGGCATGAATTAATTGAGATCTGATGCCAACGTGTTATACTCTGAACTCCTTATGCACAGCAACCCCAAATCATATCAGAGTTGTGATATATAGCATGAACTTGCATGATATCAAAAATGAAGTAGATGAATCCTGTAGAGAGAACCAAATAACAATGATGAAATAATCACGACGATAAAGAAAGATTTGACAAAGCCGATCGTAAATTCCTTAAGCATAACTTCAAAAGAGTACAAGTAATTGTCTCTCTCACACAATCCTCTCAAACCTTTTAGGACTCTCGGATCCTTGCCCGATACAAGAATCTAGCTAAAGAATAACCTAGCATCTAATCCTTTCATGTGCATCTTACTTTGGATGAGTTGGTTTGTGGCTTGTGTTCTCTATGACCACCCCTCATGGCTTTATATAGTGCCCCATAGTTCTCCTCCGAAAGAAAGTAGGAATCCTAATAGGATTATGGTAGGAATCCTTGTAGAATACATCTCTAAGTCCTAGTAGGTTAGGATATGAGTCACCCATACTCAACAATCTCCACCTTGACTCCTATCCGTTGAAGTCACCGTGCTCGTCCAAGAATTCACTCCAAGTCGGCTCCGCTATTTTTGTTTTTCTAATTTTTTTCTTTTTTCCTCCCATCTTTGGGAGTGCCCCCACCACAGGAGCCATGCACATCACCGCAATGTACGTGTCAATGTCCAGGCTAGCCTACTCGGACTGTCCACCTTAGAGCTCCTTTGTTGCATAGTTTGGTTAACCACACCTCATGTTCCTACAGCCCTCCATGCCATAAGTTTGTACCGCCTCCGAGCTCCACCTTCTCGTCGGTACCACATGATTGGTCCCACCATGTCTTCCTTTTTCTAACAGCTCACACTTTCGCCTTTGTATTTGCTAGATTTTGCAACCATCTTTGCAGTTTCGCACATAACTATAGATGAGATATGAGTACCTACCGCTGACGACACGATTTTCTTCTCCCGATCAGGATTTTTATCAGACCTCCTATTAGATGCTCTTCCCTGATGATTACCCATCAATCGGTATCCTCTATTATTCCAGATACTTTTCATGATTATCTGTCGTTTGCAAGTAACTCACATGACTCCACCTCGAAGTGATACCTCATAACCTTCGAGTTCAAGTGACCTCACATATATTAAATTCTTCTTTAAACTGGGGACATACCAAACCCCTTTCAACCGTCAATGTGTGATGTGCTCCATTATGCATCTCCAATGTAACCGTTCCCACCTCAGTAATTGCATACTCTTTGCAATCCACTAAGCGAACAGTTCCATGAGCCGAGCGTAGAGATCCTATATCAAACATCCCCCCTCACCGAGCATATATGGAAGCAACAACCGGAATCTAGTATCCATCCATGAGAAGTACATGATTGACTAACAACTAGTACGTCTGAATCACCTTTAGCTACCGCCACTGGGCATGCACCCCTCATTTGCTTCAAACTTTGAAAGTCCTTTATCATATGACCTTCCTCGTCACATAGATAGCATACACGTGTGCCCTTGATCTTGCCCTTGTTCTTCCTGTGATTTTTGCTTTTGCTTACAACACCTATGACAACCAATGCTTGATCACCCAAGGATGAAGAATTCAATGGCTTCTTCAAGGACTCCGCCTCCAATAGATATTCTACTACCTCATTGAAGTTGAGAGTGCTTTTTCTGACGAGAATATCCATCACCAATTGCTCCCATGATGATGGTAGAGATGACATCAATATGATGATCTTGTTGTTCTCCTCAATTTTCTTATCCACACTAGTCAGCTGTGTGATAAGCTTGTTGAAGATATTGAGATGGTCAACGAACCGTATGCCTTCCTCTATGCGCAACCTAAACAGTTGCCACTTTAGCACCCACCGGTTTGTTAGCGACTGCTATACACAATTCTTCTAAGTTACTCCATAATTTATTCGGTGAATTCTCCTTGATGAGTACTTTACCTCATCGGAGAGATATAGATGGATTGTACCGACAGTCTTCCGCTCTATCACCTTGCAGTCTTCATCGGACATGTTTTTTGGTTTTTCCCCATCAAGAGCATCTATTAACCCTTACTGGACAAGAACATCCTTCACCACACATTGCCACACACTGAAATTTCCTCTGCCGTCAAATTTCTCCACTTGATTCAACGTCGTAGACATAGATCTTGATTTTGTGCCACTTGACGCTTTGCCAACCTTCTCGTAAATATGATTAATCTGACCTTGGCTCTAGTGCCACATTTTATACTCTGATGCCCTTTCTTATGCACAGCAGCCCCAGATCGGATCAGAGTTGCGAGATACGACACGAGAGTGCACGATATCAAAAACGAAGTAGATAAATCCCTTAGAGAGAACCAAATAATCACGACGAGAGAGATTTGGTGAAGCCGTCAGCAAATTCCTTAAGCACAACCTCAAAAGAGTATAAGTGATTGTCGCTCACTCACAACCTTCTCGAACCTTTTAGGACCATCGGATCCTTACCCTATACAAGAATCTAGTGCTAAAGAATAATCTAGCCTCTAATTCTCTCGTGTGCCTCTTACTTTGGATGAGTTGGTGTGTGGCTTGTGTTCTCCATGAACAACCCTCGTGGCTTTATATAGTTTCTCCTAGTTCTCTTCCCAAAAAAAAGTAGGAATCATAATCCTAATCATAATAGGATTAAGGTAGGAATCCTTGTAGAACATATCTCCAAGTCATAGTAGGTTAGAATTATGAAAGTTTAGCATCTATTGGTCAGACTATATTTTTACTATTTTTACTCTTTACATTTGTTGCATCTTCCATGTGAATATCAACAAAATTGAGTCTGATCAGTTGTTGTCTTAATTATTCTGGTCTAGTGGTCTTTATGAAGTTTCAAATACCACAATTTTGTTAATATGTGATTAATGACCTAATTGAACAACATATTTGTGCTATGTTACACTACACATGTCAGATGTATTTAAAAAGGGGTAAGCTGTATCAGGTTTTCAAATCTTGACCATTGCTAAGACATTTTAAAACCACCTTATTGTTGATGCGAGTGCTTCTGGAACATAATAAAAATTAGGCATCATTTGAGTCTTGAGTGTAATTTTTTTAATTATTTAATCTTTTTTAATAATATTTTAAACTTAACCCCTTGTGAACTTGATTTCCAATTCTGACCCCTTTAGCCTCACCATGACCTATAGCGTGGGCAAACCGTTCTATCACGCCACCGTCCTCGGCGTGGCCAAACCTGCCACACAAACCCTCAGCCGCACGTCGTGCCAACGTGGAGGGCTGGCATGGCAGTAGTCACGCCCGAACCCATGGCGTGACAAGCCCGCCTTGTCACACCACGATAGTTAGCGTGACAGGGCCGGCCTTTATTTAAAGGTGTTCTTAGATGATGAAATCTTACGTTTGTTACATACGAAAGATGATAATGTAATGCACAAGTTCACTCTCATGTACCTTGTTCTTAGCATTTGATTTTCCATGGACGTCTGTTCCAAAAAAAATTAAAACTGAGTTGAAATAGCAAGAATTGAACGGTGCTAAGTGAATGCACAGTCCTATGTTGTGGATTTTATTTCAGACCCACAATGTTGTTAGTTTGAATAAACAAATGGATGATTAGGAAGGCACATCCCATCCTATTGCAATGATAGGTGGTGCTGGTCCCCACTTTGGGGTCGAAGACCATTTAGTGCCTACTTTCAGAGCACGCATTTTGGACCTTTATTTTTATGTTGTTCCCTACCTTGCTACACGAAGAATTGAATGCGAAAAGACAATGAGATTTGAAGTCAGATTTACAACGCAATCACGAATTAAAATAGACTTTATAATAAAATTGCAAATTACACGACGCATAGGGTTTGGTTACATGCATAAGCAATGACATCATGCACGATGCAACGAACTGAAATACACCTATGATACAGATGCACCTTTTTGGAATGAAAATAAAGTCGATAGGAACAAATATCATTAGTTTCAGCGGCCCATCGATCCCTTCCCCTTGTCTCCTTGCTACTCGTGACAGCGACGACAGCCAATCTCAAAGTCATCCATGTCCTGCGAGACAGGATGGATGGTTTAATGATGTTAGGATAACACAATGTTGTGCCTAATTAATAATTATGATGCATACTGAACATAACTTACTTCTTAGATCCGGAGTGCGCTCAATGGGGAGCGGTAGTACGGTCGACAGTCTCACTTGCAGGAGCCTTCCCCTTGTACCCTTGCTGCCCGCAGTGGCGGCGACCAGTATCGAAGTCATCCATATCATGCGAGACGGGTTGGACAGTTGAACGATGTTAGTATAACGCAACGTCGGGACAAATTAATAATATGATACATAATGAACATAACTTACCTCTTAGATCCGGAGTGCACCTGGGCGACGGGGAGCGGTAGTACGGCCCACGGTCTCACTTGTAGGAGCCTTCCCCTTGTCCATCGCCCGCTTGGCCTTGTCGTACTCATCTGCTTTCTTGGGCTCGTCCGATGCCTTTTTAGTTGGGTTGGGGTTGGGTACGTAAAGTGTCCAACGCTGGAAGGTCTCGGATCGCCATGGAAAGTTCAACATGTACTTCTACTGGATGAACACCCTATCGTACATCTCCGGGCCGTCGATCCATTGGAAGAAGTTGCATTGCATCTCCAGCTGCCATTATGGGCATGTGTAATCTGGGATTTGTGGAATATAACGTATGATGTGAGAAATCTTTGTGTGTGCAGGATACACTTACGAGGTGGTGGCCACACATTTAGTACGCCCGAGCAGACATCATCGGGTGTGTGGACTGGATGATCTTTGTCGGTTTTTCACACACACATTGCAGGACTAGGAACTGTGGTGGTACTGACGCATCCTTCATAGACTTATCCGAGTAGGGTTTAGCCCTCTCGGCTAGCCACTTGCGCTTCTACATTATCCTCTTGTACATGTTCACCGAGTCCTCCATCTCCTTCCTCCTAATTTTGTGAAGCAAGTTCTAGTGTAGTGTTGGGTTTGGTTGTGAAGTATTCTCTCCCAGATCTCTTTCACCTCTTTTTATAAGCCACAGGGTGTAATACACCTGGTGGAGTGAGAACACACAAGAAATTGATGTTTGTGGTGTGTTCAATTCTGAAAAGGTTGAGTCCAAGTGTGTTGTCTTTTTGGTCTGAAAAGCTGGCGAGGTAGAGTATTGTCGCGTTCATCTGAAAAGTTTGTGTAGCAGAGTTTGGTCTTTTCGATATGAAAAGCTAGTGTGGCTGGAGTACTTGGAAGAGAGATATGCATACAAATAAGTGAAACAACCACATGGTCAATAAGTTAGAAGCATGATCGAATAATAGATTAGCAAATCTCACCACACCCTTGTCGGCTATGATCGAATAATTATTTAGTACACATGAGGTACAAAACAATCTAGAAAATGCAATGGAGTGAACTCTATAAATAAACAACAATCATTTTCGCACAACAAGAACAGTGGTTACCTCAGGGGGGGCAGGACATGTGAGCAGCGCCGCCTTACCCTACGCGGCTGGAAATCCCTACTCACGTGCTTTGCCCTGCTGTGTCCGTGCTCGTGACACTCTGAGCACCTGTTGGTTATGGTGGCGTCGTCGAAGTCTCCAAGACTGTACATGTCCTTACCGTTTTGCTATGAGAGGTCTATCATTATGAAGTCTCTTCCTCTTCCTTCGACCGCGTCGCTTGTTCATCATTTCTTTGTCAGGAATGTATTCTTCCCCCCACGTATGGTGGCCAATGCAAGGGATTAAGGTAAGGCTCGAATCTCTTCTCCCAAGTACTCATCGTGGCTAGCTTTGAGAATTCCTCCGCAATGAAGGTGTTAGAAAGGAGACTTACATCATGCACGCAATAGGCGGTGATGATGTGAGAGCATGGGACATGTAGCAAAGTCGGGACCATGCAAGTACAATCTCCCGCAGTCAGGTTCACTCTATGGTTTTGGCCACCATAACGCTCACCACCTATCAATGTGCCCCCAGCTGCCTTGACAGCGTATATATGCAAAGTCGGGTAGAATTCCTCCGCCTCTTGATTGCATGACTCTTCCTCTGCGATAGCAAGGTGTTTGGCAGCAGCCGCACCCCAATGCTGGCCAGCATTGTATGCATCCCTTGCATGGGTCCACCAATCCGCAAAGTATGAGTTGATCTTCATAAATGAATACTCCAAGATAGCCGATACTGGCATAGCATGGATGCCCTTAAGAACGTTGTTGAACACCTCCGAGATGTTCGTTGTCATCAAACCATACCTACAGCCACCTTTATCGTATGCCTATTCCCACTTCGTCTTCTGTTGCAAGACCTCGTCCAACCACTT
Organism: Phyllostachys edulis; assembly: GCA_036346405.1. Taxonomy (NCBI): domain Eukaryota; kingdom Viridiplantae; phylum Streptophyta; class Magnoliopsida; order Poales; family Poaceae; genus Phyllostachys; species Phyllostachys edulis. The sequence goes on along the minus strand of CM070555.1, from coordinate 28,677,130 downwards.
ATTACCCTGTTTGTTGGTCAGTCCCCTCAGCTCCATCAACTTGACCTTGAAGTCCCTCTTCTCAAAACATCCGTACAACGGCTTGAACTATTTTTGTGAGATCTTCCCTACTGCATTGCTTAAAGAAATTTGCCACTAAGTGACGCATGCACCACCTATGCATCACATCCGAGTGTCCGTCAAGTCTACTCTTCACAATGTTTAGAATGTCGCGGTGCCTGTCCGAGACGATGCAAACATGTCGTCCAGGCCCAATAAGCCGTAGACGAACTATATCCATGAACCATTGCCAGCTTATATTATTCTCACCCTCAATAAGTGCGAATGCTAGTGGAATCAGCTGATCCTCCACATCAATACCCACGGCGAGCATCAAGGCATCATAGTACTTCCTTGTTAGGAATGTGGCATCAACTGATAAGACATGCCTGCAATGCTTGAAGGCCTCTTTGCATTGCCCAAAGGACCAGTACACCCGCCCGAGAACATGTTTCATAACTCCTCCATTGGGTTTCGTATGGTTCCCGTGCCAAGGATAAAACTGTTGGGAATATGCCCTAGAGGCAATCATAGAGATGATTATATTTCATTATGTTCATGACATTGGATAATGTGTTATCTTGTTCCTAGAATAATATTGTTAATATTGATTATCAAGTATGTGACTTGGTTGTGAAACTCCATATTTCTGCGATAATTATTCTTATACGATCCCTGGTCGTAAACATATGAGGACACATATGAATAGACTAGCATATGTATTGGTTGATGACTATGTTTCACGAGTCATAGATATGAAGATATCAAACCAATAATATGGACACATGTTAGAGAACATGATGTTGGATAAGACCCACCTTGAGACACTATTGAGATTGTTATGATTCTATGTGTCGTTAGTTGGTCTCAAGCAATGATGATGTATACTCCTTAGACCTGATATCAGCATGGTTTCCTACATGTGTAATAGCACTCTTAGGGGTTGCCAAACGCTACTCTGTAACTAGGTAGTTATAAAGGTAGCTTTCGGGTATGCTATGAAACATGGAGAGGAATGTGACTGGTCGGATATGGGATTTGCCCCTCCTAACATAACAGGAGAGATGTCTCTGGACCCCTCATTGTGATCGGATAAAGAAAGTGCATGGCCATGCCACTAGTAGTCGAAGTGTTCGACCGCGTAAAGTTATCTAACACTCGATCGAGAAAGAATTGAATATCCATGGATGACACAACATCTCACCGAGTTCAACCGGACATCGTGAGGCAAAGGAGTATACAGTAGGTCGCTTAGTTCGAACGATTCATGATGGTCGATCTGATACGAGCTGGTCATAGACTGGTCGAACGTAGTCACAGAGTGGTCGTAACCTGATCGTAAGCAATTACGAACTGGTTATGACCAAATACGAACTGGTCGTATAAAGATAGGACCTGGTCGTAAGTGATGAGGACCTGGTCGTAGATCATATTGCATTAAGGTTCGTCCGATATAATTTGTGTGTATTTGGGAATCGATATGTTCTGCTAGGAGCCGCTACGACTCGTGATCGGAAATGGTTTCCGAGTCACAACCGAACTACACATGAACCTACAAGGTCACACACTTAATGGGTTGGAACAAACCAGTACGGATATGTTTCGTCAAACGTGTTCAGATAGGATCCGTCACGAGCGCTATATAAGGAGATGCATGAAACTGTGGGGATAGAGAGAGGTTACACGAGTTGACGTAAGTTGCTCCACCGAAACCCTAGCCGTCATCTTTTTGAGAGCTCCGCCGTGCGACTTGGTGGTAGCACACCGGTGTTCGGTTGTTCCTTCCCTGGACGTGTGGATACCGTAGAGGCGCTACTACGATTGTTGCGCTTGAGGACAATCCGCGATCTTCACAAGGAACTGCAGACGTTGCTGGAGGAGACGATCGACTCGCGAGGACGCTGGACGATCGACTACGACCACTGCATCGACTTGTTGGACGTTGGACGATCGACTATGACCACTACATCGACGCGCTCTCCGTTGGACCAGGCTGCTCCAACCCTTCTTCCGCTGCTCTGCGCGTCCGGTGGTAACGATCTGTGATCATTTACTTGCTTGGCATCCTGGTTTGCGTGGTAGAAATTTTTGTTTGTAGCTATCGTAGCCTACCCCGCGACCCAACAAAAACTCCATGGATGGATTCTTGGCCTGCATAGCGGTTAGGATTCGAGGAAGCAACACATAAGTTTCCTTCCAATTACCCCACAGTAACTACATTGCTCTCTGCTTTGCCCTCCATACTTTCCCGTACTTCACGCGGTACTTAATGAACCCAAAGATAACCTCAATGAGGGTGGTGACGGTCACATCAGGATCGACAGCCAGGGTTATGGCTGTCGATCCTGATGTGACCGTCGCCTGCAATGAAACTAGCGGTCGCCTGAAGGTGCTCCCTGGACACTCGTGCAATCCCACATGAGTGAGGCTGCTTCACATTCGCTATTTTCCATTGCTGGTCCCTAGTTTTGCGCCCCAGACCTTCCATCTGCACCCCCTTTCGAACCTCACAGTATACCTCTTGTTCACATCGGAGTGTTGCACTACAAACGGACAATGGTGCCACACTGAGTATTCTTACATCCAAACAGTCATATCCTCCATGCTTGAAAACAACATGTTTTTGCATATTAGGTTATTCTCCGGGTCTGCAATGTCATTCCTGTTCTTCAACCCACTTGCATAGACCGCGTTATCAACCATTCTAACATCATTGAATGTATGCACCGATGGGACCTCATCCATTATACTGCGAAGGATCCGGCCTTTCTTAGATGAGAAAAGTGGAGAGGGAGCTTCGTTTTCGGTTGAGCTCTAGCCTTCGTCGGACTCAAGGTCATGGGTTGTTCCATCTCGGAACACCTCCTCCTTAAACTTATTGTTCATTACAACGCCATTGAAATCAGTCACAGGGTCACTAACAATGATATAACAAATCCACCAACAGGGGAGGCATCGTTGTTAAGACCGATGCTAATGAACTCTTGGGACAACGATGGGACCTGAGATGTGAACACAACCTCCTTGTACATGTCCTAATCATTGTCAGAGGATATTGGCATCGACAAGACGTGCACCTTAGAACCCAGCCTAACGTCATATCGCCTCTGCATTCCGACAATGACCCCGGGCTCATCTCATCTAAAGATTGACTTAATCCTCATCAGAAGAATTCGAAAGGCTGATGATTCTTGAAACACAAGAACGGTCACTTCCATGCCACCAAAGTCCGCACCACTACCCATTTGGCTAACCGGCCCACCAGTACAATCACGTACAATTTTATCCATCTACGTCCAACAATGCGAACAAAACATTGCAAAGTCAGAATTGCATACTATAAGTTTCACAGAAAGGTGAAAACAAGTTCTTTTAATTTCTCATAATATTCTTCTAAGGAACAAATTCTCCGAACGTTGAGTGCTTGGTTCTTGAAATGAGGACAGCTTGTCTACATACTAGCTAGAATGTAAGCAATCCTTGTTGACAGTACTTTGCTAAGCTTCTGTACTCGGGTACTTGTGCGTTCTTGTTTGAAATGATCATGCAGAAAGCCAAAATTTCAATCTTATGTGTTTACAGACTACAGTGATGGTACAAGACAAATATGTATCCATTCTAAAAAGTGCTACAAATGCATGAAAACAAATCCGTGCCCACCTTTTTATATAGATGACTAAACAATCCCACTTCTATCCAAGAACTTGAACATAAGACAATTTACACTATCAATAAGCTGAAATACCACACATTTGCTATTGCCCTCTTATGACAGCTAGTTAGCATTGCCTAAATTTGGAGCAGAAATTAAAGGCAGCATATTCACTGTCTTTCCAGCCTGATGTACCCTAGTGTTTCTGAAACTCTGCTATAACAAGTCTATTAAAAGGAAGCTTGACACTGGCCTATACAAAAGAGGTTTGCTATCATGGTAAAAAAAAAGTTTGCTTTCATTACAGAAGTAAAAATGTGTGTGCATCAATACAGAGATCTAAAATACATATAAGAACTTGAGTGAGCAACAATGGACTGGGCAGAGCTGTCATTAGATACCTAATACCAAGAACTCAGAATCTATCAAGCTGTGATGTGTGTAGCGTGCCGAATACACAGACCATTTACATTGGAATAAATAAGCAGATCCAAGACAAACTGGATGTACCTTACAGCAACATTAGGCTCGGATTTGGCTACCATAAACTCATAATTGTATTTATGGTAATACCTCACATCAAATAGATAGCCCGTAATACATACATTACCATGAAATTCTATTTTAAGCCCCAAATAAAATAGTGGAGGCCATTCTTTATGCCGCAGGCAGCCAAGGTACAACCATCTACTAGCACCGATTCAGCAGTGTCAAAATTCCTAACCTTGCCTGATTACTAGTACGAGACTACTAGTAGTTTGAGGTCTTGTGTTTTTAAACCAATGACATCAGATAACCTTGTCTGACTAAAACCAATGAATACTACATAACACATTGTACATTCATAACCATGAATGGTTTGGACAATCGAAAGATTAAGTGCTATCCATGGATATGCTCAAGAAAGAAATGAATAGGAAGCGTTGGCACTTGGCAGTGCTTATATCAGTACCACCAAAACCAAAATGGAGTCGGACAATGATTCACAGGGAGAAGAATGTACATAAGAGTATCCTGATTACAAGTTAACTTGTAGAAAACCTAAAGTACCTCATAATGGTCAAAAATTAGTGTAGTTCTTACCTTCGGCCGGCAGGGAGAGTACGGTCGGCGGGGGAACGGACTGCCCGTAGGGGGGGGACTGGGGAAGGATTAGCTTGGGTTGGGCACGGGAGGACAGAGGGCGCATGCGAAGATAGGGAAAAATGAAGAATGGGCTGGGCCGAGAGATCTAAGTCACCCCTGTCACGCCAACTCGCGTGGCGTGACAAGCTAACTGGTCATGCTATGAGATACGATGTGACAACAGCCACGCAAGCCCTCTACGCTAGCACGGTGCGTAGACGAGGGCTTGCGTGGCATCTTTAGCCACACCGAGGACAGTGGCGTGACATAACGGTTTGTCCACATCACGGGGGGTGGCGTGACCAAAGGGGTCAGAATTGGAAATAAAGTTAACGATAGGTTAACTTTAAAATATTATTAAAAAAGTATTAAATAATAAAAAATTCTCTTGAGTGCCTCATGTCCTTTGCCAAAGTAGTGTCGTGCAAAGTTAGTGTCGGTGTCAACAATACTAATATTACTACTCTTAAATTTTGAGAGAAAGGGCCGCTCCCGGTGCTATCTACGTTGGGAGCAAAACCATGGTCATTCAATCTCGCTCGCACGCGCTTGTGGCCGTCCGATTCCATCTGGTGTGCTTCATGGGAAGGGACGGTCTCGCGTGTGCCACGTCGCCCCAAAACCTAGCTCTTTCCTCCTGTCTCCTCGCTCGCTCCGCCCTGTGCGCCGCTCCTCCCCTCGCTCTGTTCCCCTCCGCCTCCTGGCCCCTCCCTCTTCCTCTCCCGCCGCCCGCTGGGTTCCCTCGCCAGCCATCACCGCTGCTCGCTCTGTCTCCCCCCCTTCCCAGCTCTTTCCTCATGTCCCCTCGCTCGCTCCATCCCGTGCGTCGCTCCTCCCCTTGCTCCATTCCCCTCCGCCTCCTGGCCCCTCCCATTTCCTCTCCCACCGCCCGATGGGTTCCCTCGCCAGCCGCTGCTGTTGCTCACTTTGTCTTACCCCCTTCCTCCGCTGCCACCAACTTGGTCTCCCTCCCTAGCTGCCTCGGTGCCTCCCTATTCCTCCCGCGCCACACGCCCGATCTCCCCCCAACCGCTGCCGCTGACTCCCTCTTCCTCCCCCGCCGCCCTCAAAGTGTTGCCCCTCACCTCCCTCCATCTCCATCTCCCCCTTCCTCTACCGCCGCCCCCTTGGTCTCCCTCCCCAGCCGCCTCGATGCCTCCCTCTTCCTCACGTGCCGCCTGCCCGATCTCCCCCCAGCCACCACCGCTCCCTCCCTCTTCCTCCCCCACCGCGCTCTCAGTGTTGCCCCTCACCTCTCTTCCATCTCCTCACCTCTCCACCGGTGACACCGGTCGCCTCCGCGTGCCGACGCTGCAGGCACCACATGAGGGGTTCGTGTGCATGACCAAAGAGCGGGTTAGCCGCATACCGCCCAACGTCGCCAGGAGGCATTGCTCCATCGTCTGAGAATCTTCCCGTCAGATCAAAAGCAAAGGTCAAGAGTGCTTGCTCCTTAGTTCAGCTAAAAGAAATGACACCTTCAAAGATAACGGTAAGCAGTTCTGTATTCGATTTTTCATGTTGTTTCTGTTACTTGTGAAGGTAGGAAATGGCGATACACTACTAGTATACATCTTATTTTGTGCGCTGGTGTTTCAGGGTCTCATTCACATAGAGCATATCGTTTAGCTCCCATTCGCACCCTGTAGATCTCAGTTGTTTTTGTTTTGCACCTTTCTGCTAAAGTATCTTATTTGAATGTAACAAATTGCTATATTTTTTCTGCTTCGTGATGCCTGTGTGAATTTTCATATTGATGTTGAAAATCCTTGTGTAATTGTGAGCCAAGGCAAAAGTAGAGTATTCCTTCATTCAGGAAATGACAAGGGCAAGTTTAAGGTAGTTAGTTTCACTAGGTTTTTGGTAATATAATCACATGTCTGCTTCTGCAGTTTTTGTTTTATGCTTTCGAACATCTGTTGTTTAATAGTTCTGAGCCAAGACAAAAGTACAGGATTCCTTCATTCAGGAAATGACAAGGGCAAGTTTAAGGTAGTTTGTTTCATTAGGTTTTTGGTAGTACCATCACATGTGTGCTTCTATAGTTTTTGTTTAGTGCTTTGGAACATTTGTTGTTTAGTAAACATCGATAAAATTCTGTAGGAAAGCGTCTCCAACCGCGCGGGACACGTCACCCTAAAAAGTATTGGCCCTCGGATCACCGTGAAGTGGTAGAGGACGTCCACTCCTGCGTCGCCCAGTAGCAGCAGCGCCAGGTGATCGAACCTCTTTAGGACTGTACGCACAGGACATCTGAATGTTTATGGTCATTTCTGCATGTTTTTATTGAATTTTTTTGCAAGCTCCTGAACTAATTTAGTTACCATGGACTTACCATGTCCTTTCATGTATAATTGTTAGATGTAAAGGTAGAGCTGTGTTGGATATTGGTGATGCCTATTGATGGTTCGATTCGAAAAGTTCCGATGGTCTTCGTCAGAAGTTGAGTAATCTGTGAACTCTCTGTTATAATTACGTTTGCCATAAATCTTTTGGAATTTAATTCCATCTACTCAATTGGTCTAGATGTTACTAAATTGGTAAAGAAACCTTAAGTTTTACTTGAGTAAAGACTGTTGAATCTTTTATAAGGTTTTAATTTCAAGGATAATACACCAGATGCCTATTGTTGTATGAAAATAGAAGCAAAACAAAATTTGTAACTACTCTTTGGTTAGGCATATTCGTAAACCTGTTGCTTTTATTTTCCTAATATTTACCACTCATTGTTGCATTACAATGACCACAATAGGCATGCAAACTCTGTTATTTTGCTATAATGCATTGACAGTAGTTTTGCGGCTAGCTACATACAAGTTTATAGTACAGTTATAGTCGAACTAGACGCATAGGAACAATGCCTTAAAAGTGAGGTGTGTTTCCGTGGTATCTACAATTTTTCCTCTTATATTTTTTTTGTTTTACCGTTCTCCTCCCCCCCCCCTCCTTCGCTGCTTCACGGGATACTATGTGCTCTTGTACCTCCATGTCTATACTAGGGAACTGGAACGACTACAAAGCTGATGTACAATGATGTTTGACGAGCAGCAGAAGTTCATAGACAGGTTTTCTCCCGATCCGTTCTCCTCGCCCCCCCCCCCTTCCTTCGCTGCTTCACGGGATACTATGTGCTCTTCTACCTCCATGTCGCTGCTAGGGAACTAGAACGACTACAAAACCCGATGCACAATGTTGTTTGCTGAGCAACAGAAGTTCATAGATAGGTTTAAAATATACTGGACTCTTCTTTGATTTTTTTTTTTGCAGCTTCATTTTAATTTATCTGTTGTTGGTTACAACTCTACAATGTATATTCTGATTTGCTAGGTGCGGAAATATATGAGGAGCATTTTGAAGCCTGGAATGTTAATAATTGAACTACGCGAAACTTTGGAAAACATGGTTTGGAAACTTTTCAAGGAGAATGGACTGTAGGCTGGTATTGCCTTTCCAACAAGGTGCTCCTTGAATTGGTATGGTATTCCTATAGCGTGCTTCCAAGTTCTGCATCCCCTTCTTATATTGATGAACATTCAATGCTTATGGTTGCAGCTCACTAGACTCCAAATTCTGGTGATAAAACTGTACTACAATATGATGATGTGATGAAGCTGGATTTTGGGACAGATATAGATGGTCTGTCTATTATTTTGCTTTGTTCTATTCCTTAATGTATGGTTGTTTGTTATGATATTTTCTATGGGTTTGTGAGTTTGTCCTTGGAAGTATAAATTCATGCCATTTCTAATTGCAAAAAATAATATCATATCGTGATTCTTCTCAGGGTACATAGTTGATTGTGCATTTACTGTCGCATTCAATCCCATGTTTGATCCATTGCTTCAAGCATCAAGAGATGCCACAAATACTAGAGTCCAAGTAATTTCTACATATTTTTCTTCCCTCTCCAAAGGTAATTTCTACATACCGGAGTCAATAGACTCGGATATACCAACGAATGATTTTCATAAGCACCTTTGCACATGTCATTTCTGATAGGAGGTCTACTTGGTAGCAGAATGAGTGAGTCCCTTTGCTCCAATGGGACACATTTATAGGTCTTCATTGAAATACATACCACAAATACTGGAGTCAAGGTAATTTCTACATATTTTTTTCTTCACTCTCCAAAGGTAATTTCTACATACTGGAGTCAATAGACTTAGATATACCAATGAATGATTTTCATAAGCACCTTTGCACATGTCATTTCTAATAGAAGGTCTACTTGGTGGCAGAATGAGTGAGTCTCTTTGCTCCAATGGGACACATTTATAGGTCTTCGTTGAAATATCTACTTTTTATTTGTCAAATATAATGTCACGGTTTATGTTGTCATCTCTCTAGCTGCTTCTGTTTAGTTTTTTGTTTGGACCTGATTTGTGTTTCGATTTTCACCTGTTAATGACCTGATAAATAGGGCTATTTGAAATTATTTTTCTACTAAAATATCATCCATTCATTGTAATTTAATAGCGATTTATCCTTTCCTTCATTTCAAGAAGTTGGAATAGATGCACGACTTTGTGATGTCAGTGCTGCAATCCAAGAAGCTTTGTGATGCCGTACAATTTAGCTCACTATGATGGGGATATGCTTTTTTGGGTGTTGGTTACCATGTTTTTACCTCCTTTTGAAGAGAGCATGAGCATTTCCTTTTTTCTGTTTTATTAGTTGTGATTATGTTTACAGATATTAGAGCTAAATGTGATGCGCCCATTTTTAGAAAAGGCCATTTGCAGAAAGCCGGGCATCGTTCCGCTTATAGTCGTTTTTAGAGAACTACTAAGAGCATGCATGATATTTTTGTCAATTAATTCCTTTGTAGGCCATGTCATTTGCTTGGTTACTTCTGGATCTATTGGTCATTTGCTTGGTTACTTCTGGATCTGTTGCTTCACCTAGAACATCTCCATTTTCCCCCTGATTTTCGATCTATAGTAACTATTGTTTTTTCAGATCTTTTATCTTACGTCCAACACTGTCTTTTCTTTTCCAGATCATGCAGGTTGCTCTCAAATTCCTCCGCGCGCACGGGATGCACGTTGCCATCTACTTATTTAGTATCTTTCATTTTTTGGTATATTGTTTACGACCGAGGTTTCTTCGTTCTAATAGTACTAGCTATTTTATATTAAACTGCTCCTCAACTTCTTACATAAAATCTTTAGTAATGTCTGTTACATGAGCTACATAATCATCCCAATGATAGCACTGTTCCTATAGTATAGTCAAGATATATATGCATTTACATCAAATATTACACTCAGATATTGTCATTTTTAGCTCCGAAAAAAACCCTTACATCTTTATCTTTGTTATCTTGTTGTAGTCAATCACACAATAATAATTAATCATTTATATCACTATCAGATTTACATATCGTAGCTATATAACTATCTCTATTTTTCCCTTTTAGTAGCAATCTTTTATAGTACCATACCCATAAAAATTGATTACATTTCTTCAACCATTTTTCACCGTTGCTACATAGACAACCCTCTAACAATACTAAAGAACCTAGATGTACCTAACTACTTTCACATTTTTCACCATCAATAGCCTTTTTTTGGGTTCCTATATGCTGCTAGCATTTACTATGATTCTCTTCAATTACCTCCTGATTTACCTTAAGAATTTTGCTCTTCGTCACCGTTGCAGATCGACGCTGGTCATCCCCAAACAACACCGGTTTCAACAACGAAACAACCAGCAACAACGAACACTTCCTCCAGGTGTTTAGCTTCCTATCGAACAAACTCTATTTAGCGCTAACAACCCATTGATTCTTGCCAGCTAGCTTTTACTGTCAATAAAGCCATATCTATGCATTTTTCTTATGCAATACAAGAAACATCCCTCCATCGCATCCTATTCGCAAAAACTTTTTTTCTGATCGCACATCTATAGACCAATCCATAGACGTAGAGGTATGGCTACAAATTCTAGTGTTGTTCATACTGTTCTTATCCTACAAAATCATATACTTACAGACACACCTATACACACTTATTTGCAACGACCTTAATATATCTTAGAACAATACCAATTTTATGTTGCATTTTCCCATCGTGCCAAACTACTTACAACTAAACAGTGCCAGACCGCCTTCTAAATTGCATTCGTGAAAAAACATAGATGAAAAGATTAAAAAAAAAAGAAGAGTATCACCTGTATGTACATCTGTTTAAGATTCATTAGCGACAAGGCTTTCATACACTTGCTTAAATGCAACGGATTATCATTTGCTTTAGGTATCCCTAAAAAAACTGTTACAGCTCTCCTGTCTACACCCACAGAATTAGGGATCGCAACCTGAAAAAGTTGTTTTATCACCTGAGAGAAATCCACAATCTCTTCCATCTAAAAGGTATGTTAGGACAACCAATTATATGACGTACTATGGCACGAATTCCTTACATTAACTGCTTTAGTTTCATTTAGCGTAACAATGCACCTTAGTTTAGTACAGAGGTCTGCATCGCCTCCTGGCCAATCTACACCCGATCCGCCCACACAAAAAAAGCCGGCCGTCCACAAAAAAACTATTGAATGATCAAAGTACTCTTTACAAATTAGCACAGCTCAGGTATAATACACTAGCAATTTTCGTTATAAAAAAAACAAAAACTACCATACAATATGTTTTAACTCACTGCTGCTTTGCGCAATTCCTGTGGACAGCATGATCAACCGTCGCCATAGTCGATGCTTCCCCAGCAGCAGCTAATAATTTTTTATACATGTTTCGTTGCTACTATCTACCACTGCTGTACAGTTCGTCGATCCTTTTGCTACCACTATTACTCTTTTCAGAACTTTTTCTGTAAATATTCCCATCTCAACTCTGTTCATCGACGGTGTCACCTCATTAGTAACCATGCTTTAAGACCTTCTTCCTTGCACTTAATATAGTATTCTACAGACAGTTGTCATGTTATTTGCTCCTAACAATATGTCGTTCGGTTGTGATGTTCTTTCACTCTATACATATTTAAAGTGACTTTTTCTTTGAAGAGCCTCTTCTAATTTTGTAGGTTTGCATGAACATTCTCAAGGACTTTACCATTCCTTTGCTTAGATTTTTGCCGACAAGATTTTACTGTGAATGTCCCTGAGTGTTGCCATTGTATGCCAATAATAGCCCAACATGCTACGCTAAAGGAGCAATCAAAGAAAATATGTTGTAAAGTTTCTTCCACTCCATCAGAACAAAGCACGCGGTTGGCATATGATATAAGTATTCTGTGTATATTAGTTGTTGTTCAAGTATATAAGTATTTCTTTGATTCATTTCTCTGTTAAGTCTTTTGCACATGATGTCTGTTCTTGACTCCTTGTGGTATCTAGGCCAAATATGAGTTTAATTTAGCAGTGGCTTACTTAGTTTCTTGCTATTTCAGTTAGCTTGCTTACTGGATAGTGTTTCTTTATCGAATCTTACCTCGTTGACACCCTCACCGTTGACCTCAAGCCACTCTACTAGCACATCGGCCCCGACGGCCAAGCAGGGCAGATAAAAAAAAAAAAAGGTTATTGGGGGTAGGCACACTCAGATTCTTATAGACTTGAATTACTAATGATACTTTGTAATATCATCATGAGCATTAATTCTTCATGAGTTAAACTAAATGGCATCGGGGTCACTTACCCCAGCACTTCTATGCTGGATCCGCCCCTGCGGCTGGGAGGTTTGTTCCCAATCCCTCTCCGCCACTACTTCTTACTTTGTTGCTCATGGTTCATATATACCCGTGTGCCTATGTGCCAAGTTTATTAGATCTAACGGTTCTGTCAGGAGATGAGCGCTGGGAGCGAAGGCGGAAGGGAAGAATCAATTCAGGAGGATGAGGATTGCGTCGAAACGCTATGGTGGATGGCAGACGAACAATGCGCATGGGAACAGTAGGGATGCGCAAAGGGGATTGAGTAATCTCCCAATACCTTGCTGGTTTTCATTGATTGCATATGCTTAGTATATAAAGGAACACAAACTGACTTGGAAGGTACTATCCTTCCTAATGCAAACTTTCCTAATTGATAACTTGGAAGATATTATCCTTCCTAATGTAAACTTCCCTAATTTATACTTGCCAGTATTAAACTTTCCTAATGGCCACTTCCTAATCTGATGCAAAGGATGCCCCCACATGACATCTCTCACTCCATTGGCAAATAGCTCATCCTCGAGCTAAAAAGAGGGATAATACGCCCGAAATGTGACAACATCTTCCCATGATGCATCAGCAGCTTGAAGACTTTCCTATTGAATAAGAATTTCCCCTTATCTCGTGACAGGCGGGCACAGAGCACCTTGGCTTGCGTTGGAATGACCCGGCGGTGAAGGAGGGGCGGTAATGGTGGTGGCTCGTCCGAAGGGAGACCGTCATACTTCTTAAGGAGATTTACATGAAAGACATCATGTAAGCGTGCAGACGCGGGCAAGTCCAATTTGTAAGCAACCTCATTAATCTTGGAGAGAATGCGATACGGGTCATAGTACCTAGGCCCAAGCTTCCCGGGCCATGCGCTCGGTAGAGTTGCGGCCGCCCGATGATGAAGGTGTAGCCACGCAAATTCGCCCACGACAAAATGTACGCTTCGATGCTTTCAGTCATAGAATTTTTTATAAAACTCCTCAGCATGTTGTAAATGACCACGAACATCAGACAAAAATAGGTCGCGGTCCTGAAGCTCCTGATCCATGGCCGAAGTGCGAGCCTCACCAGACTCATAATCCTGAAAAGATGGTGGATCGCACCCATACACGACTCGGAACAAAGTAGCATGCAGCGTTGAATGGTAGGATGTATTGTAAACAAATTCAGCCCAAGGCAGCCATTGAACCCACTATCGTGGCCTGTCTCCAGTCATGTAAAGGAGGTACATGGCAATGATCTTGTTCACCACTTCAGAGTGACCATCAGACTGCGGGTGATACGCCGTACTCATGTTAAGGCTGGTATCACATTGAGCAAATAAGTCCTTCAGGAGGTGAATGTGATGGTCCCGGCCTCTTGCTGGCGGTAGGTCCCGTGGTTCCACGAAGACAGTCTGAAACTCCTGCAAAAGATCGCCCATGTGGTCCTCCGAGGTTGTCGTGTGGAGGTGCGGGCCGACCCCTGGTGGGTTGGTGCCGTGCCACATGATCTCCCGCCCTTGCCGCTGGATGTGCATCGTCCTATGGTGGAAGTCCCAAGTGATGGGTCCTAGGGAGCCCAGCCACTGGAAACTCAGGACAACGTTAAAGCTGCCCAACAGAATCGTGAGGAAGTCGATAACGAAATCTCCATTGTCGATGGAGATGGGCGTTGCACGACAGATGCCGTCGCTTGTCACATGGTCGCCGTTTGCAACTGCCACTGATAGTCCCGTGCGTGGCGTGAAGGATAACCCAACCCGCGTGACCAATTTGGCCACCACGATGTTGTGGGTTGACCCAGAGTCCACCAGGGCTAGCAGGTGGACGCCATTGATGGTGACGGCTAGCTGCATCGTCTGGGTCTTGTGGATGCCGATGAGGGCGAGGAGGGAGATGGTTGTCGCCACCTCAGGTTCCACTTCCTCGTCCTCTGGGTCGGGCTCTACCTGCAACGAAAAAATGTGCTTACAAAGCTTTTGGTGCCCCGGATGGAATTTTTCATCGCGGTTGTAGCAAAGTCCTTGGCTTTGGCGTTCCTCCATCTCGGCAGGCGTCAGGTGCTTGAAGGGATGCACATTGCGTGACGCGCCTGTCGATGATGTGGATGAGCGTGTCGCTGTTGACGCGCCTGTCGACGCTACACTTGCTGCGGGAAGGGGAACCGAAGGGGGTGCGCTGCTCGGCAGCGGGTTTGGTCGTGTTGCGCAGCCTTGAATGTGGTCGACCATGGCGCAGCGGTCCATCCTCTAGCATTGCGTGGTAAGGTGGCCAGGTGTTCATAAGCCCGAGCCAGGTCCATGGCCTCCTTCAAGTCGTTGGGCTTCTAGAGCTCAACGTGAGTCTTGAGTGGCTTGCCCAAGCCTGGCATGAACAGCATATGCTGCTGCTCATCATCCAACCGGCCAACACGTGCTAATAGCAGCAAAAATTGCTCGGTGAATTCGTCCACCGTGCCGGTCCGACGAAGCGCCATCAACTCGCCTAGGGGATTGTGGCGGGTTGGCACTCCAAATCGCCAAGAGACTAAGTCGGTGAAGTGTCACCAGTTCGGGGTGCCCTCCATGCGCTCTAGATGCATGTACCAGAGCTGGGCCGCCCTTATCAAGTGATATGTGGCCAACCATACCTTGTCCTCGGTTGGCATTTGCTGACCTCGAAAGAATTGCTCGCAGAGATTGATCCATGAAAGCGGGTCTTCCCAACCATCAAATGTCAGAAAAGTGAGCTTAGCGTAGCGTGGCGGATTTCGAGGGCCTCCTGCCTGACCGAAATCACACCGAGGTGGAGGTCGGTATAGTTGGGCGAAGTCCCCCACGCCCCCGACCAGCGTGCCTAGCAAATGACATCGGTAGTAGTGGTGGTGGTGCCACCGTCTTCTTTGCATCGATAAAGCAGAAGCAATGAGGGCGCCAAGGCCCCGCTTGTCTTGATCAATGGCGCTTTCTTCACTCCCAGGCTGACCCTCCATGCGTTCCAACCGTTGGTCGTGGCGCTGCTGCCAACTCCCAACTGTTGCAAGTTGGCCGACGTGGATGTCGGAGCTGATCCAACACTTCGGGCAACAGCTTGAGTTGGTTGCCGGTGCCCTCCATGAACTTCATTATTATCTCCTTGAAGTTGTTGTCGAAACCACCGCCGGTCCCCATGGGGGAAAACAGCGGGTGGCTTTGATACCAAGATGTCAGGAGATGAGCGCTGGGAGCGAAGGCGGAAAGGAAGAATCAATTCAGGAAGATGAGGATTGCGTCGGGACACCGTGGTGGACGGCGGATGAACAGTGCGCACGAGAACAGTAGGGGTGGCGCAAAGGGGATCAGGTAATCTCCCAATGCTTTGCTAGTTTTCATTGATTGCGTATGCTTAGTATATAAAGGAATACAAACTGACTTGGAAGGTATTATCCTTCCTGATGCAAACTTCCCTAATTGATAACTTGGAAGGTATTATCCTTTCTAATGCAAACTTCCCTAATTTATACTTGCCAGTATTAAACTTTCCTAATGACCACTTCCTAATCTGATGCAAAGGATGCCCCACATGACAGGTTCTCTATCTAGTGTATTCAAAGGAGCGCACACTAAATTTGTGTTTATCTAGTAATCAAGTAGGAATTTGATGCTAGTGCAGTTTGCTGAGTTTGCCCTTCATCAAATTTGCCCGTCTGACAGGTTGCAGTGATTTACGTAGTAATTTTTTCCAAGTCTTTTGCACATAATGCTAGTACAGTTTGCTGAGTTTATTAGACCTTTGCACAATGCCATCTGACAAGTTACAGTGATTTACCTGTAATTTTTTTCTGTCCAGGACCCATTGTTTGTAGTTATATTTAGACATCTTGCATCACAATTAATGGGCTTTAATAACTGAGCCATCGCAGTTAACAATGTGGCAATTGGCAACAAGAAGGCAGGTTTTGGGTAACAAACTGACCATTTTGTCATCTTGACAAACTGAGCTATAACAGTTAAAAAAAATTATGCAGTGAGAAAAGTATACGCATATATAGTTTGTTGAGCACTGTGTATTTATAGAGGACTTGAACAACAATACACCAATTCTGTTTGACACAAATCCTTTTGTCATTCTGAACAGAGCATGATGGTATGTAACACTGGAAAGTTGCCAGATTTGGCCTTTTGTTGTGAATTGAGGTCCTATGCTGTCCTTTTTGTTAAGCGGTGTTCCCTGAGTGTACGATGCTGCGATTTGGTTTATTACAGCTGACGTTTTTTCCATTCGGATGATTTTTTTGTTGTTGTAGGAAGGCTATGGAATTAATGAAGAAACCTGAGCAGTGAGGCATGGTCATCGTATTGGTCTGCAACATGTGCCAGTTATCACTAAAGTAGAGCTAGCTGGAACTTGTAATGCTTACGTTTTGTTAGGAACCAAAACTCTTGATGAAATGCAGAGCACGGAAGAATTTTTGTTTTGCCTGCGGTGTGTCAACTGGTGTGGAAATCTGGGGAGTAGTACTAGCTGCATTGAAATAGTCAACGTAGAGGATCTACAGGGAGGGGCATTGGGAACGATCCCCACCGTCGGATCGGAAATGAAAGGTTAAGACCAATCGCTATGGCGCTTTTGCTACTGTGTTTTCGACTTTTTTTTTTGGGTCAAATTTTCTATTTTTCCTGAACATTTTTTTATTTTTTCTGATTTTTTATTGGCCAGGATTTGTATCCATGTCCTTTCCAAACGACAACCGTTACCAAGGATTTTTCCCGGGAGGGAATGGGTTCAGGGAATTCCATGTATCCTCAAAAAACCCCGTGGCTGCCAAACACGCCCTCTGCTAAAAAATCACAAGCCAGCAGGAGAGCAAGATGCAACATGTGCGCAGCTCGGTGTCAGTCTCAGTCATGGAAAAAAACGTCTGGTTACCAGTAATAACCAGATTTACCGGTGGGAACCGGGATTCTAAATACCCGCTGAAAAACTTCAAATTCAAAATTTCAGCAGTTACATCCAAAATTTAAAAAAAAATCAGACAAAACCGAGATTTTCCCGGGTTTTCTGGTTACGCTGCCCAGCGAAATTTGTCCCGGTAACGATTTTTGGATCCTTGGTCTCAGTAGCTATACTGCCGAAACCAAATCACAAAATGCCACCAGAACAAGAACCGTGATAACAAGTGCTATATACGCTAGAATCCGACAGTTTTCCTCAAAATTCGAGCACAAGATACTACAAATGCCTCTACATACCATGAGATGACAAATGGCAAAAACTTTTTTAGTTATAATTAAGCATTCAGCAACATTGCCACAACGAGACCATCCTAAATGAAGCAAAGTTGATGATGAACAGATGAAGACTGCAAGGTATCTTCTCTCATTTCTTCTTGCCAGCAGCGTCTCCAGCCTTTGTCTGCAAAATTAGCACACAACGCCAACTTGGTTACGTGGTCAACTACCAAAGCAATAACCATCGAAGTATGACTATCAACATAAATGTTATAAATGTTGGGTTGATACTGACCTTCTTCACACCACGGATTTTCTTTGCCCTGTTCTTCCGTTCCTTCATCTGCTTACGTGATTTCTCTACCTTAGTAGCAAGACCGTTCTGTCGAGAATACCAAGACATTAGCAACTCCAAACGTTTTATGTAACCCTGATATTTCACATGAATCAGTCTATAATCTGGTAATCTAGAATGTTACTCCCTCCATTTATTTTTACAAGGCGTATTTTGGCTAGGCAAGGGGATTAAGGTTGTAAAACCAAGAGAAAGACTAGAGGAAATGACCGTGCTATAAATACCTTGGAAATGTGGGAGAGAATAGCTTGTGAGACATAACACTTATAAATGCAGGAGAGAGAAGATGTGATAAATTAAGGCAAACGAGGGAAAACATCAATAAATTCGTATGCACGCCTTATATTTTGAAACAAAGCTGCAAAAATTATATGCCTTATATTTTGAAACAGAGGGAGTACGTTGTAACTAGAATGAAAAGAAATGGTGAATAGCATTCAACTCTGACAATGCATTGAACCAGCTAATACAGTGGCTAAAGGCAAACATGAAAAAAATGTTCCCTACAAAGGTTTCATGGGCACCAGCACCATGCATATTGTGTGTATCATGATAATGTAAATTAAGACAGTTCGGCACTACAACACTTCAGTAGCAAAAAAAAAAGTACATATGCAGTTACTTTTCTCACTAATACACTCAAGTATGTAGTTTCGGTCACACGAAAATGATCGTAGTAAATCTGTCATCAAAACTTGTATCCACAATGACATATAATGATTTTTTGCTAACATATTACTGCAAAAATCAGTGGTCAAGGTTTCATAAGAGTGAAAAACACCACTTGTTTAGACACATAGTAGTAATTTGAGCAACCAAGATGCCAAGCAAGAGGAAATATGCATCGATGGGAAGCTTCCTCTAAACATCCAATCATTAATTGTTAGGTTGTACAACCATGATATATTGGGGACATCCAGAACAATGAGCCATGTAATCGAAAGGGGAAATCCATTTGCACAGCTTAAAAGAATGCCTATACAAACATGCACACTAACACGACCAACGTTAATCAAAACTTCTCATCTGCACATGGTCCAGCTGAGATACCAACGGAATTGAGTCAATTGCACTAAGTCCATGCACAAAATACAGGGATTTGTGATGCTCTGGCAATAGATACCGACTTCAATTACTACCTCCAAACCATTTAACACCAAAACGTTATCTGTTGAGAAGGTTTACACCTAGTTAATTCTGCATTAATATACTTTTAGTGAGCATAGATACAAGCAAACCATCTGGCTAGGCCACACATTAAGCAGATCATCAACTGCATTCTGGTAACCAGTAGCAGGCACATCACAACAATGTCCCAAGATGTAACATCCCAATTTTTTGAGTTTTAAAAAAATCTTTTAAATAGTTAGTAGGAGAAAATTCACTATTTGCTTTTATTTGAATTTAATTCAAAAGCTTAACATAGACTTTGTACATCAAAATAATTTAATATGATTAAAGTCAACATGAACATTGGTTAAAACTATTTTATTTGGGTTCTATATGCTTGGATATATTTTCTAGATTTTTCTAGAATTTTTTCAAGTTCATTTGCTATTTTCTATTGCTTATTTGAATTTCTGGTATTTTATTAAAAAGAAAATGTATTAAAATCTCAGATAAAAGCTTTGGGCCGAATCTTAATTCGATCCGGCCCGTTTCACTCGTTTCGGCCCGATCCTTGCCGCCCGCTTCCTTTTCACACAAGATTCATGCATGATGCACATGGCATGTGGGCCATCTTCTTTCACTCACTGCGCGTGGGACCGCCTTCGTGTTGCCGTCCTCCTCGCGTCTTCTTCCTTGTGTGAGGCAGCGCCGAGTCCGCCTTTGCCAATATCCGAGCTTGATACGGCAACAGATATTTTCCAACTAAAGTGCTTCTAGAAACGGTGTCAAAAGTCTATCTCTAGTTTTTCCGCACCCACCTCAGATAGAATCTTATCCCTAATCGGTTTGTATCTCCAAGAATTCCGGGATTTCCTCTCGTGTTCATCTCGGATACAAATTTGGGGATTCCTTATCTAGACTCACCCGGACCCTATAAAAGGGACCCCAAGCTTCGCCCGGACCTCCTGATCCCGAATCCCCATCCCGTTCCCCTCCTAAAGCCCTAGAGGCGGCGCAATTGTGAGTTTAGGGTTTTTGAGCCGCAGCTCAATTCTCGTGCTACGCCTCTGTGGATCACACCGTTGTCATCTTCGTCACTAGAGCTTCCTCGACCACCTCTTCGCTTTGTCCGGGTGTCACTAGAGCTCGCCGCCGACAATACCGATCTTCGTTCTCCGCTCCGGCCGCAATTCTGGCGACCTCCGTTATCCTCCCAAGCCAAGGTGGGTACCAGAATGTGCGCAATAGTGTTAGCTACCTCTCGGTATCACCCACTCGCCAAGCAATCCTCAGAGCGCCGCTGTTAACGGCCCAGAGCGCCGCCGTTGTAAATCCATTGTCGACGTGGACGCCAGGTCACCAGGCCACCTCACCTCCACATCTGCGCTACGCTGTCATCTTTGCTGATGTGGCGTCCTAGTCACATCCTTGTCATCTGCCATGTGGCACACCAGCACCCTTCACCAGATCCGATCAACTCTAAACCAAGTCCACATACACCCAGTCAATGCCAGTGGACCCCACTTCAATATCAATTTCCTTGTTATTCTTTTCTAGCCGAAATTCTTTGATGACGTCAGCGCCACGTCATAAATCCGAATTTTTCAATTGGAAAATAATTTAGATAAATCCTTAAATCCAGTTTTAGGGTTTCTTTTAGAATTCAAACTTCCCAAGCTCATATCTTTTGTATCCAAACTTCGATTGAGCCCATTTAAATTTCTAAATTTATCTAAATTCGAGATCTATTTATCTGAGATTTTTATTTAATTTTTGGAGTTTGTTTTGCCTCTGTTTTTATTTGTTTTGTTTGTTTATTTCGTTTGCGAGTAGACGTTGATACTTCGGGAAGATTTGAAGAAGAAGAAGCACCTCAAGACCGAGATCAATACCAAGAACTTTTCCAAGGCAAGTTATACCTTTGATCATATTGAACCCAGTTTTCAAAGTACTTTGATTCAAATTATTGCATTTACTTTAAGTATGTATTTGAATGCTTTTGGGTATAGCTATTGTCCAATTTGTTACACCCACCTTGATTAATTGTTATGTCATAATCTTTTGTCACCCTGGATTGGTTCATATTTAGTTGGTGCTATAGTATTACCAACGTGGGTTGGTTAGATACGATTAGTTTGCTTAGCCATGCTACGAGTCATCATCTCATGTAAGTTGCAACTATAAACCTGACTAATTGATTATGGAACTATGTGATAAAAATTGTGTACTATGTGCTATTACTCGTTGATGGCATATGTTGCACTTAACCAACAGGGTAGGAAACGATTTAGACTGAGGCATGTGGTGGATACTGTGTGCTACTTTTGGTGGAGCTGTGTACCTGGGCTTAATAACCTGTGTACGTAGGGATTTGTAGTACATTTGAAGTCTTGCCTTGATTAATTAAGGACTTAACTTTGTGCGGTATTGAACTGAGCATTTCGTACAACCACATATCTGATGGGACGGGCCTAACTTAATAAATTATGAATTCTTGACATTGATATTCAGAAAGTAGGTTAGGCTGTATTGCATGGGTGGAGGTGTTCTACCAAGTAGTCGCATCATAGGGCGGTTCGCCGTGTCCCTGTCCAACGATGTGTGTCGGACTTACTTCCTGTGTGGGGTAGTCTGGCGTAAAGCACATCGGGAGTATCAATGCTTGAGATAAAGTTTCTAAAACATTTTGTTACGATTAGTGCTAGCTACACTAGTTGTATCGTGTGGGTAAAGTATACAAACTCTATATAATGTTAAATCAATCTATTCGAATAGCCGCGTTCGCGGTCATGGACATACTCGGGGATTTCACACGAGGGGTAGATTTTAATGAAAACCTTGGGAAGGGAGCTGTGTGACTAAAGTCATATGGCTATGTAAATAATTTGATAAGGCTATGTGTCTTTGTGAAATAAAACTGTTAAATTGTTATTGTCCATTTGTTTTGAATTATGCTTTCAATCTATTACTTGTATTCAAACTGCAAATACTACATTTCTGCAAAAGAGCCACAGAAGCCATTCCTTTGGAATAAACCATCATGTATAATTGCATTTCTGTGGTATGACTTGCGAGTACGGTTGTGTACTCATGCTTGTTGTAAACATGCAACAGAAGATAAGGAGTCATCGCCTGCTTTCGAGGAGGAGTTCATTAAAGGTGCTTGATCGTAGGGTCTTGATTCCAGTCGGTTGCCTGTGGTGAATTGATGGGATGCCGCTGCCGTTTCTGTTTCCGTTGCTATTTATTTTCTTTGTCAGCCCTGCGTGACTTAATAATTGTAAACTCGACTATAAGGTCAAAACTCTTATTTGTTAATCAAATTACACGTTTATGTTATTAACTGCTTGTGGATCGATATTCACCTGTGTTGACACTGTGTGCACTAGCGTGATCCTGAACTAGTGCATTATACACAGAAGATCCAGAATTGTATTTTTGGGTCCCGACACAAGATGAACCTTGGCTGAACTACTCGTTTACACCTCAGTTCGTCGTCTGCTAAATCGCCAACATGATTTGGTTCTGAATTCACACATAAAGCCCAAAACACATTCTATAGCAACAGCAGCTAATAATAGTTGCAACCAGGAAAGAAAAACAGGCCGATAACTGGATTTACCAGCCGGTCCCGGAAACGGAAAAAACCGACTAGCCAATTCAAATTCCAAATTTTCAGTTTCGGCTGGTTTTTAATCAAATTCAAACGAATTTCATCTAGATTTTTTCTGGTAACCGGCCGGTTACCGTTTCCGGCCAGTGACCGGGAAATTGCCCAGTTCCGGCTTTTATCCCTAGTTGCAACTATTACCAGATCAGCACACTACTTTGGTTCGCAAACTTTCCGCAGATGACTTCTTAACCGCTCGTTGCACAATCTTCAAGTGCAACTCTAATACCAATGTTCCAGCTAAAAGTCACTGCTATACTACGGTACATCAATTTACACATCGGGATATAAACCAAGCAAAGAGGCAACAACAACCAGCCAGCTAGTTCAATCGCACATTCAGCCGAGACAAGGCAACGCAGTGTGATACAATAGCAAGAGTATACGCATGCGTACGTACCCTGATGAGGCGGTACTTGGGCTCGTACTTCTTGGCGGCGTCGAGGTTGTCGTAGATGAGGCCGAATCCGGTGGACTTGCCGCCTCCGAAGTGGGTGCGGAACTTGAACACGAAGATGCAGCTCGGGTCCTTCACCTCGTACAGCTTCGCCAGCCTCTCCTTCAGCTCCACCTGCGCACCAACACACACGCACCCTTAGAATCGGCCATGAAATGAAATCGCACCAAGGACAGAGGGGGAAGGGAGGGGGGCAAGAATAACATCTCCCACCTTGGAGACGTTGGGGCGGCCGGGGTGGATGACCTCGAGTACGAACTGCTTGCGGGAGAGGAGGCGGTTGGTCATGAACTTGCGGGTGCGGAGGGTCACCGCCGCGGCGGCTTTCGAGTCAGCCATGGCTGCTTGCGGAGGAGGTGGCGGCGGCGCGGGAGGGAGAGAGAGGAGAGAGGCGTGTGAGCGCGTGCATATGTCGTGAAACCCTAGCGGATTTGTCGAATCGTAATGTGGGCTGAGTTGGATTTTAGGCGGCCCAGTTTAATTCTTCATGGCTGTAGGCCTTTTACTCGGCTGATAATTTCTGTAGATTTTTTCTTAATTTTTTCCGCTGGATAGGCCTAGTTCATTCTGAAGGCCTCTTTATCAGCACATAGTACACCAGCCCACCTACAAGGTAAGTGTGGCCCAACATGTTACAGCATATGATATGTACGAGGAGTTTTGGCAAACGAGTTAGGCTCAGAATAAGCAAACCCTTAGAGTATGTATAATGAGCTTATGTCAGTCGTCTATAACTATTATCACGTAGAATTTTTATTGACATAGGTGAAAGAGAATAAAGAGAGAGAAAGATCATCATCTACAATCTCGTAATGATTATAACACGTTAAAACAAAGAAAACATTAAAAGATTGTATGTTCTATAAAGACAACTAAAAAGATAAAGAACCGCCTATACCATTGTATGAAATTGTCTTTAGTCTATCTATAAAGAATATGGATAGTTGTTATAGATAAAGAATTGTCTATACTATTATATATGCCTTATGTATGGAGAACGTACTTTCTGACACCATTTTGTTGGTGCCTCGTATTCTTTCAGTTCTTTTTTTGAAAGAAATATTCTTTTAGTTCTTAATTCTCTTCTCTAACTGTCTAAATTCTCGGGAACCACATGGTTGATGGAGTTGCAGATACACACATGGTTCAAATCTTGGCTGGCCACCTTTTAAGCGTACAAGAGTGCGATTCAATGTGGAAAGGGCTGCCCGCACTCAATGAGATCACGGATTCATTGCCAACATCTGCAATTCTAGGTGTGTTAGTAGGAGCGCATTCGCTCGTATTTGTGCGCACCAACTGTTGTATTCTAAAAAATCCAAAAAAAGGCACTTTCTACATTCTGCAGCTAAAAAAATCTCACAGGCATTCTCAACCGCCCTCGGAAAATTCAAGAAATTCCAGGTTCAAGATGAAACCAAGTACTAGTAAAAGGCTGAGGATCAAGGTAACCACCACTTATAAAAAAAAAACTTGCGTATTTTCTTTGGCTTCTCGTGTGGAATTTCAGCTGAATTCCTCGAGAGACATTTGGGATGACACTACAATAGTTTTTGGCTCATTAGCACATATAGCTCCTCGTGTTGGAAATAGCGGAATAGCACCATAGTTTTTGGCTCATTAGCACATATAGCTCCTCGTGTTGGAAATAGCGGAATAGCACCATATTAGATTGGATAGGCGCTGCATCAGTACTCCCAAAGATGTGTCGGATGCGTCATGGATCAATGGCATCAATTATGATCCTCATGATCGGGGAGAGGGGATCAGATACCATGGGTTTGTTTGGTTCCCTGCATTAAGTTGGTCCGCACCAGCTAATGCAAGATCCTGTGCGTTTGGTTGTCTGCACCATCGCTTCAACCAGGCTCCGCTCGTGCAAATGGCCACCCTCAGCCTGGTCCGACGAACGCAGATCGGAGCTTCCTCATGAGCTCGCCACGCCAGTGCAAAAGCCGTTTTCGCTTCTCTACCTCACAGGCATCCGAGTCCGCACCGCCTCTTCAAGGCTTAGGTTACCTCCGCGCCTCGCATCCTCCTCCTCCTCTCCGGTTGCAAGATCGACTCACTTGTTGCCTCCCTCTCCCTCCAACAAGGTACACCGGCTCCTTTTCGCTGCTCTCCTCCTCCAAACGCAAGGCCGCACTCCTCCTCGCTACTCTCAACGCTCTCGTCGGCGGAGGTAAGCCTTGCGGGCGGTGCTCCCGGCCCCGGTGCCCCCTCTCCTCCTATCCCCCCTCCCTGTCCCATGTTGTGCCTAGATCTACTTGATCTGCAATAATTTTTAGTTGATTTGTTATTTCTTGATCTGTTATTTCTGAGGATGGTATACCACCTAAGCGTTCTTGATCTGCATACTTGATCTGTATACTTGTTTAATTTGAAGCATCAATATTTGATTCGACTCCTGTTAGTTCTTGATCTGTTATTTCTGAGGATGGTATACCACCTAAGCATTTCGACCCAAATGTTGTTGATCCGCATACTTGATCTATGTATATTTAAGGTTGCTTGAGCAAGTAATATGACACTGTAATTAAATCCATGTTCAAGGTTCTTTTTAGCAATCACATAGGAGTTAGTTCAAGAAATAGTAGTGATTGTTGCCTTCCATTGGGAAAATGTCTTACAATGATAGTAACCATGTCTTATGGACTCAAAAGCCCGTGTATTGTTAATGCTTAATTTCATAAAAACATATGTGGTCTTGTAAATAAGACAATCTTGTACAGAGGAATTGGTAGATCTCTCGTTTCTATGCAAAAACAAAAGAGGAATAGGGTGACTGTGTTGTTCTTGCTTTTTGCTCTTTGTGACCGGGACTTCACTCCTTCCTTAAGTTGCGATCGATTGCTTAGAGTTGTTGCTGCTCAATTACATTTACAAATTGTGCTAGCAAAATCTTAGAATCATTATGTGCCGCTTTTAAGCATACTTTAAACTTGTGAGCGGTTATTCGTGATCTTTCGTAATTGGAATTTTGACTTCAAGCCCGATTTTTTGTCAGATTAGTTTAATATTGCACTATGGTCATTGCTTTTCTTGGGAAAATGAAGCTCGAATTGTTATTGTCTTGCCTTGAGCCGTGTTAAATGCTCACTAGCTTGTAGATTGACAAGTCTGAACTCTTGAGGATGAACTTTGTTTCCATTTTGTGTTGTTATGTCATATGCAACCGGATACTTGATCTGTTATTTTCCATTATTCTTCGTAGTGTTATGTCATATGCAACCGACACCCTTCTTAAGGTCGCTTTTGTCGCTACCAGTTGGATAATTGTTATGCTGTTCATGTTGTTATGCTGTTATAACAACTAGATAATTGATCTGCATACTTGATATACACATACATGTTTCACTTGCTAATATTGTTGTCGGCATATTTTCTGTATTTGGTTCGTAGATGGATGACTTGGCGCGTAAACGACAACTCCTAATTGTGAGGGGTGCTGGTCTAGTTGCTGCCCTGTGTGCTTACATGCTTGCCATAGTTAGAAGAACTAGTGCTAGACAGTCCACTCCTGTGATTACGTATGGTCCTATAGTAGAAAGGGACATAGCTCGGCAATCGAACCTCCAATGGATCTACAATTCTGATGACACACATTGTTTAGAGCAGCTTAGAATGAGGAGGGCCCCCTTTTTCCATCTCTGTAATTTGTTTCAGGCAAGGCGGTTGCCCGAGACAAAGATTAATACTGTGTTGAGGAACAAGTGGCCATGTTTCTCTCGGTTGTTGGCCACAACCATAGGTTTAGGGCTTTCTGACCAACATTTAGGAGATCCATTGAGACCATTAGCCAGACTTTCACGATGTTCTGCTTTTCTTTGTTGGGGAGTTATGAACGAGATGATCCGACCACCTCCACTGAAATCCCTACTAAAATCCAAACAAATAGGAGGTTCAATCCCTATTTCAAGGTAACAATATGCTTACTCAACTTGTAGAGAGGTTTGAGCTGGCCTAAATTGCTTCCATGTATGTTAGGACTGCATCGGTGCAATTGATGGAACCCATGTTGTAACGTCCCGTTTTTCCGGAGTTTTAAAAATTAAAAATAACCATTTGGTTTTGGTGAGAGTTTAAAGCTTAACCTGAGTTTTCAAAAGAAGCTTTAATTGACTAATCTAAACTTGAACTAAATCTGTTCGGTCCCTTTGGGAGTTTGTTGGTGTGTTCCTTTCCTCCCTCTTGTGCTTTGTGTGCCTTTGGGTTTGGCTTCTCCTTCCTGCACCTCTTTTGTGTCCTGGGTGCCCTTCTCTTTCTTTCTCTCCTTGTTTACCAGGCTCCTTTGGGTTTAGACCGGCTTAGGTTTGTGTTTCAACCCTCTCGATCTTTGGACCTTTTCCTTGTGCCTATCCTGTAGTCCGACCTCCTTTTTGTTGGTTTGAATCTCTTTGTGTCTGGACCTCCTCTCGGCCTAAACCTTTCTCTGTCTAGACCTCCTTTATCTAGACTCCTTTCCCTATCTTGGCCTCCCGTGGACCTCTCAACATTCATTGGCAACCCCTGTGTTCATTGGGGCATCCCTAAGTCCTCTCGACTTCCCCATGCCCGCATGGACCTCTTTGTATCCTTGTGGAACTCCTTCGGACCTCCCCTGCGTCCTTTAGGAACTCCCTGTTGTGTTTGGATCTCCCCTGGGTTCAAACAGACCTCCCCCTCGTTGAGATCTGGCCGTTAAGACCTCCTCTCTGGAGATCTTAGCCGCTCAGACCTCCCCCTTGTTGAGATCTGGCCGTTAAGACCTCCTCTCGAGATCTTAGCCGACCTCCCTCGCTGAGATCCGCCGTTAAGACCTCCTCTCTGGAGATCTTAGCGCTCGAGACCTCCCCTCGCTGAGATCTCGCCGTTAAGACCTCCTCTCGAGATCTTAGCCAGACCTCCCCTCGTTGAGATCTGGCCGTTAAGACCTCCTCTCGGAGATCCTAGCCACTCAGACCTCCCTCTTGTGTTTGGACCTCCTTGGTTCAGACCTCCTGCTGTGTTTGGACCTCCCTTAGGTCTCGGACCTCCTGCTGTGTTTGGACCTCCTTTAGGTTCAGACCTCCTGTCAGGTTTGGACCTCCCTTAGGTTCAGACCTCCTCTTGTGTTTGGACCTCCTTAGGTTCAGACCTCCTGCTGTGTTTGGACCTCCTTAGGTTCAGACCTCCTGTTGTGTTTGGACCTCCCTTAGGTTCAGACCTCCTGCTGTGTTTGGACCTCCTTGGTTCGAGACCTCCTGTTGTGTTTGGACCTCCCTTAGGTTCAGACCTCCTGTTGTGTTTGGACCTCCTTGGTTCTGACCTCCTGCTGTGTTGGACCTCCTTTAGGTTCAGACCTCCCCTTTTGTGTTTAGACCTTTGAGGTCTAAACCTCCCTGTTGTTCTAGGACCTCCTCTTTGGACCGTGGACCATGTCTTTGACTGGTCTGTGCACCTTTTGATTGGCCCCTTGGGCAGTCTTAAGTGCATTTGATGTGGGTTGAGTCACATTAAATGCTACCAGCTACCTTTGTACTCTTTTCTACTTTTGTCACATCCCTAGCTTTTTTATCCTTTTTCGCACCTTGTGGCAAGATGCCTTTGTATCGATG
Organism: Phyllostachys edulis; assembly: GCA_036346405.1. NCBI lineage: Eukaryota > Viridiplantae > Streptophyta > Magnoliopsida > Poales > Poaceae > Phyllostachys > Phyllostachys edulis. Next base: position 28,648,318 of record CM070555.1, on the reverse strand, counting down.
CCTTGAATCGATCGCCCTTTTGAGGGTGCCCCTATTCTCCTTTCTCTTTAAATAGGGCACCAGGGCCTCCATTTGCTCCATGTTCGCCATTTCTTCCCTCCCTCTTTCTCTCTGTCCGAGAAGCTCTCCAGCTCTCCGTTCGGACCTCCTTGAGTCCGAGCCCTTACTTCTTGGACCTCCCTCCCGTGATTTCCTCCTCTCTGACCTCCTCCTTCCTTCTTGTTGGACCTCCCTTTCGTGGTTTTTTCCTTTCGTTTTGCTAGTTCTTTTCGGGTTCCTTTTTGAGTTGCTTTATTTAGTTGTTTTTTTGCAACGTGTAGATTCCGTGGGTACTAAGGAGCTTGAAGATCCAAAGAAATTTTGCTGAAGCTTCAAGAAACCCGCCATTGAAGGCAAGTCATGGGACCTTTGACCATCTTGATCCCATTTGCAAAAGTATTTTGATTTGTTAAACTTGCATTGCTATTTGTATAAAATGGTTTGGGCTCTAGTTAAATACCCACCGGTTTTATGCCTCCTCGCCTATTTGGTAATCCACATGTTGACATGTTACCTTTGACAACCTTAGGATGGTACTGTTAGTTGGTCTTGTATTGCTATTGCCAACATGGGTATCGTTCTTGCTTAGTCTTGCTCTAGTAGACGTGGGTCTCCTCATGAATCATTATTATTGCTTAATCTTGACTAATGAATTATGGAACTTTGGTTGGTGCCATCGATAAGTAACTAGGGTTGAAGCCATAGTTGTGTTGTTTGTGGTGCGAGACCACTTTAAAATATGTTGTGCCAGACTGGGTGGTCTTTGGCCAAAGTTGAACCTAAAAGTCGCTTTTGTTTCAAGAAGTTGGCTGTGAGGCGTAGTAGTGGGTGCTCCAAGGGTTGAAGCCATGGAGTCACCTAGGTGATCCAAGGGTGGTAGCCATGGAGTCACCGGTGCCCTAAGTTGTTCTTTGGGGTCACATTTGGGTTGTGGAATGCCTCGCTGAAAGCAAACCATTTAAGGATCGAACCTTGGGAGCCATTGATCTGGCCAAACTGCAACCACATGTCCATTATGGGGTGGACCGAGAGTAATAACCGGTCTTGTTCTCGATTCGGTTCCAAGGTAGAGGAGGTGTTGATGGAGCACCATGGCTTAAGAGGGGCCACCGGTGCTAGACGACACCGTGAGGGCTAAACCATAATGTTGGTGATCGAGTCGAGCAGACCTTGTAAAGCCCGTGGTAGTCTCCACTTGATCCGCATGTCTAAGGTAACGTGTGAAATATCAGTTTACTACCTCTTGTGGGTAAAGTTGTGCACCTCTGCGAGTGTAAATCCGCTCAATGGCGCGCCCTCTGCTATGGACATGCCCGAGATTTCAATGAGGGTAGAATTCTTTTGTGAAATTGTGTTTCTCCGGGCGTTTTGGTGAGAGGTCATGGCTTGTGCCTCAAGAGACCTTGGCCGGCTCCAGAGGGGTCATGGCTAGGCTCACAAAGTGGTCCAGGGTCGGTTTGTGGTGCTCTGGAGTGGGTGCTCCAGAGAGGTTTGGGTTGGTGCCTTGGGTGTGAGTGGGTGCTCACTGTCCCCTTTAAAAATCAAATGTACTTATGTATTACGCTTTCTAACTTAAGCTTTGCAATCTATTATGTTATTTACTGTCACTTTGGCTTTAAGCAAACTAACCCTACAGCTCACTTTGTCAAGCCATGCATGATTATTACTTGCATACCTTACCCATAGCTTGTCGAGTACATTCGAGGTACTCATTGGTTTGTGCCTATTTGTGCTTGATCGCCAGAGGTTGGAGTTCCAGTGGTCCAAAGGTTCTCGGGAGGGGAGCACCCTTGAAGACCGAGAGACCATGGAGGTCGCCCCGCTTGTGAGTGATGAGTAATTGACAAAGTTTAGGATAGTCGAGTTTGGGTTGAGTGGTTCGAGTCGAGTCGCTGCATGGTGCAATCCTGCTCTGTCGGACTTGGTCAAACTTGGTCGTATGGGATTAGGATGCATATTCCTTGATTCGACAGTTTGGACTTCATCAATGGTAAGTTGATGGTTTTACGCTTTCATGTATCGAGCGGTGCTATTTGATGTGTTTCTTGTGCGTGGATCGCAGGACATCGGGTGGAGTCGTGGCGAGACACGGTGGACCGGACTAGGTGCAGTGGCGCCGAGGTCGAACGGTCGGGATGTGTCAAAGACGACGTGGACTCGAGGTGGTTTGCAGGCGGCGAGACGAGAAGCGGAAGCCCTTGAAGGTGCGAGGGGCGAACGGGAATTTCGCAAGGTCGCACAAGCGGGAGCGGGCTCAGTTGATTTAGCGGCGAACGGGTGGAGACCCGTTAGCCGTGGGCTATAAATAGGATGGAGGGGCTGCTGCCCAAGCTGAACACTTCAAGGGATTCTAGGGTTTCCTTTAGTCAAAAAGGGCTTTAGAGTTTGTTTTGGCTTTAGACTTTAGTTGTTGAGAGTTGTTGGGAAGGCAGAGTTGTGTTCCCTCTGTGTTTCCTTCGTTGGTTTCTTGAGAGTCTGTGTATTCATCCTCTCTCAAGCATGTATGAGTTGTGTTCTTGGTTTTGATAGAGAGAGGATGGATTGAGGAACTTGTAATCTTCCTTGTTCAATGTCCATGCGTATGGGGACATATCTCTTTGTATTTCGCTTCTTGATTCAATGAATGGGAAGTTTTCTTACTGCTCATGCTCTCTGTGCTCTCTGCTCTTCGCTCTCCTTTTTGGTTGATTTCGAGATTTTGTGTTTTGAGTTCTTGCTTGTAAGAAGACAGTATGCGTGTGTTGACCCTATTGTTTGTCGTTTGGAATTGAAGTCTGTAGCCTCGCCTCGAAAACACGAGCGATGGCGGCGGCCTCTTCTTTGCCGGCTGAAAGGCAGAGTGTGGCGGCACCAGATCCCGTGAAAAAAGTGCCTAAATGGGCGGCTTCAGAGCGTGTGTGCCTACTACCTGAGACCGCCCAGAAATCCGGATCCATGGCGGCTTGTCCTCGAGAAATCATGAGCATCTCTGTTTGATTTGATTGCTCGCAAGTTTCGTTTTCGTTGCTTTTTGCTTATCACCGGATCGTGTTGTGTGGTGCGGCGCGCTAAATGTGTGATGTTGTTGGCGGCAAGATGTAGTCAAGCGGTAGACAAAAATCAAGACCAATGATTTGTTTATTGCTTCATCTTGTTGATTAGTTTTTCTCTCGATTCCAACCGGATTTTGTGGGTTGTCGTTTTGGTTCGCTTTTTGCTTGAATGTCATCCTTGATGCGGTATGATCCGTTGGTTTGATGCTTGATCGGCAATTTTTCTTTGCCTCGTAAGTCGGTGGCTTGTCCCATCGCTTTTGGAGTCTGTATGAATTGTTTTGTTGGTCTGTCGCCCACAAAAATTGGAGCTTGACCGCGGTCGTAATTGATCTACGATTCGTTTTTTTGCTGATTTTCAACCTTTTGCATGCAGATTAAAATGCGGTATTTTCAGTTGAATTTTTACCGGGTCGGGTCTCGATTTATGCTGAATTTTTCAAAGGTCACATGCGCTCTGTGTTTCAGCAGAATTAACTCTCTGTGAATTACTTTGTTTTGTTTTAAAAGAATCGATTGTCACGTTTTCTGGGGCGATTTTAAAGAGAGCGACATTCAACCCCCTTCGTCGCCATTTCGTCCTACTAATTGGTATCGAGCGGTTAGCTCTTTTTCAATAGATCTTAACCGTCTCAAGAGCCATGGCGACGACAAGTACTCGACAAGTCATTGTCTTCGATGGCATTGACTACCCTTCGGAAGAGCCGAATGGAAACGTACATCCAGGCTCAGGGGTACGCCATCTGGCGCAAGGTCAAGGTCCGGTTTGTTGTTCCTGCCGATGAGAACATCAATGCTGGAAATATGCATGATGTTGAGGCAAACGCTAAGGCAAGGAACATCATAATCCAGGTTTGAGTCGAGCGAAGTTTGATCAAGATATCTCACCTGTCGTCCGCTTACGATATCCGGGTGACCTCGACGATACCATGAGGGCACCACCAGATCAAGACGGCTCGACAGACCGCCTCAAACGAGAATACAACAAATTCGAGATGCTTTGCCGGTGAGTCCCTAGATGAGTGCTTCATGACGCTTTCACAAGATCTTGAGCAACCTCCGAGCGGTCGGTCTCACATACCCCGACTCGGACAACGCTTGTCGATACTTACTAAGACTCGACTCAAGGTGTGGGAGATGAAAGTGACCACCATCAAAGACACGACAGACCTCTCGACCTTGACTCTTGATGCGCCAGACTCACGCCTCAAGACTCACGAGATTGACGTTGTCTCTCGAGGTCGAAGTCACGCCGATGGCCTTGGTCACCGATCCCAGCTCAGCCGGTCGTCTCTTCCGAGTCCTCTTGCAATTTCTCCTTCTTTGCTCTCTCGACATAACTCGATGATCGCTAGAGCAACTTATGGATGAGCAGCTTGCCCTCCTTGCTCAAGATTCTCCCACGCTTACAAAGGAGGAGGTACAGAAGAGAGGAGGACCCGTGATTTGCTTCGAGTGTGGTGGCCCCAACCACATCCGAGCAACCGCCCTAAGCCGAGAAGGGCAAGAACGACTACGGCGGTTCGGGCAAGAACGACTACACCGACAAGAACTGCAACAAGAAGCCTCCACCAGACGCCCAAAGAAGAAGAAGTTCCGCAACCGGCAAAGCCAAGAAGCTCTTCCACTCGCCCTCACCGCCTCGACGACCTCGACCTCGGCCGAGGTGGAGGGATGGAGCGACGATGACGGACGGGTGACCAAGAGCCCAAGGATGGCGGCGACGACTTCTCCCAAGATGTGCTTCATGGCCCTCGAGGGCGAACTCACGACAAATGAGTCAGATCTCGACTCCTGGACGAGGTAGATCCCACCCACTAACAAATTTCAATCATGCTTTTCTTAAGCTAGGAGGTTTTCATGCTAAAGCTAAGGCTAGGTGTGCTTTGAGTTAGAGAAGGAAATAGATAGACTGTCACTAGAGATTATTGCTCTTACATCCGCCCTTCTAGTGATGATTGTGATACATGCTCGCTTTGTCAAGTTGATATGGAGAAGTTAAGGACCTCACATGATAGTGTGTCCTCCAAACTTGATAGTGTTAAGGTGGAGAATGTTAGTCGCTTGTCGAGTTAGAGTTGAGTAGGATGGTCATACCCTACTTATTACCGATGAGACTACTTCTCCCACCTCATGTGAGGGTAAGGACATTGTCGCTAGAGGATCTTATGCCATGCTCTTTGATCCGCCTCGAGTCTTGTGAAAATTGCAATAACTTGAAGATGAACTTAAACGGCAGATCATAAAATTGTTGAACTACAAGCTTCTTTACTTGAGCCGATTGATTCATGCTCGAACTGCCCTAAGTTAATCGCTTTGAACTTAAAGTCGTCTCCAAACAGTTTCAAGATATGATTGATCATGAAAGGAAGTTGGCTCGCTTTGCTTCTAAGGACCCTCGTTAGCTCACCATGCATTAAGTGTAACAAACTAAAATCGACTTGATTGCTTTGGATGAGAAATGTGTGAAGCTAACTAAGGACCTTCTAGAGAAGCCACATTGTGCTTGTAATATGATTGTGGAGAAGGGGAGAAGCCCTGTGGTAAGATTGAGACGCTTAGCGACGTGAACCAACCTGCTAGCGAGAGGATCTGTCCCTTCAGAGTCGGTGTGCGTGCACAAGCCATTCTTCCTCTCTCGTTGGTTCTTCTTTTGCTTCCTTACCTTCTCATTGCCTCTTCTTCCCCGCTCTTCTTGCACTCTCTCTTTTGGGAGTGTCAAGACTTTATGAACACTCTCGAGAGATTTGTAGGAGGCAAGAAGAAGCTCAATCTCATTCTAGACCAATCTAAGATCTGCAGATTTAATCGTGGTCTAGGATATGACTTCTTTGAGGACATGAGGAAGCATCCACCGCCGTGCTCGCACTCCATAGCACTGTGTGTGATCGAGATCGAGCCTGTGACCGAGAAAGTCCAATTCAAGTCACGGGCTATGTCCAGTGAATTTCGACAAGAAGGTAATTTCACATGCCGCTTCTACCTCTCGAAGGTGAAGTATCAATGCACCTTCGCCGAAGGATGGACACACAATGATCGATGCTTCAGCGCCAAGATCGCGTACAGAGACCATGTTGAGTCTCTTAGGCGATCTGTGGTCGACCCCTGACCTTGAGTGCACCTAAGACCAACACGAGGTCTAGGCTTGTTTCTTCCGATGGGTTTGTGCAAAGATCGAGGACTTGGTTTTTCCGAAGTTTTACGGTTTTCGCCCTCATGTCGCTTTCGATCGTGACTTCCGCCGCCCCGAGGGTAGATCTCGTTTTCCCCATCGAGATAGCTACCATGGCGTGTTCAAGATGTTGTGTGTTCGACTCGCTCCTTCAGAGGGCCGGACCCAAAGAATGCCTTCTGGTCTACTCTTAGACCTTCTGCTTTGAGTTACAGAGAGCGTAGGGTAGATAGAGGTCAGTCGTGCTTGACTACTTCATCTGCTCGACGTGTTATTCAGTATTGGGTGCCAAAATCATTGTTGATTTATCCCAAGATCGAGACTTTACTCTGCTTGACTCAGTTCGCCGGTAGGGAAGGAGAAGGTTTGGCTTGTAGACTCCGGTTGTTCTCGTCATATGACCGGAGACTCACGTTGGTTCTCTTCCCTAGCCCGCGCTCCAGGTGATGAGACGATCACCTTCGGAGACGCTTCGTCTGGGCGCGTCATCGCCAAAGGTCTTGTGCGTATGAATGCTTTTTTATTCTTAAGGATGTTGCCTTGGTTAGTAAGTCGCAGACAATTTGCTTTCCGCTTTCTCACCTTACCGATGACGGTTTCGAGGTGAGCTTCAAGAAAAACGCTTGCAAAATTCTTGATTCTTCTAGTAGTCCGGTTTATGGATTTCTCGTTATGGGAGGATCTTTCGTCTTTGAGTTCTCTCGAGTCTTCCGCGATCCTCTCGTGTGTTTAGTTGCTTCGAGTCCCGCGATCTCTCTTCTCGCATAGGAGACTTGGTCATATTGATTTGACCATTTGACCCGAAAGTTAGCGTACCATGATCTCATTCGTGGTCCGCCAAACTCAAGATGGTCAAAGATCTTGTTTGCACTCCATGCCAAGACGCAAGAAGATGGTTGCCGCTTCTCATCCTCCCACACAAGCATTATGACCGATGTGACCGACAACCGCTCCACATGGACACGCTTGGACCAAATGAAAGCAATCAGCAGAGGGAAGTGGTATGTTCTTGTTGTGGTCGATGACTTCTCGAGGTACTCTTGGTGTTTTTCTTAGCCTCAAGGACGAGACATTTACACATTTCCGAGGTCTTTTAGTAGGTCAGTCTGCTGAGCTCCCGGTGCCTTACGAGCGATCCGCAGAAGGACAATGGCACGGAGTTCAAGAATTCCTACTTTGAGAGTTTCTCATGTGAGACAGTGTAGAGCACCGCTTCTTTCTCCATACGCCCCTCAAAGAAATGGCGCTAGGAGAGGAAGAACCGCACCTTGGTCGAGATGGCTGTGACGATGCTTGATGAGTACTCTACACCGAGGAAGTTTTGGCCGAGGCCATTGCGACTGCGTGCCATGTTTCAATCGAGTTTTTTCTGCACTCTTGCACCAAGACTTATGAGTCGAGATACTGCGTAAAGCCCAGCGCCTCTCATTTTCGTGTGTTTGGTTGCAAGTGCTTTATTTTGAAGTCTGGGAACCTAGATAAGTTCGAGTCACGCCTCGTGATCGGATCTTTCTAGGCTACTCGACTTCTTCAAGGGCTTATAGGGTCAGAACTCGCGAGTCTAGCAAAATGGTAGAGACTCGCGAGGTGATTTTGACGAGGCCACCCCGGACTAGGCCGATATCTCGTGTTCTTTAGAGCAGTCCGAGACCATCTTTGTGGATGATGAGGACGAGGGAGACGATGGTTGTTTACCTGATCCAGCTCCTTTTCCACCCCTTGAGATGCCTTCTTCCACGGCACCTCAAGGTGATCTCGCCTTGCCTTCCGCTTTCTCCGAGCTAGTGGCTCTGCCCCCGCCTCGTCTGCACACGAGGTAGAGGCCACTTCTTCTTCTCATCCAGACCTCCCGACATATCCGTAAAAGGCATCCTTCAGAGCGCATTATTGAGACCTTTTGAGCGTGTCACACGCCTAAGTCCGCTTTTCTCAATTCTGTCTCCATTCTCGCCTTTGTTGCCTCTTTTGAGCCCAAGGATGTTTGTCACGCCTTTCTCGATGAGTCTTGGGTCAATGCCATGCATGAGGAATTAGAGAACTTTGAGAGAAACAAGGTCCTGTCGCTTGTTGAGCCCCCACGAGGCCACAATATCATTGGAACCAAGTGGGTGTTCAAGAACAAGCAGAGCGAGGATGGGGTAATCATCCCAAACAAGGCTAGATTGGTAGCTCAGGGTTTTCCTGTGTTGAGGGTCTAGACTTCGAGGAGACCTTTGCCCTCAGAGCTCGACTTGAAGCCATTAGAATCTCGCTTGCCTTTGCAGCTTCTAAGGGTTTCAAGCTTTACCAGATGGACGTGAAGAGTGCCTTCTCAATGGCCTTATTGAGGAGGAAGTCTACGTCCGACAAACCTCCGTGTTTCGAGAACCCCAAATACCCTAACCATGTCTTCAAGCTTTAAAAAAACAGATGGACTTCTGCAGCTCCCGTGAGCTTGGTATGAGAGGCTTAAGTCCTACTTGTTGAGTCATGGGTTTGAAATGGGTAAAGTTGACAAGACCTTGTTTATCCGTAGGCTTGGTAATGACTTTCGCTTCATCCAAATCTATGTCGATGACATCATCTTTGGCAACTCTTCTCATGCTCGTTTCACAGTTCTCTGATGTCATGAGCACCGAGTTTGAGATGAGCATGATGGGTGAGTTGACATTCTTTCTTGGCTTCCAAATCAAGCTGCATCGGAGGGTACTTTTCTTCATCAGGCAAGTACACTCGTGATCTCCCGAGACGCTCGATATGAGTGATGGTAAGCCCGTGTGTCGACTCCCATGGCTTCTACAAATTTATCTTGACCCAGATGAGGATGGCGAGCCGCTTGATCAAAAGGAGTTTCGCAAGATGATTGGCTCCTCTTGTACCTCAACGCCGAGACCGACATACATTTTTTCGTGTGTTTGTGCGCTGTTTTGTGCTTCTCCTCGCTTTCACCGCCAAAGTGAGTGAAGCGATCTTTCGCAGACTGCGAGCTACCATTGACTATGGTATCTGGTACTCTTCCTCATCATGTCTTTCCTTGAGAGCCTTCTGATGCGCACTTCACCGGTCAGAGGATAGATAGGAAGAGCACTTCCGACACCGCCAATTTCTTGGCACTTCTCTTGTTTCTCGGTCTTCGAGGAAGCAATCCTGTTGCACAAACCCATCCGCAGAGGCCGAGTACGTTGTCGCAGCCAGATTTGTCAGAGCCAAGTGCTCGATGACTTCGACCTGCGGGACTTTGGGTTAGTTATCGATGTTGTTCCACTCTTTTGTGATAACACTTTGCGATTAACATTGCCAAGAACCCAAGCAAAGATTCCTGACCAAGCACATCGATATCCGCTTCCACTTCCTTAGAGACCATGTAGAGAAGGGCGACATAGTGCTCCAGCCAGGAGAGTGACCACCAGCTATCGACATTTTCACCAAGCCATTGGATAGTTCGAGGTTTTCACTCATGGGAGAGCTTGGGGTGGTTTGTCCTTATGGACTGTAGTGAGGGGGAGCTTTGGGTTTTACTGCTCTACTATATTATTTATGCTCTTGCTCCTTGCTGTTGCATTGCATTTTGGGTGCATTTGGGATTAGTCCTCCTAGCATAGATTAGAGTGCTTCTTTTGTCTAGTTGTTTAGATTTCTGCTCTTATCTTGTGATTCTAGGATGCTGCTTATTAGCTGTTACTTATCTCACTAGGTTGAGCTCACTCACTTCTTGAAGGTTCTAGCGAGGGTTGGGCCACCCTCGGGTAGACAGGGTACGTGTTTGCTCCTAGGTGTGTTAAGTGGGCAGTTGATAGTCCTAGAGTCATATGGGGTAGATGAGAGTCAGTCTGAGCCATAGTATTCTCTATATCTTATCTATGCTTTAAGGACTGCCTGTTTTATGTTTTCTTTGCCAGCTTCTCGATTTATTGTTTTGGTTCAAGGGGAGTTCATTTGGGAGCTTCTGGAGCTTAATATTGACTTAACTCAACTTGAACTAAAAGTTGCATCTAATGTTGAGGGGGAGCTGGATCTTTCGTGATTTCTAGCATTCTGCATTGTAATATAACTACATTGAGCCTTGATTATTATCCTGCTATGACATGTTTACAATGCTTTACACCTTGCCATGACTTGTGCTTATTTGCTAGATTTATCATGACTTCATATGTGTAGCCTAGCTTTTGCCATGATAAGTTAATTAAAATTGCTCAACTTAAACTAAAACTTGTCATGTTAGCACTCGAGATTAGTCTTTCTTGAGCTATCCTTTTATGATTCATGCCATGTCAAATAGGCTGGGTAGAGTGTTGAATCTATATTGAGCCTTAGATTGAGCTGTTTTAGTCTCTTGATGATGCATGAGTTAGTACAACTTGTTAAAAGGCAAAAGATCTCTTTTTGCGTAAAAAACCGATCTCACCAATTCTCTCCTATAAGACGGCTTGCCATTGCACTTGGCATGAACTTAGGGGAGTTTTGGGTGACCTAGACTATCTTCTTAAGCTTCTCGCTTGGAGTAGTCGATAAGGCTTGAGACCTAGCACATGATAAAACAAAAATCTGGTTGGAAACCACCATGAATTTCAAAAGAAAATATGTTTTATGTGTTCAATGTGCTTAAAGCTACAAAAAGTATCAAGTACTTTAACCAATGTTTCATTCTTGAGCATAGCACTCTATTTGGTCTCAATTTAAGCTTCTTAGTTTCGCTTAGCTTATTGACATGGCTCGATCATCCTTGGATATCTCTAGCTAGACTTTGCTCATTGATGACTTGACTTGCTCACATAATGTACCTCATTTTCAGATTGTCATCTATGTGTTCTAGCTAGCTTATACATATCCTGTCATGATCTAGATAGCCTTTTTATTGAGTTATGGCTTGGTGTATTACATTATGGTCATTCTGGATAATTCTTATGGCTCTAACTGCTTAGAATAATCAAACTTCAGCCATTTCATCCATTGACATGTCATATTCTCTCTTAAGCATTCTTGATGTGTTTATTGCCAAAAGGGGGAGAATAGAGAAGAAAAAGCTAGTTGGGATCATTTTAGAGCTTTGGAGAACAATTTGCTCTTTTAGTTGTTGCTCTACTGTTCCTTCTGTCGACATGGTCATTGTTTCTCTCTTCTTCTTTGGACCATGTTGGTTTCTTCAAACTCAAACTCAACTTTGCGTTTTTTCGGAGTTTGTCAATATACTCATCAAGGGGGAGATTGAGAGACCATGTGGAGGTCGTCCCGTTTGTGAGTGATGAGTAATTGACAAAGTTTAGGATAGTCGAGTTTGGGTTGAGTGGTTCGGAGTCGAGTCGTTGCATGGTGCAATCGGGCTCTGTCGGACTTGGTCAAACTTGGTCGTATGGGATTAGGATGCATATTCCTTGATTCGACAGGTTTGGACTTCATCAATGGTAAGTTGATGGTTTTTACGCTTTCATGTATCGAGCGGTGCTATTTGATGTGTTTCTTGTCTGTGTGACTGCAGGACATCGGGTGGAGTCGTGGCGAGACACGGTGGACCGGACTAGGTGCAGGTGGCGCTGAGGTCGAACGGCCGGGATGTGTCAAAGACGACGTGGACTCGAGGTGGTTATGAGGCGGCGAGACGAGAAGCTGAAGCTTCTTGGAAGGTGCGTGAGGGCGAACGGAATTTCGAAGGTCGCACAAGCGGAGCGGGCTCTGTTGATTTAGCGGGCGAACGGGTGGAGACCCGCTAGCCGTGGGCTATAATAGGATGGAGGGCTGCTGCCCAAGCTGAACACTTCAAGGATTCTAGGGTTTCCTTTAGTCAAAAGGGCTTTAGAGTTTGTTTTGGCTTTAGACTTTAGTTGTTGAGAGTTGTTGGGAAGGCGAGTTGTGTTCCCTCCGTGTTTCCTTCTGCTGGTTTCTTGAGAGTTCAGGTATTCATCCTCTCTCAAGCATGTATGAGTTGTGTTCTTGGTTTTGATAGAGAGAGGATGGATTGAGGAACTTGTAATCTTCCTTGTTCAATGTCCATGCGTATGGGGACGATTCTTTGTATTTCGCTTCTTGATTCAATGAATGGAAATCAAGTTTTCTTCGCTCATGCTCTTGCTCTCGCTCTTCGCTCTCCTTTTTGGTTGATTTCGAGATTTTGTGTTTTGAGTTCTTGCTTGTAAGAAGACAGGGCGGCGCATGTGTTGACCCTATTGTTTGCTGTTTGGAATTGAAGCTCCGGTAGCCTCTCGCCTCGAAAACTCGAGCGATGGGCGGCTCTTCTTGCCGGTTGAAAGGCAGAGTGTGGCGGCGCCAGATCCCGAAAAAAGTGCCTGTGGGGCGGCTCAGAGCGTGTGTGCAGGCACTGGGAGACCGCTCAGAAATCCGGATCCATGGCGGCTTGTCCCCGAGAAATCATGAGCATCTCTGTTTGATTTGATTGCCAGCAAGTTTCGCTGCTTTTTGCTTATCACCGGATCTGTCGTAGGTGGTGCGGCCGCTGCGCTGGTGTGATGTTGTTCGGGCGGGCAAAGATGTAGTCGGGCGGTAGACAAAAATCAAGACCAGTGATTTGTTTATTGCTTCATCTTGTTGATTAGTTTTTCTCTGGATTCCAACTGGATTTTGTGGGTTGCTGTTTTGGTTCAGTTCTTTGCTTGAATGTCATCCTTGATGCGTGTATGATCTCGTTGGTTTGATGCTTGATCGGCAATTTTTCTTTGCCCGTAAGTCGTGGCTTGTCCCATCGCTTTTGGAGTCAGTATGAATTGTTTTGTTGGTCCGGCCGCCCACAAAATTGGAGCTTGGACCGCGGCCGTAATTGATCTATAGTTCGCTTTTTTGCTGATTTTCAACCTTTTGCATGCAGATTAAACAAATGTATTTTCGCTTGAATTTTTATCGGTCGGGTCTCGATTTATGCTGAATTTTTTCAAAGGTCACATGCGCTCTGTGTTTCAGCAGAATTAACTCTCGTGAATTACTTTGTTTTGTTTTAAAAGAATCGCAGTACGCTTTCTGGGCGATTTTAAAGAGAGCGACATTCAACCCCCTTCGTCGCCATTTCGTCCTATAATTGGTATCGAGCTTGTTAGCTCTTTTCAATAGATCTTAACCGGCCTCAAGAGCCATGGCGACGACAAGTACTCGACTGCCGCCGATGTCTTCGATGGCATTGACTACCCTTTCCGAAGAGCCGAATGGAAACGCACATCCAGTTTCGGGTACGCCATCCGGCGCAAGGTCAAGGTCGGTTTGTTGTTCCGCCGATGAGAACATCAATGCCGAAATATGCATGATGTTGAGGCAAACGCTAAGGCAAGGAACATCATAATCCGGTATTCGAGTCGAGCGAAGTTTGACCACATATCTCACATGTCGCCCGCTTACGATATCCGGGTGACCTCGACGATACCATGAGGGCACCACCCAGATCAAGACGGTTCGACAGACCCGCCTCAAACGAGAATAAAACAAATTCGAGATGCTTGCCGGTGAGTCCCTAGATGAGTGCTTCAGACGCTTTCACAAGATCTTGAGCAACCTCCGAGCGGTCGGTCTCACATACCCCGACTCCGACAACGCTTGTCGATACTTACTAAGACTCGACCAAGGCGTGTGGGAGATGAAAGTGACCACCATCAAAGACACGACAGACCTCTCGACCTTGACTCTTGATGCTACCAGACTCACGCCTCAAGACTCACGAGATTGACGTTGTCTCTCGAGGTCGAAGTCACAATGATGGCCTTGGTCACCGATCCCAGCTCAGCCTTCCGGTCTCTCTTCCGAGTCCTCTTGCAATTTCTCCTTGTCGCTTCTCGACATAACCGATGATCGCTAGAGCAACTTATGGATGAGCAATTTTGCCCTCCTTGCTCAAGATTCTCCCACGCTTACAAAGGAGGAGGTACAGAAGAGAGGAGGACCCGTGATTTGCTTCGAGTGTGGTGGCCCCAACCACATCCGAGCAACCGCCCTAAGCCGAGAAGGGCAAGAACGACTACGGCGGTTCGGGCAAGAACGACTACACCGACAAGAACTGCAACAAGAAGCCTCCACCAGACGCCAAAGAAGAAGAAGTTCCGAACTTCTAAGAAGCCAAGAAGCTCTTCCACTGCTGCCCTCACCGCTCGACGACCTCGACCTCGCCGAGGTGGAGGGATGGAGCGACGATGACGGACGGGTGACCAAGAGCCCAAGGATGGCGGCGACGACTTCTCCCAAGATGTGCTTCATGGCCTCGAGGGCGAACTCAATGACAAATGAAACAGATCTCGACTTCTGACGAGGTAGATCCCACCCACTAACAAATTTCAATCATGCTTTTCTTAAGCTAGGAGGTTTTCATGCTAAAGCTAAGGCTAGGTGTGCCGAGTTAGAGAAGGAAATAGATAGACTGTCACTAGAGATTATTGCTCTTACATCCGCCTTCTAGTGATGATTGTGATACATGCTCGCTTTTGTCAAGTTGATATGGAGAAGTTAAGGACCTCACATGATAGTGTGTCCTCCAAACTTGATAGTGTTAAGGTGGAGAATGTTAGTCCGCTTGTCGAGTTAGAGTTGAGTAGGATGGTCATACCCTACTTATTACCGATGAGACTACTTCTCCCACCTCATGTGAGGGTAAGGACATTGTCGCTAGAGGATCTTATGACATGCTCTTTGATCCGCCTCGAGTCTTGTGAAAATTGCAATAACTTGAAGATGAACTTAAACGGGCAGATCATAAAATTGTCAACTACAAGCTTCTTTACTTGAGCCGATTGATTCATGCTCGAACTGCCCTAAGTTAATCAATAACTTAAAGTCGCTTCCAAACAGCTTCAAGATATGATTGATCATGAAAGGAAGTTGGCTCGCTTTTGTTTCTAAGGACCCCGTTAGCTCACCATGCATTAAGTGTAACAAACTAAAATCGACTTGATTGCTTTGGATGAGAAATGTGAAGCTAACTAAGGACCTTCTAGAGAAGCCACATTGTGCTTGTAATATGATTGTGGAGAAGGGGAGAAGCCCTGTGGTAAGATTGAGACGCTTAGCGACGTGAACCAACCGGCTAGCAAGAGGATCTGCCCTTTTCAGAGTTTGGCCAGGCGTGCACAAGCCATTCTTCCTCTCTCGCTGGTTCTTCTTTTGCTTCCTTACCTTCATTGCCTCTTCTTCCCTCGCTTCTTCTTGCACTCTCTCTTTTGGGAGTGTCAAGACTTTATGAACACTCTCGAGAGATTTGTAGGAGGCAAGAAGAAGCTCAATCTCATTCTAGACCAATCTAAGATCTCGCAGATTTAATCGTGGTCTAGGATATGACTTCTTTGAGGACATGAGGAAGCATCCACCGCCGTGCTCGCACTCCATAGCACTGTGTGTGATCGAGATCGAGCCCAGACCGAGAAAGTCCAATTCAAGTCACGGCTATGTCCAGGAATTTCGACAAGAAGGTAATTTCACATGCCGCTTCTACCTCTCGAAGGTGAAGTATCACCGCACCTTCGCCGTAAGGATGGACACACAATCGATCGATGCTTCAGCGCGCCAAGATCGCTAGAGAGACTATGTTGAGTCTCTTAGGCGATTCGTGGTCGGCCCTGCACCTTGAGTGCACCTAAGACCAACACGAGGTCTAGGCTTGTTTCTTCGATGGGTTTGTGCAAAGATCGAGGACTTGGTTTTTCCGAAGTTTTCGGTTTTCGCCCTCATGTCGCTTTACCGTGACTTCCGCCGCCCCGAGGGTAGATCTCGCTTTCCCCATCGAGATAGCTACTCACAAGTGTTCAAGATAAGTGCAGGTGTGTTCACTCGCTTCCTTCAGAGGGCCCGACCCAAAGAATGCCTTCGGTCTACTCTTAGACCTTCGCTTTGAGTTACAGAGAGCGAGGGTAGATAGAGGTTAGTCGGCTTGACTACTTCATCTCGCCGACGTGTTATTCAAGATTGGGTGCCAAAATCATTGTTGATTTATCCCAAGATCGAGACTTTACTCTGCTTGACTCAGTTCACGGTAGGGAAGGAGAAGGTTTGGCTTGTAGACTCCGGTTGTTCTCGCCATATGACCGGAGACTCACGTTGGTTCTCTTCCTAGCCCGCGCCTCCGTGTGATGAGACGATCACCTTCGAGACGCTTCGTCTGGACGCGCCATCGCCAAAGGTACTGCGGCGATAATCGCTTTTTTATTCTTAAGGATGTTGCCTTGGTTAGTAAGCCGCAAAGACAATTTGCTTTCCGCTTTCACCACCGATGACGGTTTCGAGGTGAGCTTCAAGAAAACGCTTGCAAAATTCTTGATTCTTCTAGTAGTCCGGTTTATGGATTTCTCGTTATGGGAGGATCTTTCGCCGAGTTCTCTCGAGTCTTCCGCGATCCTCTCGTGTGTTTAGTTGCTTCGAGTCCCGCGATCTCTTTTCGCATAGGAGACTTGGTCATATTGATTTGACCATTTGACCCGAAAGTTAGCGTACCATGATCTCATTCGTGGTCCGCCAAACTCAAGATGGTCAAAGATCTTGTTTGCACTCCATGCCTAAGACGCAAGAAGATGGTTGCCGCTTCTCATCCTCCCACACAAGCATTATGACCGATGACCGGACACCGCCCACATGGACACGCTTGGACCAAATCGAAAACAAGCAGGAGGGAAGTGGTATGTTCTTGTTGTGGTCGATGACTCTCGAGGTACTCTTGGTGTTTTTCTTAGCCTCAAGGACGAGACATTTACACATTTCCGAGGTCTTTTAGTAGGTCGTCTGCTGAGCTCCCGGTGCCTTACGAGCGATCCGCAAAGTGACAATGGCACGGAGTTCAAGAATTCCTACTTTGAGAGTTTCATGTGAGACAGTGTAGAGCACCGCTTCTTTCTCCATACGCCCCTCAAAGAAATGGCGCTAGGAGAGGAAGAACCGCACCTTGGTCGAGATGGCTGTGACGATGCTTGATGAGTACTCTACACCGAGGAAGTTTTGGGTCGAGGCCATTGCATCACAAGGCCATGTTTCAATCGAAGTTTTTCTTGCACTCTTGCACCAAGACTTATGAGCCGAGATACTGCTAAAGCCCGCGTCTCTCATTTTTGTGTGTTTGGTTGCAAGTGCTTTATTTTGAAGTCCGGGAACCTAGATAAGTTCGAGTCACGCCTCGTGATTTCAGATCTTTCTAGGCTACTCGACTTCTTCAAGGGCTTATAGGGTCTGAACTCGCGAGTCTAGCAAAATGGTAGAGACTCGCGAGGTGATTTTTGACGAGGCCACCCGGACTAGGCCAGATATCTCGTGTTCTTTAGAGCAGTCCGAGACCATCTTTGTGGATGATGAGGACGAGGAGACGATGGTTGTTTACTCCGATCCAGCCTCCTTTTCCACCCCTTGAGATGCCTTCTTCCACTCAAGACCTCAAGGTGATCCGCCTTGCCTTCCGCTTTCTCCCGAGCTAGTGGCTCTGCCCCCGCCTCGCCCGCACACGAGGTAGAGGCCACTTCTTCTTCTCATCCAGACCTCCCCGACATATCCGTAAAAGGCATCCTTCAGAGCAGATTATTGAGACCTTTTGAGCGTGTCACACGCCTAAGTCCGGCTTTTCTCAATTTCGCTCCATTCTCGCCTTTGTTGCCTCTTTTTGAGCCCAAGGATGTTTGTCACGCCTTTCTCGATGAGTCTTGGGTCAATGCCATGCATGAGGAATTAGAGAACTTTGAGAGAAACAAGGTCCTGTCGCTTGTTGAGCCCCCACGAGGCCACAATATCATTGGAACCAAGTGGGTGTTCAAGAACAAGCAGAGCGAGGATGGGGTAATCATCCCAAACAAGGCTAGATTGGTAGCTCAGGGTTTTCCTGTGTTGAGGGTCTAGACTTCGAGGAGACCTTGCCCTCAGAGCTCGACTTGAAGCCATTAGAATCTCGCTTGCCTTTTGCAGCCTTCTAAGGGTTTCAAGCTTTACCAGATGGACGGAAGAGTGCCTTCTCAATGGCCTTATTGAGGAGGAAGTCTACGTCCGACACCTCCAGTTTCGAGAACCCCAATACCCTAACCATGTCTTCAAGCTTTCAAAGCCAGATGGATTCTAAGCAGCTCCTGAGCTTGGTATGAGAGGCTTAAGTCCTACTTGTTGAGTCATGGGTTTGAAATGGGTAAAGTTAACAAGACCTTGTTTATCCGTAGGCTTGGTAATGACTTTCTGCTCATCCAAATCTATGTCGATGACATCATCTTTGGCAGCTCTTCTCATGCTCTGGTTTCACTGGGTGGGACGTCACACATGTGCTCGCAAGAGTTCCTACAAAAGTCTCGGCGGCCTTCAGGGGTAGGAAGGGCACTACTACCCAGAATATCATGGCTACTATTGACTTCGATCTTAAGTTTACTTATGTCCTTGCTGGTTGGGAAGGGTTAGCCCATGATGCTCTCATACTTGCTGATGCATTGGAGAGGGACGATGGCCTAAGGGTCCCCCAAGGTATACTAGATAATTACGTAGAAGTTTATGTTGGTTAAAATTTTGTCACACTTATGGTAGTAATGTTTAGGGTTCTCTTATTATTTGGTAGGCAAATACTACCTTGTGGATGCGGGCTATGTCGCCGACTGGCTTCCTTCCACCATACCGAGCCACTAGGTACCACTTGAGAGAGTATGGTGGAAGGAATTACCTCGACCGAGAGGGAGTTGTTCAACCCATTTACACTCTTCTCTTAGGGTTTTTGGCCGAAAGGGCCTTAAGACATTCAAGAACCGTTCAAGATTGTTTACAATAAACCTTTCCACCCATTCAAGACCCAAGTCAAGTTAGTTCTTGCATGTGCTATCCTACACAATTGATCCTTCAATATGGAATGGACGAGTGTGTCCCACCAGAGTCCACGGGATGCTAACCCTATCGATGAGGAAGGACACAACGACATTGCACAAGATAATAGGGCATGGGCTCGATGAGGGATGACTTGGCTAGGGAGATGTGGC
Organism: Phyllostachys edulis; assembly: GCA_036346405.1. Classification (NCBI taxonomy): domain Eukaryota; kingdom Viridiplantae; phylum Streptophyta; class Magnoliopsida; order Poales; family Poaceae; genus Phyllostachys; species Phyllostachys edulis. The sequence goes on along the minus strand of CM070555.1, from coordinate 28,629,194 downwards.
AGAATAGGGGGCCCTCTCGTGTGTGATGGTGTTGTACTTTGTCATTTCTACGTTGTCATTTGCACTTTGCCATTTGTACTTTGTCATTTGCATTAACTAAGACTATTGGTTGCAATGGTGATGATTTCAGATACTCTATCATTGTATATGTTCTCCAAAGATTGTATCTCGATTCCTACTTTTATTATTGTGTGTGCTAACTTGGTCCTTATTGCACTAAAGGGGATGGCTGACTTGGCTGATGATTTGGGGGGAAACAATGGGCCGGGTGGTAGTGCCGCTCAAGGGGTAGGCACGCCTTGGTGGACATCCGCAATGTCTAGCTTCATGCTTCGACACATGGTTGAGCTCATAGGACAAGGTATTAAGACCGATAAGGGGTTCAAAGAGGTCCACCTAAACCAAAGTTGCTAGGACTTTGACCGAGGACACGGTGTTGAGGTCATGGAACCTGTCTCACAACCATCTTCGCAAGTGGCGTGCAAAGTGGGTGAAGATTACTAGACTTAGAGACATTAGCGGGTCACTTTGGGATGACAACTAATGCATGATAGTGCTTGATGAAGAGCACTATAAGGATACATCAAGGTATGTTGTTGTCAATACAAAGAAGAATAACTAACCTCCAATACTTGCTTGCTTGTCTCTAACACTAATATGTAACCTCCAATCCAACTTATAATCTTATAGGACCACCCCAAGGATGTGGACTACCTCAATGTCCCATCAAGAACTACGCTCAGATGGCAACTATCTTTGGTTCAGACAAGCCACGTGGAGGTATGCCATGGGCTCCAAAGTGAAGCTCTTGGGGTTCCCTCCGAGCTTCTCGAGACCTCCTTCAACAAAGGTATGGAAACCGATGATTTTGGTGATGGGCCGGGAGGTGCTAGTGTCTGGCCGGTGTTGGAGGTGTCTGGTCGGTGTTGGAGGTGCTATCGGTGCTAGTGTTGCATCGGCATGGGAGGTGCTAGTGGTGCTGAATTTAGTGGCAAAGAGGCCTCGAGCTCAAAAGGAAGAGGAAGAGAACTCCCTTGTGACCGAGGAGGAAGCTATGATCTTGAACAACATGTCGATGTCAGACGTGAGATGGCCAGTGCCATCAAGTACACCGTGCATGCCGAGTGTCATCCTCGACTTGTATAATGTCACATGGATCTCGCAAGGCTTTGATGAGGAAGCATCATGGGTGTTCTACCTACTTGACTAACAACAAAGCTCTAAGCCCGATTTTTATCCAAATGAGTGAGCCTAGGCGTGCGATATGGGTTAGTTCTTACCTAGCCACTCACACCTAGGTTAGATTTGTGGATGACAAACATCCAGAGGTGGTGCTTTTAAAACCCTCAAATTTTGTAATTACACCTCCAACTAATACTTATGTCGTACACTCTTGCTTCATATTGTCGCTTGATTCCAAAAATTGTTGTCATGTGTCAGTATTGATTATTCCATGTGCTTTGAATGCTTGTCATGTGTCAGCCTTGATTACTAGCAACTGGATGTATTAGTGCATATTTGTGCCGAGATTCTAGAGTCGAGGTTGATGCAACTCAGAGGATCCCGATTCTCAAAGACTCAAGATATTTTGTGTGATGATGTTGGGAGGAGGAAAAGAAAGGAGGGTCTCGCTTGTCATGTGTCAAATTACTTGATTTGTGCATGTTTGTGCTCACAGATTATTTCATAAAATACTAGATTATTTATCACAGATTATCAAATTTTCGCTATTATGCATCTCTATCGATCGGATTTTTATCCGATGTGTATGTATGTGCCATTTATGCCGGTTTCTCAACAAAAAGGATTAATGGGGGTAAAAGTTGGTCATTTTTATCCGTATGTGTATGTATTCGCTTATTTGGCCATTCCAAAACAAAGTTTGTATTGTGGTCGGTATTATGTTCAAGTTTGTTGTGCAAGAGACTTTTATACCAAGTTTTAATGAGTTCAACCATTTGTAGACTAAAGTTTAGCTCAAGGCGAATTATCAAAATTTATTTCAACTAAAAAGGAATTAAAATGAATTTGTTATGCATTTTAAAGCTAATCGAATTTTTTAATGTATTAAATACAAATTAAAAGGAATTAAACCTATTTACAAATTTTTCTGGAGTTAAACTAAGCTAAAACTATTTTTAGATTAAAATTTAGTTAAAAACAGAATTATCAAATTTTATTTCAACTAAAAAGGAATTAAAATGAATTTGTTATGCATTTTAAAGCTAACTAGAATTTTTTAATGTATTAAATACAAATTAAAAGGAATTAAACCTATTTACAAATTTTTCTAAAGTTAAACTAAGCTTAAAACTATTTTTAGATTAAATTTTAGTTAAAAAATGTAATTATCAAAATTTATTTCAACTAAAAAGGAATTAAAATAAATTTGTTATGCATTTTTAAAGCTAATCGAATTTTTTTAATGTATTAAATACAAATTTAAAAGGAATTAAACCTATTTACAAATTTTTTGGAGTTAAACTAAGCTTAAAACTATTTTTATATTAAAATTTAGTTAAAAATGTAATTATCAAAATTTGAATCAACCGAATTGGGTTTAAAATGAATTAGATATGAATTTCTAAAGTTTAATTCATTTTTCATTGCAAAATAACTCTTACCGAGAAAAGGAAATGAGTTAAACCGAAATAAACGCCGATCGAGAATGGAGGTCGAGATCAATGCGGCGCGGACGGTCCGAACTACCAATTGATCTCTTGCCACGACGAAAATGAACTATCAGGAGTGATCGGGCCAATCCCAACTTGAACAGATCACCGACACGCGGGCCCATCATCACAAAACCAGCAAGACGCTGTTTGAACTTGAATCAGCAGAGAATCGTTAGATTCAAGATCGTTCACAATGAGTGAACGTTGACCACTCCGATCGTCTCCGCGCTTATGAGCCATCCATCACTTGATCAACGGCCGAGATCGCGGACTATCTGAGTGGTCCGAACGCTCACTCTGGCCAGGCCTCTCGATCTTGAATCTAATCTGCACAACGATTCAAGTTCAAACGCAGCGGAGCTAGGTTTACACGCTGGTCGATAAGGGCCCCATTCAATTTCTAGAGGTTTATTTATCAACTGAAATTGTATTTAACTTGAAAAATTCATAACTAATTCATGTTAAATCATTTTCTGCTGATTCCAATTTTGTTAATTCGGTTTTAATTAAACTTTAATCTAAAAATGTTTTTAAGCCTAATTTTGCTCTAGAAAATTGTTGTATTACATTTAATTTCAAATTAGCTTTATTCATTACATCAAAATTCCTTTAACTTTAAAAATGCATAAGTAATTCATTTTAAGTCCTTTTCGTGAATAAAATTTGATAATTTTGCTTTTGAGCTAATTTTTTTTTCTAAAATGGTTTTAAGCTTAGTTTTACTCCGTAAAAATATGAGAATGGATTTAATTCTGCTTAGGTTTATTTTTGCATTAAAATTCATTTAACTTGCAAAATACATAAGTAATTCTCAGAACCCTTTTTGAGTGATACCAACTTTGTTGGCTTCCTCTATTAATGAACTTGCTAAGGTGTACTTGATATCTAGAGGATTAGTGAAATTTGCTCGTAAGTAGTTTACAATAATTATGAAGTAACTCGATGTCTCAACATCTATAGAAATTTGTTCGACATTTTATTGTAACCTTATTGTCAATGCCTCACAAAATCGTAAATGTCACAAATATTGTTAAATGTCGTTAAATAATGTCAAATGTCACAACATCGTGGAAATGTCGTTAAATATTGTTAAATGTCACAAATATCGTGGAAATATTGTTAAATATCACAAATATCATCAAATATCGTTAAATATCACAAATATCGTTAAATATTGTTAAATATTGTTAAATGTCACAAATATTGTTAAATATTGTTAAATGTCGTTAAATATCACAAATATTGTTAAATGTCGCCAAATGTCATCAAATATCGTTAAATGTCACAAATGTCGCCAAATATTGTTAAATGTCGTTAAATAACGCCAAATGTCACAAATATTGTTAAATGTTGTAAAATATCGTTAAATATTGTTAAATGCCGTTAAATATCGTGGAAATATTGTTAAATATCACAAATATCATCAAATATCGTTAAATATCACAAATATCGTTAAATGTTGTTAAATATTGTTAAATGTCACAATCGTTGTTAAATATTGTTAAATGTCGTTAAATATCACAAATATTGTTAAATGTCACAAATATCACAAATATTGTTAAATATCACAAATGTCATCAAATATCGTTAATCGTCACAAATATTGTTAATTGTCGTTAAATAACTTCAAATGTTGTCAAATATTGTTAATGTCAGAAATATCGTAAAATATTGTTAAATACCGTTAAATATCATGAAATATTGTTAAATGTTGTCAAATGTCATCAAATATCGTTAAATGTCACAAATGTCATCAAATATCGTTAAATGTCACAAATATCGTTAAATGTTGTTAAATATTGTTAAATGTTGTTAAATATTGTTAAATGTCACAAATGTTGTTAAATATTGTTAAATGTCGTTAAATATCACAAATATTGTTAAATGTCACAAATGTCATCAAATATCGTTAAATGTCACAAATATTGTTAAATATCGTTAAATAACGCCAAATGTCATCAAATATCGTTAATAAATGTCGTTAAATATCGTTAAATGTTGTTAAATATTGTTAAATGTCACAAATGTTGTTAAATATTGTTAAATATCGTAAAATATCATCAAATGTTGTCAAATATCGTTAAATATTGTTAAATATCATTAAATATATTGTTTGTAATAACACGCCCTTATCCAGCTTTTTCATCCTACTAACACATACTACTACAGGGGTATTCTTACCTCCCAACACAAGAGGTGATCACACACTCTCACATGCAGCAACCAAACAACCCAAATTTGCATCCAGTCATGCGTCCACTTCCTGATGCAGCCAACAAAACAACATCTCAAAGACAAATGACCCAACAGTAAACAACCAACCAAACAAATGTTTTTCAGATCCACTCACTGGCTAGCCCTAGCTCGATGACGATACAGATGTGCTAGGGATATGCAGGCAACCAAACACACCCCATGTGAAGGATACGGTGCAGAGGCGAATTGAAGGAGTGAGATATATGATTTGATTGATGTGGACGGCTTGAGTGGTGAGTTGACCTGAGTGTGGCCGGGCTGCGCTGCGCGCGCTGCAGGATGGCAGCCGTTGGCTTTACGCCATGACACGGCTGCAAGGGGAATAAATTCTCTAGGGGAGGATGTCAGCAAGAGGCCTCTCCTTGCGGTTCGATCCTTCCACATCCCCTCACATGAGCCTTGACAGACGGTGGATGCGGGTCCTCGCCGAGGCCCTCCACAGAAGATTGAGGGAAGCCTCACGCGTACGCGTGAGCATCGGATGCGCGCTTGGATGATGCCTGTCATTCAGGCATGGAAAAACAAGTATTCCTCTATTTAGTTTTTTTCTTCTTTCTATCTCCAAACACGTATCATTAATCAAACATCATATCTCGAGGTTTACCTGACCAGGCAAAAATCATCTGTTTCTTAGGCTACTCAGCATCGCTTTCAGTAATCGCTTCTCGTGCACGCCTCGTGCCTTGAACCAAACATGCCCTTATTTCCGCTGCAGGGGGTGGAAGTTGGAAAGTGCGTGGGTTTTGTTGGGCGTCGCGCACCACGCAGGGAGCGTCATACCTAGAGATGGCAATGGGCCCCATTCCCCGTTCCCCAATGGGGAATTCATCCATTAGGGGCCGAGTTTAGGGTTATTTTTTCCCCAGAGATACTAATATGCAAATACAATTCCCTATCGGGTAAAGCAGAGCCGGGGCCGTTCCTCTACTCCCCATCCCCACTACCCGCATGGGGCCCCGATAACCCTATGGCATGTGGGACACTAGCCCACTACCGCATTGTTTAAATCTTTAAAGATTTGCTTGCTTAATTGTTTAGGAGTTGGGACACCATCTTTAAGAATATTGTTAGAATTCTTCATTTGGAACACTAATAAGCGCTCTTTAAATCATTTGGAACACTGATTCTATCGTCTTTATGTGTGTTTGTATAGGAAAGGTTGGGGATCCAATTTTCGGGTCTAGATCTCCATGGGGCCTCGATAACCTGACGGGGACGGAGAACGGGGGAGAATAGCACCCCATGACGGGGACGAGGATGGAGAACGAGGATGTTTCCTTCTCTCGGAGATGGGGATGTTCCATCACTCCCCCGCGGGGAATGGCCCAGTTGCCATCCCTAGTCATGCTTGTACACCCCGATCATGAATTCATAATTAATGTCCATGATCCATGATGCAACCTTAGACACGACAGTGGCAGCCACCTCCTGCGGTTTGGACTCACGGCAGCTACATCAGTGGTTCGGATCTACGACAAATATATACAGCGGTTCGGAGCGTGTTAGGGAACACGTGATACAAGAGGCGGAGTCAGCGTCGGCCCATGCCTCGGGCCGGCCCAGCACAGTTTAGCCTTATTGTCAAATTGCACTGGTTTTTTATGTTTGATTTTTCTTTTTAGCTAGTGTTTTTTTGCTGGGCCTCAGGCCGTTACCCGAGAGGCTCGAGGACCAGTTCCGCCCTTACGTGATACCTATTTAACCTACCACGGTAAAGATAAAGAGATTATAAAAAAAAGTCAAACGAGCCAAAAGCTCGATTCCCACGCATAAACGTCAGCTGCTGAGCTAGTACTAGCCTACTATAATCATCCTCCAGGCCGCCTGCATACGTACGCCTGGAGACTCCCAATTTTTCTCCCTTTTTATCATTTAATCTCGACCAGTGACCAGTTGTTGCAGCTAACTTACCCGACGAGGTCTTATATTTTGAATTGTATGGAAATCGAGTGACATTTTCAAGCCAGACGGAAAAGGAGAGGAAATAGCATCATGCATGCATGCGGCACCTTCTTTCACTTGATAGCGCAGTTTAGTAAAGAGCGAAGGCGAAAGATTCATTTCTACAGTCGGTGGCACCTCGAGTCGTCGGTCACTTCGCATCGCGCTTCAACGCCACCAACCGCGTTTGTGTTATTTAATTTGGCCGCGCATACGCATATGTTTAGAGTACAAAGCGACTCAACGTAATACCACACTCACGTCATCTACTTGACACGTACAGATGTGGATGGAGTATTGGTTGATTCCATCATCCATATGAAAAGAACCGAGCATGGACTTGCTCGCCACCAACTGCCACCAACTGCTTTTGGTACTGTTTGGAGTACTTACTCGAAGAATTATTGCTGCTGCATGTGTCTTGTTCCGTTAGAAATGATTGGGAAAGGGAAATCAGGATGCCGTTTGATCTTTCCATAGATGGGAATGGAACTACTTTTTTGTTGAAATACTTACAAAAAAATTATGAATTTCTACGTTCCAAAACAAGAGGTACAACTGTTCAAAGGAGGAAGAAGCTAGAGCACTTACAGGACTGTGACTGGCAGCAGTAATAGGATCCATGAACAGCAGTAGCGCACATGCCTAGATAACTGCTTTCAATTTGACCGCGTGTGGGTGGAAGTTGTTGGTTCCATCGATCTCCAGGGAAGTAATCGAGCAGTGTACATGTGCGGACTTACTACGTACTGGGATAGCAGGTATAACTGCTTCGCTGTTTGTTCCAGTCATATTTGGCTTGGTCCTTATATTCAAAGAGTCCTACATGTCTTTCTTTCCATTAAGACTTTGGAAGGAAAATGCAAACCAGTATCGACCAGATCAGTCTAGATCCCCTGCGGCTGCATATCCATTGAGCAACTGCTTAAACAGCTAGCTACTGTGAAAAAGAAGCACGTGTAGGACCAGATGAATAAGGAATCAACACTTGCGATGGAGACAATTGGGACACGTTTCCACTGACCGTCGTCCTCTGTCAAACAGTGCAACGCGTGAGGCTCAGGTTCCATTAGATAGCTTCCAAAAAGAGGCCTAACTGCGTGCATACCATCGAGCATTCGTGCATGTCGTCTGAACTTAATTGCCATCCTGTACAGAAAAACGATTCAAAATTCTTTGTAAGAACGTTTCAATGGATGAAGAAGAGCTTGCGATTGTGTCTGACAGTGATAAAATGCTTAGTCGCAAGAAGACAACACACTGCATACGGCGACTCTCTCCAATCATATTGGCAGGGCAACCTGCAGAAGAGGCCATTCCATGAAACAAACTTAATCTTAAGATGTGCTCGTCTTGAGCTGTAGTACATTAGTACATCTCACCTGGCCTGCTGGGCATCATCTGTTCGGCAATCGGCATTTGATTTCTTCTATCAAGAAAAACCGGACATATCATATTATCCACAGGTATGCAATTAATTGGAGCTGGACAAATGGATGCATGCATGGATTATGTAAGCGGCTGGTAAGTGTTGTATATGGGCGTTCACAAAGGTTAGATGTGTGGATATTTTACCTAAATGAATACACATTAGGGGCAGCCAGCCCACGAGGTCTATTGGCGTAGTGTAGTTTAGTTCTATATGATTTATTCTATCATGAAGACACCCCACTCCTCTATATAAAGAGAGGTAGGGGCTGCACATTATACGTACAAGCCTATGCCTATGGGCAAAAGAGCCAAGAAATTAAGAGAAAGCTTGGGCTACATCTTATGTCTCATGTTGTACTTTTATATTCATGTGAGTTGAGTGCTTGATCATCGGCAACACGACTCCAAATATACAACACGTTATTAGCGCAATAAGTCGATAACACTCTCGCTAAGGCTATCAGAGTGGTTCTAGTTCTACCCTACGTCGTCGCTCTGATGGATCTCGGTGGCTCGATCTTCCGATAGGTTCGATTGATTTCGTCGTGAGGACGTTGACGCTTTGAGGCTTCCGACTCGCAGATCGTCACCTCGCAATTCGCTACACCCGCACGACTGTCGTTATCAACCACGCTTGCACGCAATCGACCTTACCATGAGGGTTATGATTCCTATAAGCAATCGAAGCAACTTACAAGAACAAGGTAGATGCAATCTGAATTATATTGCGAATATAGATGAAGTTCACAAGTGGGGTTCCTTAAACCGAACAAGCTGCGAAACTGCAAAGTGGCAGAATAATCTAAGAAAAACCCACCCTAAACTGTGGCGGCGGCTGCAATATATAGGGGGGGGGGGACATGAGGAGGTTGACCTAGGGTTGTGCTGCCATGTGTGGAGAGGCGTACACATCCTGGGCTTTGACCTCGCCACGCTTACAAGGCCTTATTAGACCCAAACGGTGACGCATCACCTATTTCAATGTCTCTGACTAACACCCAACGTGGTCGTCACTGGTCGTGGGCCTGGTTGTAGGACTGGTCGTAGAGCTTGAGGCCTGGTCATAGATCTGGCAGCCTGGTCGTAGGACTGGTCGTAGAGCTTGAGACCTGGTCGTAGGACTGGTCGTAGAGCTTGAGACTGGTCGAGATCCGCAGATCTGGTCGAGAGCTGTACACTGGTCGAGAACTTGCAGATCACAGAGAACTGGTCGAGCCCTTGGGCACTGGGCGAGACGGTTTGGATCCTCCCATTATTCCTAAGTAATGTAAGATCACAATTTTTAGGTAGCATACCATTCTCGCATAGATAAATTATTAGCACCTAGAAACGAGCTCACCTCATAATTTAAGTGACGCACGAGCTCTTGTCATAGGACCCTGTAGTTTAGCAACCGGATATGGAGGATTTTGTGTAGTGCGGTATCCGAAGGAGTGATGTCCTCATCATCCTCCCCTCTTGAATTGGAGTCGCCCTCGACTCGAGCTCATCTTCTTCTCCCACGATGGCTTCAAATCAAATGTTAAATGTAGGGCTAACCCCAAAATCAGATGTAGATCCAATTGATATGCATTGTCATTTATCTTTGCAATTATCTTAAATGGTCCATCACCCTAGGCATCAACTTTGATTTTCTTAATTCGAAACCTATCCTTTCTCAAATGCACCCAAACTAAATCACCGGTTCAAATTTTATTTCTTTTCTACCTTTACTTCCAAAGAACTCTATACTTTTCACCATACGCCTATATTCTCTTTAGTTGTTTCATGCAACTTAAGAACAAATTCAGCACGCTTCTTAGCATCTAAATTAATTTTTTCAGAGGTAGGCAAAGGTAGTAAATCAATAGGAGCATGGGGTTAAAACCATACACTACCTAAAATGGACTTACCTTGGTGGTAGAGTGTACCGACCTGTTGTAAGCAAACTCAATATGCGGTAAACACTCTTCCCACATCTTCAAATTCTTCTTTAAAACAGCCCGCAACATGGTGGATAACGTATGTTGACAACCTCCGCTTGTCCATCGGTTTGGGGATGGCACGAGTAGAAAATAGTAGCTTTGTCCCCAATTTGTTCCAAAGTGATCTCCAAAAGTGGCTCAAAAACTTCGTGATCGCGATCCGAGACAATAGTATTGGGCACTCCATGTAAACTAATGATTTCTGAAAAACAAATCAGCTATGTTTGTGGCATCATCGCTCTTAGACAAGGTATAAATGTGCCATTTTAGAAAACCAATCCACTACTACAAATATATCGTCCCTCTCCTCTTTGTCCTAGGCAATCTAAAACAAAATCCATAGAAATATCCTCCCAAGGGCGCTTAGGAATAGGAAGAGGCATATAAAGTCCATGTGGATTGAGACGGGACTTAGCTTTGTTGCATGTAGTGCAATGAGCCACGAAGGCCGACATCGCTACCATCTTTGGCCAAAAGAAGTGGGCGGCCAACACATCTTCATTTTTTTGCTCCAAAATGAGTCATCAAACCTCCTCCATGCGCCTCCCCGCAACAACAAAAGACTAACTGAGCTAGCCGAACGCATAGCTTGTTAGCACGATAGACTAAACCATCAATCAGCACATATTTATTCCATGTTTTCCTCCTTTACAATGTTCAAGCACTTCTTTAAAGTCCAAATCAATAGCATATAAATCTTTAATGGTCTCCAAACCAAAATCTTATGATCAAGTTGAGATAACATGGTATAACGCCTAGAAAGCGATCAAGAATCACATTGTCCTTACCTTTCTTATGCTTTATGACATATGGAAATGACTCAATAAATTCTACCCAATTAGCATGTCGTTTATTCAGTTTAGCTTGACTTCTAATATGTTTTAGCGATTCATGATCGGAATGTATAACAAATTCTTTGGGCCATAGATAAAGTTGCCAAGTTTGAAGCACACGAACTAAAGCATACAATTCTTTATCATAGGTAGAATAATTCAGACTAGGCCTATTTAATTTCTCATTGAAATAGGCAACCGGCTTACCTTCTTGAATCAGTACACCACCTATCCCAATCCCGCTAGCATCACATTCAATCTCAAAAGTCTTACCAAAATTAGGGAGTTGGAGTGAGGTGCTGTGGTGAGCTTCTCTTTCAATAAGTTAAATGCCTTCTCTTGTGCAGTCCCCATTGAAAGGCACTCCTTTCTTTGTCAATTCATTCAATGGGGCGCTAAGGTGCTGAAATCCCGCACAAACGCCGATAGAATCCAAAGAAAGCCGTGGAAACTCCGCGACTTGTGTCACAAATGGTAGGCGCCGCCAACTTTGAATGGCTGCAATCTTTGCCTCATCCACCTCAATTCCCTGTGGTGTCACAACATAACTAAGAAATGCAACTCGATTGATGCAAAAGGTGCACTTCTCGAGGTTACCAAACAAACGTGCATCTCTGAAAGCATTAAAAACAGCATGTATATGATTCAAGTGTAGCTCATGTGACTTGCTATAAATCAAGATATCGTCAAAATAAACCACCACAAATTTTCCAATAAAAGGACGTAAAACCTCGTTCATCAATCGCATAAAAGTACTAGGTGCATTAGTTAAACCAAAAGACATCACTAACCACTCATATAGTCCGAACTTAGTTTTAAAAGCAGTCTTCCATTCATGTCCCAATTTCATTCTAATCTGGTGGTAACCACTCCGTAAGTCAATCTTTGTGAAAATAATAGAACCACTCAACTCATCAAGCATGTTGTCTAACCTAGGAATAGGATGAAGATACCTTATGGTAATATTATTAATGGCTCTACAATCAACACACATACGCCAAGTACCGTCTTTCTTAGGAACCAAAAGAACAGAACAAAGACAAGGACTAAGGCTTTTCAGACGCACTCCACGGTCCAAAAGATCTTGGACTTGTCGCTGAATTTCTTAGTCTCCTCTGGATTGGTCCTATATGCAAAGACGGTTTGGCAAAGTCGCTCCCGGATCAAATCAATTTGATGCTCTATCTCTTGAATAGGTAGTAATCCCGGGGGTATCTCAGCTAGAAATACATCCACATACTCCCGCAAAAGGTTAGCAAGCAGGAGGCAAAGAGCTAGATATATCCTCAAGTGAAAATAAAGCATCTTTGCATATCAAAGCATAGCATGGCAGCTCATTATCACAAATTTCAGCAAGTTCAGATTTAGTGGCAAGCATAACACACCCTTCAATTTTATTCCCTGACTTAGAACTAGGCGCCACTTTCTCCCTTTAGGTGGGAAAACACGTTTTGCTACTTGCTGATTTTCAGAATCATATTCATTGGTGTTTTTTTCATTTTTAGCACGCCTACTTCATCTTTCACAATTTCATTTGGTGTCAAAGGCAACAACTTAATCTTCTTACCCCTATGTGAGAACGAGTAGGTATTAGCTCTACCATGGTGCAAAACATCATTATCATATATCCAAGGCCTCATCGAGCAACAAAGAGCATGCTTGCATAGGCACTACATCAAAGTCGGTACTATCTTTGTAATTACCAAATTGAAAATTGCGCCTCACAACTTGGTTTACCTTTAACTTACCACACTAATTGAACCATTGGATGTAGTAGGGACGTGGGTGTGGCTGTGTGGCCAAGCCAAGCTTCTTGACCATCTCGGAACTTGCAAGGTTATTGCAGCTCTCTCCATCAATGATTACTCAGAGGCTCTCTCCTTCACAAGAAATCTGGTTTGAAACAAGTTGTGCCGTTGATTTTGCTCTTCTCTCTCCACTTGTGCGCCAAAGACTGCAGCAACAAGGCTCATATGATTCTCGGTGTCAACAACAGCTACTTGTTCCTCTACATCATCAGCATCACTGTCTGTTTCGTCTCCTCCACCTGCAATGTTAGCTGCAAGTACTTTTTCATCCTCAATATCACTAGCACTTACATAACCTCCGTCTGCAGTGGCAAGGTATGCTCGCTGACTTGGGCAGTCCCTCATGACGTGGTCCATTCCCTTGCAACGGTGGCAAATAATCCCTGTCGTACGGCCCGTGGAAGCAACCGAAGAAGAACTCTTGGCCGGGGCATGCACACTAGTAGATTTGCTTACCTCGGGTGCATGTGATGATGTCGGAGGTGCTGCTGAATGCGCCCTACTCGAGGAGGGGGCAGCAGACCGTGTAGCCGAAGGTGAGACTGTTTTAACTTGTCTCGACGTTGTTCTTGGTGTAGGCGTGCTTCCAAAATTGTTCCTTGGCCTCTCATTGCCGTCCTCGCAATTCCTTTTTCGCCAAACATGCAAGTTGAAACAATCTAGGACACTATCATATTCTTTGTAATCAACTATGTCCGAATTTCATGTGTTAATCCTCCATAAAAACGTGCCATCGCAGCCTCTTCATCCTCAATAATATCACAACGCAACATACTAATTTGTAGCCCGATAATATTCTTCTACTAATCTATTGCCTTGGTTTAAGCGCTGTAATTTCTTAAGCAAATCACGCTTAAAAGAAGGTGGAACAAATCATTACGATAGCAACCTTTAGAGCATCCCAAGTAGTAGGCACTAATCCATCATTGCATACCCTATTCCACCAAATTATGGCGAAGTTTTTAAATTCACTTGTGGCTTGTCGAACTCTATGCACTTCAGGAACTAAGTGAGCATTAAATTTCTGTTCTACCGTCAACTCCCAATCCAGATATGTTTCGCATCATAAGCACCCACAAAAGATGGTATAGTGAACTTGACTTTAGCATATGGATCATCATTAACACGCATTATGTTCTTTGAGTGTTATTACCTCTCATACATTGACGGTTGAAGTTCAACCGGTTCCGTTGTCGTGCATCAAAGGCGCCGTGGTTGTGCATCTCATTTTCATTGTCAAACTCACGGTCATGGGCTGCACCATGAGGACCCACACGCCCATTGTTCGGTGGTTGATTGGCCAAACCATCAATGCGTGTGTTGAGCATTGCGATACTATCATTGAGTTGTCAGTAGTGTAGCGCTTGTTTCGCAAACTTCCTATCAATGTCATCATTAATAGCATGGCGGTGCTCATCCAACACCCTCGTGAGCTCTTCCCTCAAAACACACTCTTGCGCCTCCAATTCCTCACCTGCCATGGTTAGTAGAAGACAAAAGACAACACAAAAATATTATCCCTATCAACTACTAGGTGGTGGGAGGTGGGATCACACACTATCAAACATCTTACCAAGCTCTTATGAATTTCTTACCAATTGCCGCAGATGGTATGATCGGAGAAGGTGGGATGTACGATCGCAGCGGATGGCGAATGCGAGGATCCAAATCTGAGGGCCGAAAGTATGTGGAGCTCGGACAGGCAAAGTTTAGTAGCAAGGAATAGCAATAATGAAATCAGATTAGCAAAGTTGAATCAAAGTCCACGGTACTCGTCACAGTTGCTGGCCCAAACGCGTTCCTAGAACTAGCTCAAGCAAGCTGAAAAAATAGGGTAGATACAAGCACAAAGGAAGAAAATTCACAAAGCAACTAATTTCTCCTGTGGGTGGTTGTGGGCCAACTGTGGGCTGTCGTGAGCCACCTGAGGGTGGTCGTGAGCCAACTGGGGGTGGTCTCTTTCTTTTTTTTTTGCTTCTCTTTTTTTTTGACTGCCGAAACCCAACCGAGGGTTCCTCTCTCCTTTTTTTTTTGAAAGTGACCTTGACTCACAACTCTTCAAAACCCTCTTCTGGGTCTGGGGATATATATAGGTCACAAACTTTTTCCGGAGAGCAGGGGTATAAAGGTAATAAAAAGATACTCTCTCTCTCTCTGAACTTTGGTTAGGTGGTCGAATCCGAGCAGGTGGTCGAACTCGAAGAGGTGGTCGAAACCGAGGAGGTGGTCGAAACCGAGGAGGTGGTCATATCCGATTAGGTGGTCGAACACGAGGAGGTGGTCGAACTCGAGTAGGTGGTCGAATCCGACTGGGTGGTCGAACCCAAGGAGGTGGTCGTATCCGATCGGATGGTCGAATTCGAGTCGGGGGGAAAGTCAAAACTGAGTACGTGGTTGGATGAGGGTGATGACACGATCTCGGCTATAGCAGACAAAACAACGGATGCTGCCAAGGGCAAGCCGAGATACACGATGACCAGAACAGCAAAGACTCGACGCTAGAAACTAGATCACGACGACTAGACCAGCAACAAAGACACCGACGATGGACTCGAATTCAACAACGCGAAAACTGAAAACACAACCGCGAAAGGCACAAAGTGGTTTGGACAATGAAGAACTAAGATCTAAAACTTTTGTGGGGCAATTTTTCGACTCTAGGTGATGGAAAACAACTAACAAAGGGATAAATGAGATTACCTAACGGGCAACCCGGTGCTCGATACCACTTGATGGATCTCGCGTGTCGATCTTCCGATAGGTTCGATTGATTACGTCGTGAGGACGTTGACGCTTTGAGGCTTCCGACCCGCAGATCGTCACCTCGCAATTCGCTACACCCGCACGACTGTCGTTATCAACCACGCTTGCACGCGATCGACCTTACCACGAGGGTTATGATTCCTGCAAGCAATCGAAGCAACTCACAAGAACAAGGTAGATGCAATCTGAATTATATTGCGAATATAGATGAAGTTCACAAGTGGGGTTCCTCAAACCGAACAAGCGGCGAAACTGCAAAGTGGCAGAATAATCTAAGAAAAACCCACCCTAAACTGTGGCAGCTGATGCAATATATAGGGGGGGGGGAACATGAGGAGGTTGACCTAGGGTTGTGCTGCCATGTGGAGAGACGTACACATCCTAGGCTTTGACCTCGCCACGCTTACAAGGCCTTATTAGGCCCAAACGGTGACGCAGCACCTATTTCAATGTCTCTGACTAACACCCAACGTGGTCGTCACTGGTCGTGGCCCTGGTTGTAGGACTGGTCGTAGAGCTTGAGGCCTGGTCATAGATCTGGCAGCCTGGTCGTAGAGCTTGAGACCTGGTCGTAGGACTGGTCGTAGAGCTTGAGACCTGGTTGTAGATCTAACAGATCTGGTCGTAGAGCGGGTACACCTGGTCGTAGAGCTTGCAGATCACAGAGAACTGGTCGTAGCCCTTGGGCACCTGGGCGTAGACGGTTTGGATCCTCCCCATTATTCCTAAGTAACTGAAGATCACAATTTTTAGGTAGCATACCATTCTGCATAGATAAATTATTAGCACCTAGAAACGAGCTCACCTCATAATTTAAGTGACGTGCACGAGCTCTTGTCATAGGACCTTGTAGTTTAGCAACTGGATCTGGAGGATTTTGTGTAGTGCGTGTATCCGAAGGAGTGATGTCCTCATCACGCTCCCTCTCCCATCGTCGGGCGCACGCCTCCCCATGCACGTCGACCACGCCGTTCCCCCGATCGACTGGCCATATGCCTCCACCTACGCGTCGGCGTGCTGTCACCGAGATCGACTGGGCGCCACTGATCACACCGCCGAACTGGGTGCCGCTTTGGGAACCCTAGTTGACCGGGTAGATGAGCCGATGGGATCCGATTGCCTTGGCATTTTTACAGAAAAGCCCTCGGGGTGTTGTATAATTACGCACAAGTTCTTGGTTTATTAAAAATAGGTCCTTCCGGACGAAATTCGTTCGATATAAACCTTGGAAATTTCAGATTAATGTTCTAGGGCTTCCACTTGGTGGAAAATTGTGGAATAAACCTCAGAAGTTTTCTAGTTATCAAGTTTAAGTCCTTTAGGCTTTATTTAATTACCCGAAATTGTTTTTCTTCTGTTTTAAAGTATATAAATTCAATCCATGCTAGCAAATTAGTTGAAAATTCCATAAAATTACTGGAAATTCATGGATTGTTATTTACTAATGTAGTAAATTATTTTATTGTTGCAACACATGTTTTGACTTATGTGGTACATGTTGTGCCTATTGATTACCTTATGGTAATTATGTGTATGTTGCTATACAGAGCCTTAAAGTAGGTGGCATTCGCACTCATCTTCTTGTTAAGCAGACGTTTTTGGTGTACCAAGCACCGACCACAACATGGATGGAAAGATGCCTATTATTCACAACGAAAATATATCCCTTCCCGACTTAATACGTGGATATTCCTCGTCTTATCATCTAATTAGTTTGCACAGGCATTCTCTTAACCCCACTATCCACAAAGATTTAGCACAAATTTGATACACAAAATTTAGCGCTAATGGTGTGTGCTTCTCACAAAACCATAAGAAATTCGCTCGGCAAACGCGTGATCAAAGTTTGTTGCAACATTTGGTTGGAGAACATAATTTAATATAGGAAGCCACTACCATACGCTTATACCGTCGGGAGGCCTCCCGACGGTATAGCATCCACCACCGCGGCTACTTCCCCTACCCTCCTTCTCCTCCAGTCCTCCGCCACCTCAACTTCCCCTCCTCTCCCTCTCCTCTCCCATGGCCATAGCTCCACACCCCTCCTCCGCCTCCCCCCACCCCCTCCTCCCCCGTCGACAGACGGCGGCAACCTCGCCGCCTCGCTGAGCCGCCGTCTCCCTCTCCCCCACTACCCCCACCTCGCACAACCTAATATTCTCTAGCGTCAACGCCTTGTCGCGCCTCCCTCTGCTGCCGCCCAACGGCCCCCGCCGCCGCACACCGCCGCCTCCTCGGCCTTCCTCTACAACCAGTGGGGAGCAATGAACTCGTCAGGAGCGGCGGAGCCACCGCTCCTCTCGCCAGAGCTCCGAGAAGACAGGGGACAGGGAGAGAGCTAGAGCGCTCTAGCGAGGGGAGGAGCGGCGCAGGGATACGGGAGCAACGAATGAGGCGAGGGGAGAAGCGGCGCAGTGATGCGAGAGCGTCAAAGGAGATTTGGAGTACCTATACCGTCGAACGGTATGCCGTTTTGTAGCTTTTCCCTTTAATATAGGGCATATGTCTTGCTTCAGCTGGACATTTCCATCTGGATAATTTCTTCTGATCAGTTGTCGGTTGCAAGCATCCTAGCTACATGATTCCCAACTTATTAAAAATTGAGAGCATATTAATTATGATCACGTTCTTCGTGCTGAGTTACTGACACGATACACTACCCGATTGGGAACGAGAATCATAGGAGTGGAAGCCCTTGTAAATGGGCACACCTTGCATGTGCGCCTCGATCCCATTGATTAATAAATAAATAAATTCAGTTCACTAACATTATATTAGGCTGGTCCCAATAGGTGGTTTTTTACTACAGTTTCTTATTGCATGAAAAGCATTTAGATACCACCTTCCCAATGCATGGTATCCTAGAGTGTGGTATCCTAGACCTTTGATATAGAGTATTTACTAGTATTTCTACCTAGGATACTGTGTATGAGTGGTATCTAAATAAGATACCAGTCTGCTCTCTCTCTTCCTTAATTACAGTGCCATATCAGATTTTTGCCTATGTGGCAGCCTTAAAAAACTTGCCAAGGTGGAGCATTGGGACCAGCCTTAGTCTTTCTTTTTAGTCCCTCCCCACTTTAACCACATATTGGTCATACTATTCATATGGGAAAAACGGTACCTTATTCATTTTTTATTAATTAATCTTTTTTTAAATTTTATTTTAAAGTTAACCTCCGACGTACTTTATTTTCAATTCTGACCCCTTTAGTCATGCCACCATCTGCGGTGTGACAAAATAATGCTGTCACGTTAGCTCGTATCTGGGTAAGCTCTTGTTACGCCACTACCTATAGCGTGTCATCGTTGTTTGGCCACGTCACGACCAGTGGCTTTACAAAAAGTGCTATTTAACGGACTTATTCTATAGCGTGACAGCGTTGTTTTGTCACAGCGTGGCCAAAGAGGTTAGAATTGGAAATAAAGTGCGCTGAGGTTAACTTTAAAATCAAATTTTAAAAAAGATTAATTAATAAAAAGAGTTCACTTTATTCTTAGTCCATTAGTCAATACTCTCGTGGACGTACGTACCTTTTTCAATTTAGTAGAATAAAGGACTATATTAATAACCATCCAAGGCGCTTAGAAATTGTAGGCAATTTTTTTTGAAATAATATTTTTGAAATGTTTTTTTACAAAACTAGGTCATCACTCCAAAAAATTATAAAAATAGGTTTCTATCACCAGTTCATCTAGCGACAGGCTCCTATCGTGACAGGAACCCTGAATAGTAGGGGTAGGTTCCTGTCGCCAGTTCAACTAGTGATAGGAATCTAGGAATTTTTAAATATAGCAAATTAACTCAAAAAATTACAAAATATTTTTGGAGCATCCAGATAGAGTGTTCTTGCTTGTATAATTTTTTCATAATTTTAACCGTTCTGACTTTGTCTCTAAAATTTATTTAAGTATACTATTTGTAGAATTTGTAAATATACAAAATGAGGTCCAAAAATTATGACATTTTTTATGAACACTCCTTACATAGTGTAATTATTTGTGTATTTTTTCAAAATTTTATATATTCTGAAATTATCTAAAATATTAAGGGTTTACACACTCAAGTACAGTGTATCGAAAACCTAAATTCAAAATTTTTGAGACAATTTCAGAACGAATAAAATTCTAGAAAAATTGCACAAATAATTACACTATGTAAGGAGCGCTCAAAAAATTTTCATAATTTTTGGACCTCATTTTGCATATTTATAAATTCTATAAATAGTATACTTAAATAAATTTTGGAGACAAATTGATAATGGATAAAATTATGAAAAATTACAAAGGTAAGAACACGCTATCTGAATGCTCCACAAAAAAATTGTAATTTTTTAACTTTATTTACTATATTTAAAATTTATATATTCTGTTGCGGTTGAACTAGCGGCGTGAACCCCGCCTCACTGCTCGAGTTCCTTTCGTCGGCTCAATTGGCGATAGCCTGCCGCCGATGAATGGCATTTACGAGACCTATTTTTATAATTTTTGGGGGCGATGATATAGTTTTGTAAATATTTTTTTAAAAAATATTATTTGATCCATTGATGAGAAAGTTTCATAAACATGCCATATTTGAAGTCACACTTGTATCTAATGATACTCATTCGATTTAAGTCACAGTCATTCAACTGTACCAAGCTGGCTCGATGATTCCTTACGTACGTTTCAATGAAGCTAGTTTACTCGTGTTACTTTCTCTTTTTATCTCAACACAACACGCAATCGAGAGTCTAACTGAGGTATGTTTGTTTAGCCTTAGGTTTTTTTTTTTTTGCTTATAGCCA
Organism: Phyllostachys edulis; assembly: GCA_036346405.1. Classification (NCBI taxonomy): domain Eukaryota; kingdom Viridiplantae; phylum Streptophyta; class Magnoliopsida; order Poales; family Poaceae; genus Phyllostachys; species Phyllostachys edulis. The sequence continues at coordinate 28,608,736 of CM070555.1, read as the reverse complement.
GTTTTTGGACTTAATCAACTTATAAACTCTTAGATTTTAAGCCAAATTTTGGTGTCTGGTAACCTAGCTTTTTATAGAATGTTGGTTTATTGAGTTACGCGTCAAGGATAAAAAGTCTAAAATGCTCTTAGGGTTTTAAATGACTTTTTTAAGCATGTATTTAAACTTATTTTTGCATGAGATTTAAAAATATGACGATACGTGCAAGTGTACATCTGAAACAAAATAGGTTTCGCTTGTACATGCATGCGTGTATGTACCATGTCCTATCCAAATAAATTGCAATTCTCGACTTCTATCGGAGATGTATATCTAAGAAGACAGGAGTATAACAGACAATATATTCATAAGAAGATATCGCTCGTATGTGCATGCATGTATTAATTTAGGATATTGCGTAATAAAAGAAATTAATATAGAAATTCAAATATTATCCAACCAAACAAAATAACACAGTAACAAAATATTATTCGATCATATATGATGCAATTATCTTATCACTGTAACATGTACATATCATATTAATGTAATCTATTTACCCTCTTGCGGCCATTAAAGAAGTAACAATATTATCACGAAAGACACCCATATCTCCATCATCGATTGTTGTTCCATTGACACCTTGCCATTCAAATGATCCAGTTTGTGCATTGTTGCTACAATACATGGTACCGTTCACACGCCGCTACGGTGCTATTGTTCACGCGTCTGCTACAGTGCATCGAGAAAAGCCTTTATTTTCTCTGCATCCTTTCCTGATGTGACCTCACAAAGAATGAAGTTTGAATGACTCGGAAATGGTTTCAGGAATGGTACTCCTTTGAGAAGATGATACAACCTCTCCCTTTCGTGCACCAGAAGATTTTTCATGCTCTGTAGGAACACAATGTCAAAAACAAGCAGGATACATTTAGATATATCCTCGATGATTATAGGATGTAACACATCTCCCTATATAAAAGGGTGCACAGAGGAGATGTGGGGAGAGTGGCCACGCCATCAGATTTTTATGCGCTGCTCGATCCGGTTGAGCTCTCTGCTCGCGTCGTCGACGCTTCTTCATTGGTCGTTGCTGGCTGGCATTGGGCTGCCTCGCTGCCACGCCATAGCGTGCATGCAGAGAGAGAAGGCCAGAAGGGGACCTGCTGTTTCGGCCGAACGCGCTTCCCCGTCATTTTCCTTCTTCTTGCGTCGGTCTTCCTTCCCTCTGTCGCTGTTGTCGACAGCCAGTTCTTCGTCCTCCTCCCCGGCGGCCCGCCTTACCTCGTCCTTCTTCACGGCCGTCCCCTACCTCCTTCTACTTCCCTACGAGCGACACCTCCTTTCTTTCCGCCACGAGCAACAGAATGGGTGTGAGGCTGGGAGAGCTCGAGCACGGGCGACGCACGGACGGAGCGAGGTCAGTTGCCGCGACGACCGGCGCGAGCTCTGGCGACCTCCTCGGCCTTCTCTCCTCCCATTGAGGTCAGCAACCGCCGCTGCTCTTAACCCTAACCTTCTCCGCCGCCCTTAAGCCTAACCTCATTGGTCGCCCCTTCTTCGCACCCCTGCTCGCCACTGACGCCGGTCTTCATCCTCTCACTGAACTTGGTGTGACTTCACTGCAGGAACAGGAGGTATGGAACCCACACCCACCCCCCCCCACTTCAGATTTTGTGGCGATGTAGTTCAATTGATGTCTGTAGCCTCGCTGGTCGTTCCCCCTCTTCGCAGTCCCCGTTGGGCCACCCGACGCCGGTCTTCCTCCTCTCCCTGAACTTCGTGTGACTTCACTGCAGGAACCAAAGGTATTCACGAGCATCAGATACAGTTTGCTCCAATGGTGACAGCATTTGTAACACACCGATTATTATATCTCAGTCAAGCGTTTGACATTATCCATTGTTCGCGCTGCCGAATAAATTGGACCCATGACGGTGAGCACTCATTGTGGTGTAAAGATCTACTTTATTTCTTTTCTTAATTATGCACTTGAACAATACCAACATTTTTGTGATACCAACATTTTTGTACTGTATTTGATCAGTCAGGCTGAATTTTTACTTAGGCCTATATAGGAAGGATAGTTTTATTCCAATAATGAAAGAAAGTTCATTATTGTTAATCACTTAAAATTATTTCTGAGATGTTCAAAGGGAATTATATTTTTAACTCAAACAATGCAAAGAAAGTGTCTTTGTTGAGCACCTGAAGAGTGCTTCTTGATCCAATAGATTTTTTAATTAAACTCTATTGCAAAGTTAAATGTTGTCAGTGAAGAAGGGTTATATGATGTGTTGTCTTGTGAGAACCTATACGTTGTTGCAATGATGTGTTGCCTCTTGGAGTCGGAGTTACATGACATGATGCAAAAATGTTGTCAACGAAGAAGGGTTGCATTAGTTTATTTCTATCCTATGACCCGAAGGAGGATCTGTCCTGAAATAGAATAGTTTGCCCTTTGTATAGCATAGTAGTGCCTAAAATTGTAATGGGATGGGATGATGGTCAATTGACATTGCCCAGGAGAGGCACTCTTGCCCCGTTGTATGCGCTGTACGCTATCTTTTTTTAGAGGATGGTGCAAGCACCCATGGTTCATGATTCTTTTCTTTACTTAGCTTGCTCGAATTTGTCCTGTGTAGTTGTCCTTTAGATTTCAGAAGAAGAACAAAACTATTAAAATTTGTAAGACGATATGGTGACGTTTTGACACATAATGAGCCTGGTTTATGCAGGATTCAAGAGAGCTATTTACTAGGTTGTGCTTGTTTACATACTATCTGCACTGTTAGTTCCTCATTCAGTTGTACATTTAGTTGTTGTTACTGTTTACTAACTCTCTTGACATTTAGTTCTCATTTGTTTGCTATAGATGAAGAATGCCTTACCGTGAATGCAGCATGCTGTTGGTATGTTTCTCCGGATATTGCTGAGGTTGCAGCTATCAAAGCTAGGTGTACATTCGTAGATTCATCTGTTTTCTTCCATCATACTCATGTTGTGTTTCAGCTTCCATAGAGAATTCACCTAAGTGGTTTCTTGCATCGTCAAAGATCTGAGCACACGTCGAAACAGATATCACGTATCATCCTACGAGATCATATCCCACTTGCCAACCCTCTTACTGGACTAACTGAAGAAAAAACGGTTTACGAGTTCCTTGAAATTAATCCCTATGATTTCCCAGTTAAGTATTTTTGTTAGCTTATCTACCTCAGGATTTTGACTAGCCTTCCTTACAAAGATCCTAAATATTTTGCTCATGTCTGTGCATAGCCTGCTGGCCTCAAGTGCACTATTACGATTGCTAAGCTTAGTCCTGCTCAAAGTCGGTGCTTGTTCTCATGTAACAAGTGCAGCAGGAAGTCTATTCCAGATGGCGGATCCTACAGATGCTCATTTTGTCTTTGTAGAGCTGCCAAACCAAAGTAATTAATATATTGATGTTTGATGCCTTCCTCTTTCCTTATCAGCGTGTTGTTTAACTTGTATCTATAAATGAAGCTATGAATGTATACCTAACTTGTATCTATAACCTGACGAAAGATTTATAGTTGCTGATGAAAAATTCTATGCATCACTGCTCTATGATAGGTACAGCAGACATCATTGTAACGATGTTGCTTCTCAACTTACATCTATCAGCTATATCTCCATAGGTTCTACCTCCATTTTTTTTCTCCTTAACACAATCGCATTTGTTCGACTCCGCGCGCCAAGGCGCGCGTGGGTTTCTATTCTGTAAGAGTACCTCCAAATAGGAAGGGTTCTGCAGGGCAGCACATTTGAGAAAATTGTCAGGGCTAAAAGAAATGTTAGCATATGCGATTTCATGTATAACACAAATCAAAGTACTGCCATGGAATGCATAAGCGACAGAATACTTGATGAGAAAGGAATTCCACCTTTGATGACAAGTGTGCCATTGACTGAAGCATCAAACTCGTACATAGTGAAAGTTGGAGGCCAGTCTACAATTTTGTCACCTGGTTCTAGTGCACATCTGTATAGACATCAGAAGTAGAATAAAGTTTGAGGGCATGAGGACCTTAGCCAAAAAGGGGGATACACATCTGGTTATGTAAGTACAGTCTAACCTCGTGATTAAATGAATCAGTTCATCTGCACCACAACCCGCAAGTATGTACTCAGATTCAAGGCTTGAATCTTCAGCTAGAGCAGTGTACTGGGAAAGCGCCGGGGAGTGTTGGGGGAGGGGAGGCGGGATTTGAGGCGGCGGCTGCAGGAAATCGAAAGGAAAGGGAATCGGGGGAGAAGAGGATGGAATAGAAAAAAAAATAAAAGGATCCGTCCTTATATACAATAGTATTTTGTGGGTAATTTCAGTAAACTTAAGTGACAAATAATTATTCCATTTCGCAAAAAAAAAACATCTCTCATGACTTATGACTTTTAGTCTTAAAATGACTTAATTTTTTTGTAAGTTGGATGAAAAAGCCACCTTTTATTTAGGTTTAGGCTTTTTTATTTTAAACCAAAGAAAAAATCTAAACAAACATAGCCTAGACCAATGTGCATCGCATCTGGAATCTAGATTCGTTCCTTCCAAACTAGCTTGCACCATGCCAACTCGGTTCAGTTAAGTATAGCACGGCAACCATTGGGTAAGACTAAGAGCAGCAACCAGTCCATAAGAGCTCCGCAACTTGTAGGAAAGAAACTAGCACGTGTACACTACAGTTACTACGCGCAGCTACGTGCAGCCCAGAGCCCAAATCCTGTGCGATAACCCGAACGTTTGGTCGGCCTACGTCGTCAGCACCCCCAGATCGAACCACACCCAGCCGAGGGGTTGTTTGTGTTGAGGAACTGTCGCTGACGAGTTCAATCTGAATGATTACTTTATAGACAAGCGTAGAACCGCTTAGAATAATATAAGAATATAAATACAGAATAGTAGATTGAACACAGAGATATAGGGGGCTTCTTACTTCTCTTTATTCCTTCATCAATTGATCAGCCTTTTACAATAACTAGCACTCCCTATTTATAGTCTAGAGACCCTGCTAGGGCTTGGATGGGATGCCCACCTATAGGCCAGCTGCTGAGTCAGGCCTATGGTTTTCCAACACTCCCCTTTGGACACCCATCCTCATATGTTCATGACTTGTCAAAACTCCATAAAACCCAGTGGAAAAAATTTAGAGAAAGAGTACATGATACACGTTCTGCTGCGTTGCACGAATTGCCTCATTAAAAACTTTAGCCGAGAAACTTTAGGAAAACTCGTCAAGGGAAAAAGAGTATAATCCACTCAATTTCATTTGATCTCCAGGATTTACTTTTTGGGTACTCGATCTTCGTGATCAAGTTTCAATAATGAGTTTGTAGATTCTCCCTCTGAATTCTGCACTTCTCTAAATCTCATCATTCCAATTTCACGTATGCACCTTTCAAAGCTAGATGCTGGAAGTGATTTAGTGAATAAATCTGCAATATTTTCACATGACTTAGTATGCAGTACTTTAATTTCGTTAATCTTTTGCAATTCATGAGCAAAGAAGAACTTAGGGTTGATATGCTTTGTGAGAGGGCTCTTCACATAACACATATGTACTTGTGCAACATAAACTGCATTATCTTCATAGATAATAGTGGGAGTTTGTGCGATATTCAATCCACATGACTACTGAATGTGGTGAATCATTCGCCGAAGCTAAGCACGTTCTCGTGAGGCCTCATACAGTGTTATTATTTCTGAGTGGTTCGTCGAAGTCGATACAAGACTCTATTTAGACAATTTTCATGAAATTGCAGTTCCACCACATAGGAGTTCTGATGAGGACATGACCCCTATTGATACAACCATATTTGCTATGCTTGCTGTTCCAATTACTAGAGCTTGTGCTTGCCAACTAAATTATCAGGTAACTTCGTTTCTAAGATTCATAATTGTTCCATTGAGGATGGATTGCTACCTAAGTCTTGTGATGTCATTCTACGAACAAAGGCAAGGGGAGTACCACTACTACCACAAAAAGTCAGATCAATTCGGAATCAGCCTGACAGCATAAGTTTAAAACATGCATAACTTTCACATACGGAGTCCGTTGGAAATCCACGAATACTTGATGGAAAACTTATTTCGTTCTCTTTCCAACGGATCCGGCCTCACCTCCAAATTCCTTCTGTACTGACCGCAATCATCAAAAGAAGATATCATATCACCTGCTTGGACCAAATTGGGCTTTGTAATCGTACTCAACTTGGCCCATATGCTGGCGGGCCACCTAGGGGCGTGTTTACTGTTCACATGGACAGTAAACGTGGTTTAGTCCTACCCCTTAGTTCTTTTAGTTTTGTGTCTCCTCATCCCCTATTTAAGGAGGCCGTCCCCCTCTAGTTTCTTTGGATTTTGTTTATGTTTAGTTTGCCTTCGTTGCAACTTGTATCTTTTACGTGTGTCGGCTAGACCACCCAATTAAAATACTTATTCAGAATCCCAACTCAATTTAATATTTCAATTCCTATTTGCAATTTCAGATTGATTTATCTTGTTCTTGCGTGCTTCTTCGGTGTATGCAGGAATCGATCTTCGTGGTCAGGTCATCCGGGTATTCGTGCACGGTTGATAACGACTTGTCAATCAGTTCAGCGATTGCGTGATTTCGAGCCTTACGAGTTCGTAGCCAGGATGGTGAGAGTTGAGTGATGACTACCAAACTTATCATCTCATCGAAAGATCGGGCCAACAATGGGACCTTCGGGTTCATCAAGTGGTATCAGAGCTACAGTTCATCGGTGAGAATTTTTTTCCCTACAGTCCAAATAGCCACAAAAAAAGGGTTTAGTTCATCGTCCAAACCAATCTGTGCCTTTGCAATTGTTTCTTTTTAGTTTGCATTGTTGAATTTTCGTTGCATCGTCGAGTTGTTGTGCTGGTTTTCTGTCTAGATTGATCTAGTTTAGGATCTCTTGCAAGTCGTCTAGTTCTGTTCTTCGGGAAAAAGGCGCGTTGTCGAGATATTAGCGCTGTCGAGATATTAGGGCTTCAATTCATTTAAAAAAACAGATCCGATCTACTGCCGCCGTCTTCCGTCGCACAGTCTCCCGGCGATTCGCAGCCTCCCGTCGCGCATCCGACGAATTCTTCGACTGCGCATTGCGTCCGCTCGCCAAGTCCTCGGTCCGTGCACTCGTCCGTGCACCGCCATCAGCGGGTCAAGTCAGCGCGGCATCGCCTCGGTCCGTCGTCGATTGGAGCCACCGAGCCGAAGGTAGCAACACAGCAGGTAACTACGCCGCGTGCTCGCATCGGCTTCGTCGCGGAGGCGGATCCACTCAGGCCGCCGCCGTCGGTACCGCCACCGCCGCCGCATCGGGGAACCCGAGCCGCCGCTGCTGCCGCCGGTCGGCGCTGTCGCCACCGCTGGATTTCCTCTCGGCCGTCGCTGCCGGGACAACACCGCCGCTCGGGAGCGCGTCGCCGCCGCAGAGGGAGCCCGAGCCGCCGCTATCGCTGCGCCGCCTCAATCTCCGCTCCCTCCGTGTTGCGCTAAATCACAAGCGCCTGTAACGCCGCCGCCGTTCGAGAGGAGCCGCTGCCGGCCGAAAGCTGCCGCTGCTGTCGTCGTCGTTGCCGCCGCCGCATCAGGAGCTCACTTCCGGTTGATTCATGGGTTGGAAATGGCTGGTTAAAGGAGCTTCTGCGGTATTAAAAAAAACAGGAAAGAGCAGGAAAAAAAGGAAAGGAAAGAGAAGAAAAAAAGAGAAAAAAGGAGAAAAAAAAGAGAAAGACGGAGAAGAACAAAAAAAAAAGAAAGAAAGAGAAGAAGAAGAAGAAGAAGAAAATTTCAGAGCTGTCTCTTTTCTTGACTTATTTTTCCTTGTTCAGTTTGGCATAGTCATCCAATGCTCGTTTGACTTGATAGTTTTTGTGCTAGTTTTCCATTGTTACTACTAGTCGTTCTTGTGAGTTGCTCTCGCTATGCTTTGTCTAGACTAGGACCAGCACTTGTGACTAGTACTTTGAATCGCTTTTCAACTTTGTATACTGATCTGAAAAAATTGTTACTCCTTTGCTACATACTAGCCTTCCGAGCTCCACTTCCTACTAACTTAGCAGGTGCCGGTCCTCGCAACCGTTGGACTAATCGCAAGTGAGAGTATCACGAACCAGCCACCGGTGAAGGATCTAGACCTGCCATTATGTGTTAATGGGGTTTTGGTGATTAATGACAAATATAATTGTGGGACTAATACTTTCATTGATATACATATTGTGTAGTCTTATTTGGATATAAAGGTGAAAACCATGAAGGTATGCATGTGATTAATGACAAATTCAATTCATTGGATAAACAAAAGAAAAATCCAAACATGTATGCATTTATAATGACAAATCTATTTATGAGACTAACTCCTTGACGAGGATCTAATAATCCCCATTTTATCTTTTATTTATAATTCTTATTATAAGTAAATATGACGTCATATGGTCCCTGAGTATACCCCTTAATTTTATAAGAGAGGAGCCTACTAAGTGGTCGTAAGTTATTCTACGACCACCCCTATAGTCGTAAGTCATGCTACGACTACCCCATAGTCGTAAGTATTGCTACGACTACCTTATGATCGTAAGTTCTTCTACGACCAGTTCACTTACGACCACCTTATGATCAATTAAACCTATAGACAAGTGGGTCCAATTGATTAAGGAATTCAAACAGTCAATATACGCTGTTACTGTGCGAAGTAATAGCACATAATGCTTCATTATCTCTGATATATAGCTGTCAGGCGGTGTGGAGGAGTTAATACGCCGGTGATTACTGCCAACACGCGTCCGTTACAGGATGTGATGAGGCGCCACTTCACCTGGAGAAAAGGCCACTCCTTCACGTACTATATAAAGGCGGCAATCAGAGAAGGAAGGAGAGATCGGATCGGGCTATCAGGAAGACAAGCACTATCATCTGTAATAGTCTTAGTTTTTCTCCTGATTGTTCAGAATACACTCAATACCATACACACACAGGAGTAGGGTTGTTATTCTCTCCGGAGAAGACCTGAACCTGTATAAAAATTCCCGTGTCAATCTCTCTGCGTGATTCCATTCTAGGAGACCCCCCGAATCAAACAATCTTTACGTAAATTCGGTTCTAAAACACCGACAGTTGGCGCCGACCGTGGGGATCTTCCGGTAATCCCTTGTCAACATACTCTCTTTTTCCCAAATCTCATGCACTCATGGCAGGAGAATGGAACAAGGAGAACTGGTTCGACTTGGCGGTCTGTGACATCGACATGGATGCCGGTTTCGATTACGAGCCGAGTATTAACTCATCCGATGGTACTGCTGCCTCCGGTGATCTTCCCGCAGATCCAGGAGACAATGCCGCTGATGGAGTTGAGGAGGGATCCATATCCCCCACAACAGTACGTCCAAGAGAGTAATCTACCCTCTCAAAGGACAAGGGTCAATCTGACCAGGACTACACCCAGGTGGACTCACAACACGACGAGAGTTTTTCCTCGAAGTGTCCGAGTCCCCCTAAGGCGGTCCGACTTGGTGAGGCAAGTTCTGGAAGTCGCAATTCCAAGGCTTCACCAGCATCTGGTGATCCTCTCTCTCCGAATGACTTTAGAGAGAGCGGGATCAAGCATGCTTTTCCTGCAAATTCGACCATCTCTCCGCAGATCATACTTGCCGACGAAGACGGTTATAACCTAGAGTTCCCCTACCTGGAGGGGATTACTCCAAGTCGCCAGATGGTGTCTCTCGACTACTCGTCAAGCGGGGAGGCCTCGAGCGCAAGTGAGAATCATCAACGGGAGGTCTTTGTCCTTCCCTCGGATCAAGATCACTCTCCTAGAGACCGAGCTGGGGACGCTCCCCGAAGATCACGCACTGCGCCCCCTCGTGGCAGTGGCAAGGGCACCACCGATGGCGGACACGACCAACACCTTCATGAACGCGAGGGAAATCCTCAACATTCTCGCACTCCATTGAGGCAGTCTCAAGAGTCCGACATGGAAAATCTTGAGGCTATTCGACGGAAGAAGATTGAAGCCCAGAAGAATTTGCCTGGGCGCATCCAATATCAATCAGAGAAAGCTCGAGAACTCCAGTACGTCAACGACTTGCTCGAGAATCCAACTCAAGAACTCGCCCGAGCGCCAGGGTACGATCTCTTCGTCGAGGAGATCGCACAAAACCGGTCCACGATGGCAAGGCTGGAAGCACCTCGCCGACATCCTTGAAGTCGTCGATCTCCAACTCGACTTTTGACTACGATCGTCGAACATATCACTACGGAGGAATCGGCGCTTAGCGAAGAAGTCGCATCGATCTCCAACTCGGAGAAATGTCTTTCGAGCGGTGATGATCAACAAACCCTCGAGAGGTGATCGCTCACCATTCAGGCGACATGGGAATCAGCGGCGGATGAACTACGAGGAGTATTCCCTCGTGGGGTAGAGACCTATCATAGGTCGGGTCAACTTATTCTTGGGTATCGTCGAAAGTACGACCACTGATGATATCAACCCTTCTTTCCTACAAAGGAGGCATCAAGAAGTTATTTACGGATGTCGGGCATTCTCTTCAGCCACTAACAACGTGGCGTATCACGAATGTTTGCTAGTCGGCATACGAAAGCAAATGAAGCGCTTCTCGATTCGCCGACTACTCGTGAAAGGAGACTCAACTAGTCGTGAATTCGGGAAAGAGTACCAAGGTTTCTAACCCGACAATGGACTTATCGGAAGTACGAAGCTAGAAAAGTATTTTTAGGTTTCGAGGCACAATTCATCCTCGAAGGATAATTTCTCGCAGACCAACTTGCTCTAATACTTCCCGATCCAGAGTACCAAAAGGAGAACAACTTCCTCGTCGACAAACCGAGACACCTCCTATTGAGATAGCCTCTAGAATACGAGGATACCCGGATGGTGCCCATCTATGAGTATAGGGGACCAAGACGCATCTCGAGGCCGATCGATTATCCCGAAAAGCCAAAATGTATACTTTGTTGAAGGAGTCCTCTATAAACGAGGTTCTAAGGGTGCTCATGCGATGCATTCCAGAGAGCGAAGGATTAACACTCCTTCACGACATACACGGTGGCATCTGTGGAACTCATGCTTCCTATAGAACGCCGGTCAGAAGGCCTTTCGACAATCGATGCTAAAGAGTTGGTTAAAAGTGTGTCCAATGCTAGTTTCATAGTAGGCAATACACCAACCACTCGCCAGCATTACAAACGATACCTCTATCTTGGCCTTTTGACATATGGAGTCTCGATATCCTAGGATCAAAGCTCCGTGGAGGTTTCAACCCTCGATCAAAACGGTTCATGTTGAGATGCGAATTGCTCAATTTGGACGAATAATAATTATAGATAATGGTAAGCATTTTGAGCGCAAAATTTCAGGAATTTTATGACGAGTTGGGTACCAATCGGGCCCATCCCCAAAGTAATGGGGCAATGAGAATGGCCAAATAATGAGAGGAATTTAGTCTTCGACCAGCTCATCAAACGCCGGGGCTTGGGTACAAGAGTTACCCTCAGATGGTGAAACACCATTTTTACGGTCTTGAATTGAAGCCATGCTTCCTCCGGGCTTCAGTTGATAATCTACTTAAGAAAGGAAAACCGGGCCTTAACGATTCGTGATCCACCAACAACCAATGGAAGGCGGCCGGAGTTCTCTCGAATTCTTGGAACATCGAGCCGATTCATAAGTTTTATGTGTAATTAACCTGCTTAGACAATAAAGACTCAGGTTCTCTCTACCTCTATTGTCTTACTTTTGAGTAGTGCTTTCATAATCTTTCGACTATATTCCAAACACTCGGTTTCCTTTACCACCGGGTCAAAAGGTGAAACACCATTTTTCTCGGTCTTGAAAGAGCTTCCTAGTATCAGCTGCTTCCTCCTTAGAATCAATTTTGATACGAGTGCACAACACGAGTTGAAACTTTCAAAGACTCCAAGTCTCTCCTCTCTGCGTTGCCTTAGGCCAGGAACAAATTCACGGAGCAGACTTATCGAGTCCTCCAAAGAAGGGCGAACGAATTTTTTGAAGTCCTCTGGATGTTTGTTTAACTCAAGTTGCTGTTCTCGATTTAATTAATCTAGTCGGAGATGGTAACATCACCTAGTCGAAGACTTTCCTCTCTGCACGTGGTCCTGCCCACTAGAAGGAACTTCCTAGTGTCGATTCGTTCCCACTTTTTCGACCAGTGCATGACAGTCGTGACCAAAAACTAGAAGTTAACCAAACCTCTCTGTTTTCATAAACCCTTTTTAACACTATTTACTTAGTTTGTCTAAACAAACTAAGCAAATAGTCGGGGGCTAGGATAAAGTTATTAATTTGACTTCAATTCTTAGTCTTTTATTCGTTAATTATCTTTTGAGTTACTAACTACTCAACAAGATGATTTGTAGGAAAAAAGATGGATTATATAATACATCGACAAAAGCTTGTTTTTTCACAGGTTTATTACAAACTACTCTGAAGAGGGAGAGCCCGGTCGATCTCCTCCGAAACCTTCCTACCAACCGATTGCATTTCTTCTATCGACGACTTGCTTACGCCTCGTAGCGGTCGAAGTTAACCGATTGGTTGCACATTAAGGGGGTCATGAGCTTTAAGTTTTGCCAATGCATAGCTTATCGCAGATTCGACCGCGTCCTTTATCGACTCAGTTTGGTTGGCCTTCAGAGTGGTCACTAGTTCTTGCAAAGTCTCGACTTGTTCCCCAATGGTACTTATGTGAGCAGCTATCGTATCATCTTGAGGAGCTTTTCCCTCAGTACGTAGCTCACCAAGTACATTGTTCAGGAGCGTGATACTGCCTTGAAGATTAATCTTCATCGCCTCCATCTCCTGTTGGGTACGAGTCGAAGCCTCGCGGAGTTGTTTGTTTTCGACCGCTTGCTCTGAAAAGAATAAGACTGGTCAAGCAAAAATAAAACTCCTAGAGGAAAAGAAAACAAAAATAATCACAGGTAAAAGATTTCCTTACCTGCTAGTCGAGAATCCAACTTCTTGATTTCTTGATCATGGGAAGCAACAGTCTCAGCATGCCTCTTCTCCTATGATATGATGTCCTCTTTATTTTTCTTAGCAATGCGGACGGTCTCGTGATAGATCAAGGTTTTATCTCTGACTTCAGTTTCGAGCCTTCCCAGTTCACGGTCCGTTTCTAGAAAAGAAATGGGAGTAAGAAAAGGGAAAGAACTCGTAAAGGACTGCAGGTAAAGAATTGCTTACCTGATATTCGGGATCTTAACCTCGTAACTTCTTGATCTTTATCTTTGGAGATATGAGAAATCTTGCGAATGACCAAAGTTTTATCTTGGACTTCATTCTGGAGCTTTCTCATATCATCTTCTTTTTCTAAAAAAAGAAGCAACAGTCAGGTAAAAATCAACAACATAAGCAGTCTTAAGTTCAGCACTTACTGTTTATCTTTTCCTGCGCTTTTTAGTTGTAGAGTTAGCTTCTTTAAGCTTCCTCAAGAGGAATTCTACTTTTTCCCACAGCTTTCTCGACTCCTCTTTTTCATAATCGAGCGAATCGGCCAGGGTCTTTTCGTCGCTATTTAACCTGTAAAGGTTAAAAGTGGACATGAACATTGTTAAATTGGTCGTAAGTTCTTCTACGACCATGTATCTAGTCGTAAGTTCTCATACGACAAAGCTTCTGGTCGTCAGCCTTTTACGACTAGTACCTAGTCGTGAGTTTTTCCACGACAAACCCCGTAAGCCAAGTCCCGACGGAAGATTTCTTTGACTTCTTTTCTACGACCACGTCTGGTCGTAGCTCAAGTTGGAGAATAGGCTCGGCCACGACCACGTCTGGTCGTGGATCTTGAACAGGGACCATCTCTCTGGTCTCCTGACTTTCCGGAGGGCCGAGATCGGTATCGACCACTCCAAGAGCAGCGCTACCCTCAATGGTAGGCTCGGCTGGATCAGCGTTGTCCTTCACAAAAGACATAAACTCCTTCCAGTTCTCCTTTCTAGTTGCTTGACAAAACTAGGAGTGGCAGAAACTGTGAAAGTTTTCTTGTCATAATAAAAAGGTACCTTGGCCTTATGGGCTTTACGCCTAAGAGGTTCTTTGACCTCCTCGGCCTCCTCAGCTGCAGCTGCTCCAGACTCGGCTTCTGCTGTGACCGTGTCCTTGGCCTTGCGGGCCTTGCGCCTAAGAGGCTCTTCATCCTCCTCGACTTCAGTTGTTTCGACCTCGGCTTCCGCTGCGACCGTGCGTGCCGCAGACCTTATCGAGGACCTGGTCGAAATGAGGGGACTTGAGCTTGATCCTCCCTTGTCGACGACTCTTGTAAGTCGACGCTTTTTAGTTGGAGGAGCTAAGCCCTTATCCTTTGTCATCCCTGCGCCGATGGTTATCAGTTCGACCTCTTCGTCGTCCTGACGGTTTTCCATACCTACTTTCTGTAAAGAAAAACAGAAAAAGAAGAATCAATGACCAGTCGTAAGTTTTTCTACGACCAGTATCTAGTCGTAAGCTCTTCTACGACATCTCCCTGATTGTAAGATTTTCTACAATCACTACCTAGTCGTAAGTTTTTTCTACGACTATGAAGTCCTGAGAATAAAATCAACTTTTGATTACCTTCAGGCGCACAACCTTTTCCTTTGCGGATAAAACCACAAGGATTTGAGGAGCCGCCATTCCGAGTGGCGGAGGCTTCTCACAAACGAGTTTGACTCGAGCGTCAATCTCTGCCTGTGAAAGATCTAGGTGAACAAATAAAGATATTCATTAGACAATTTTTGAAGAAGACCAAACTGAGAGTTAAGTCGAAAAACTACTTACCCTCCTCATAGTCCCTGGTCGGGACTTTTGGCCCCGTGTACCTCCACATAGGAGGTACTCGTTTCTTCAAAGGGCTAATTCGACGTGTGATGAAATCCTTCACCACATGCCATCCGGTTAATCCCTCTGCTTTCAAATCCTTGATGGCTTGAATGTATGGGGCAATTCGGCTGATATCCTGGGGAGTTGAATCTCACGAAGGCTTCTTTTCGGCAGCCTTCCCCTCGAAAGTAAGGCTGTCTTCTGAGGTGACTTTCCAGTAAAACCACCTCTTTCTCCATCCCGGCCACGAAGACCGAGTAAACATCTGAATATACTCCTTTGACTTCCCGTCATGGAGCTTCAGACCACAACTTCCAGCAATCCCAGTTTGTCGAGCCATTCCATAGAAGTATTGAAAGAGCTCAAGGTCCGCTGGAATTCCCAGGTATGCCTCACACAAATACACGAATACACTTAGCATTGTGATGGAATTGGGACCAAGATTCACCAATTCCACCCCAAAGCACTCGAGTATAAGTGTGAGAAAGGGGTGAGCAGGCAATCGAAGGCCACACTCACAATACGCCTAGAAGATGGGGATTTGCTCATCCTCCCCCGACGGCCATTGTTGCTTATACGCCGCAAACCACTTCACGAGGACCTTCTCTGGAATCTTCCCGGCGTCAACCAGGGCTTGAATCTTCACCGCATCCATCTCCGACTCGGCCCACTCGGAGACTCTCCCGGCCATTTCTCTCAGAAGGGGGAGATTTTCGATTGAGTGGGTGGCGGAGAAGACAAGAACTTGATGAACAGCGCGAGCGATTTGGGGAAAGTATAAATCTAAGTCTTACCCCCGGTAAGTATTTATAACCATGTACTCTGGGCTGAAGGCGTGGCATTCCAAAGGTTGCCACCGTTTCGGGAACCGCTCCAACAGACAGGCTAACGGGTCTCGTTTGAAATTCCCTAGCGTGTCCGTTCAAGAAAATCAGGTTTGCTTTTACACCTCAAGCGAAATTACTTCCTTGGTTAGATCCTTTTTGACCAAAGGAAATGTTAATCGGAAATGTTTTTCTTCCGATCACCATACTACGACCACCTCGTGATCGTAGGAGTGTTCTACGACTATTTGATAGCCGTAAGCAATCTTCTTGACCAAGCATATTTCTGGTCAAAGTAGCACACAAATGTCGAAGAGTTTTTCCTTCGACTATCTTTCTACAACCCTCTCGTGGTCGTAAGACCATCTATAACTCCTTTACCAAGTAAGTTGCTTTCACTTGAAGCTGGGGGGCTAGATGACGAGGATCTAATAATCCTCATTTTATCTTTTATTTATAATTCTTATTATCAGTAAATATGACGTCATATGGTCCCTGAGTATACCCCTTAATTTTATAAGGGAGGAGCCTACTAGGTGGTCGTAAGTTATTCTACGACCACCCCCATAGTCGTAAGTCATGCTACGACTACCCCATAGTCGTAAGTATTGCTACGACTACCTTATGGTCGTAAGTTCTTCTACGACCGGTCACTTATCGACCACCTTATGATCAATTAAACCTCTGAGACAAGTGGGTCCAATTGATTAAGGAATTCAAACAGTCAATATACGCTGTTACTCTGCGAAGTAATAGCACGTAATGCTTCATTATCTCTGATATATAGCTGTCAGGCGGTGTGGAGGAGTTAATACGCCGGTGATTACTGCCAACACGCGCCCGTTACAGGATGTGATGAGGCGCCACTTCACCTGGAGAAACGGCCACTCCTTCACGTACTATATAAAGGCGGCAATCAGAGAAGGAAGGAGAGATCGGATCGGGCTATCAGGAAGACAAGCACTATCATCTGTAATAGTCTTAGTTTTTCTCCTGATTGTTCAGAATACACTCAATACCATACACACACAGGAGTAGGGTTGTTATTCTCTCCGGAGAAGGCCTGAACCTGTATAAAAATTCTCGTGTCAATATCTCTGCGTGATTCCATTCTAGGAGACCCCCCGAATCAAACAATCTTTACGTAAGTTCGGTTCTAAAACACCGACACTCCTCTATTTGCCTTATCTCATGATTAGTCTTGTTTGGATATAAAGAACAAAAGAGGTATGCAATTCGACTTTGTAGTTCTTATATAGTGTTGCATTCCTCAGATCCAAAATATAGGTTGAACTCCACCAAAAGATTAACATGAATATGTGCATATGTTTGCATTACACATTTGTGTATGCACACATTTAGGGGGAGTTCAATCTATGTTTTATGGTTTCATTAGTATTGATCCATATTTCCTTGTCCACATATAATTGGGATATTTACTTTGAAACACATCCTTGAATATATTTAACTTGCGTAGTTAAGGCCTCTTTGTTTAGGTTTAGGCTTTTTGACTTATAGTTTAAAGCCAGCTTTTTGGCTTAATCAGCTTATAAGCCTCTAAGCTTTTAAGCCAAATGTTGTTGTTTGGTAGTCAGCCTTTTTGTAGGATGTTGGCTTATTGAGTTGTGTGTGAAGGATGAAAGGTCTGAAATGCCCTTAAAGGTTTAAAGGACCTTGTTAAGCATGTATTTAAACTGATTTTTTTATAGGACCCGAAAATATGACGATACATATATTTGTACATATGAAACAAAATGGATATCGTTTGTAGTGCATGCAAGTATTTATTTTGGACATTGCGCAACAGAAGAAATTAATATAATGATCTAGTTTGTGTATCGTTTGGATCATAATCTTCATCAAGATCATATCTCTCAAAAAGCTCATCACGTAAAGCACTATCTCTAATGAAACTGATCACTTCTTCTCAAGTGGCATACCTCCACCAATTCCCATGACTCCAAGCTTTTATCCTCGGTATCCATTCTATAAAGTGCAAGCTCGATATCTCAAACTGCAGTCCACATATTTCCTTGTCCATCTCCTCTACCTTCTTCCTTCTTCGCTTCCTTCTCCTCATCTGTTAGGTCTCCATACAAGAGGTCGGCATGTGGCATGTCTGCTGCAATTACGCAAACCGTGAATCAATTGTCATCAACTTGTGATTTTTCAAAAACAAAATTCAGTTACTACACTCACGAGTTGATCTCGATACCCAAAGTGGGCACAAGCGGTGGTCGCCGCTTCCACCACCGCAAAATTCAGAGAATTTGGTATAAGCAACACAGATGATTCAATTTTAACAATATAGAGCATCTTGTATAAACATTTCTCTGGTGTTCCGGCTCCAATTGAAACTTGAAACTCGAGCAAATTACACCTCCGAACACATTGACCTCTCGAGTCGCACATGCGAAACTAGGAATCGCTAGGAGGAGAGGGAATCTAAGCTAACCTCGGGGTGGGTTCGAGGAGGAGGTAGACGACTTGGTTGAAGAAGCCGCCTCGGCGACGCCACGACGAGGCGGTGTAGAGCGGACGCCAGGCGGCGGGCTGGAGCGCTCGATGGTCGCGGACGGCGGAGGCGGATGGCGCCGACGACGGTGAGCAGGAGCGAAGGGAGCAAAGAGCCTCGGTTGGGAAGGAATCCGGCGTCTTCTCGAGAAGCGGGAGCAATCTGGCGTCGGGTTGGGAGAGATTGGAAACTAATCCGTGGCCGGGTTGGGGAGAGGTTGAAGCGATCAAAAAATCGGAACGATTTGTAATTATATACCAATGGCATTTCGTGAGTAATTTAAGTGAACTTCAGTGGCAAAGAGAAATTCTATTCCACAAAAACCAAAAAAAGCACCTCCCTCTTGGCTTATGGTTTTTAGGCTTAAATTGGCTTAACTTATTATAAGCCAGACAAAAAAGCCACCCCTTTGTTTAGGCTTAGGCTTTTTTGCTTTTAAGCCAGAGAAAAAGCCTAAACAAAGAGGGCCTTAATATATTCATATGAGTATATGATACTTGTGTAGTTCATATATCCTTGAATATATTTAACACATGGAGTTAATATATTCATATGAGTATATAAGACTTGTGTAGTTCGTATACACTCATGTTGAGTATATATAACTTGTGTAGTGCTTATATACTCATACCAATCTACATTTAATTATTTGTTTTTGAAGTGGTTATCATCAATTACCAAAGAGGGAAAGATTGTGGTATCTTGTCCCACCATTATGAGTTAATGGTATGATGTGGTAATTAATGATAATCATATTGTGGAACTAACATTTTTCATGAGTTGTATAAGCAGGTTAGGTTCCATGATAATGAAAACTTGGGATGACATCATGTGTTGATGGTCGTCAAGTCAAGAAGAGTTCCATCATGTGTTGATGTAAGTCAAGTGAAGAAAATCATCGTGTGTCGATGATGTTCAAGAAAAGGAGATGATCAACTCAAGTTAAGTGAAGACCCATCATGTGTTGATGGAGGTCAAGTGAAGAGTGCATCATGAGTTGATGCGTATGAAGACTCGGGATGGAGGATGTCATCATGAGTTGATGAGCATCAAGTCAAGATCCCGTAGTGAAGCTTCATCATGTGTTGATGAAGGTCAAGTGAAAAGAACTCATCATGTGTTGATGAGTATTCGAGTCAAGGACCCGGACTTGAAGTGAGGATGTGCGTCATCAAGCTTCAAGAGGTTGTGCAAGGCAAAGGTATGACTAGCTAGGGCTAAGGATCTGTTCCTAGTCTTTTATCGGTCTCGGTGTTTGGTTGGGAGACCGGATTGCTAGTATAGGTTGCCGTACTATTAAGAGGGGTCTTGACTAGTAGCTTGAGTTTGTCATGTGTTGTAGCTCATTGTGTTTGCTCTAGCTCATCTTAACATGTTGCCAATATTTGTGAATGTGTTTTGCAAATAGTTGTGGCTCGTGGATAATCCTTGTAGCATGTGACTTAAGTTTGCGAATGTGTTTTGCAAATGGTGTAAGTCCATGTACCTTATTCCTTGTAGTGTGATTCTATAAGTTGGCAAATGTGTTTTGCAACTTGTTGAGAATCTCACTTGAATCCTTGTTTGCATCGCGCGTCAATTTGGCAAATGTGTTTTGCAAATTGAGTTGAAGCGGAGTGCAATTTGTGGTATGATTATAAAAGTGTGCAAATGTGTTTTGCAACTTGTTGAGAATCTTGCCTTTGAACCTGTGTTTGTATCACCTTGTCAATTGTCTAATGTGTTTTGCAATTGAATTTGTTTTGGATGCAAATCTGTTGTTTTCTTAGAAAAATCGGTTGAACCGGCGCTGTATATGCAGTACGACCACGCTGCGGTAATACCGGCTCTTGTACAGCGGAACAACCGCACTTGTTGAGCACGTGTTGCTCTGTTGAGGAACGGTAGTACCGGCGTGTACTGAAAGGTACGACCGTAGGCTAGTTGTTCCGATTATTTGTTGGCGGTTTATTATTTCCAGAAGAGATGCATTTGAGCATGTCATTTCGGTTTTGAGAAACCCTTGAATCGGTTGTACCGACGTGGCGGTACGACCGCGCGGCGGTTCAACTAGATTTTGGTGCGGTATGACCGCACATCGGTTGATCCGATTTCTATGTGGCGGTACTAATTTTCTAGAACCAATGTTTTTGGGACTTAGCCGCATTTGTTACTCCTTTGTGGAGCGGTATGACCGCAGGCTTTTGGATGGTTGTACCGGGTGGCGCGGTACGACCGGATCTTGGTTGGCGATACGACCGGACGTGGTCCAACGGCTAGTTTTTATAGCCGTTGGAGCCTGGGTGGTACGACCGGCCGTTGGCCGTCGGTTCGACCGCATGTGCTGATTTTTCAACAGACTTTTCTACAACGGCTAGTTTTTGTGTGTGGGCTATATATACCCACCTTGTCCGTGTGTGGGGATGTTGCTGGTGCCCTTAGACACTCCATTGAGCAAAGAGCAAGCCTCTCATTCTCTTTTGTGCATGTATTGCACTTAGTGAGGTTAGAGAGCAAACCCTAAGTGCATGTGTTGCCTTAGGTAGTGGATTGCATATCCATTTGAGCTTAGACACTTGATTGGTTCAAGTGAGGGTCGTTGACCTATTACTCTTGGTGTTTGCCGACACCTAGATGGCGTGGAGGCATCGTGCGTCGGTGATCTTCTCAAAGAAGCTTGTGAGAAGACCCGAGCGGTTTGTGAGTGGTGTGGTGCTCGCCATCTCCGGAGTGGAGGAAGGAGCAACCCTAGTGGAGCGAGGTGTTGGTTTGGTTTGGAACTGGTCCAAGTGGTTTGACTTACCTTGTAGGCGGGTGCTCAATTCGTGGAGCCGGTCCAATTAGTTTGGGCTTGCCTCAATGTGGATTAGGGGAGACCGGCAAGTCTCTGATCACCACGGTAAAACATCGACGTCTCTTTGTGGTTTGATCTCTTGTGCCTCACTATTGCATTTACATTCATTGTGTATGAATGCTAGATTTACTTTGTGCAATTTATATTCCTAGAATTAAATTGCTTATTTATTGTGTATGATTGCAATAGTTATTCATTACCTTGTGCTATTGTCTTTGTTAGAATTGAATTGCTTACAGGTCTATGCTTGATTGTTATATTTATCATTAGACTTGTTGGTGCACTTAGTTGAACCTAGTTGTTTTAGGCTTTAATTGTGCAAAACCGTATTTGTATTAGCTTCTGCATTAGAAATCGGTTTTAGCCAAAGAAGTTTTAAAACACCTATTCGCCCCCCTCTAGTCGACCTCCTCGATCTTACAAGTGGTATCAGAGCTTGGTCTCTCATTTATTAGACTTAACCGTCTAGAGAGTAAAGGATGGCGACTAGAGATTTTGTGCACCTAGGTGAAGCACCTCTATTTCATGGCACAAATTATGCTCATTGGAAAATCCGCATGTCATGTTATTTTAAGGCCATGGACCTAAATATATGGCGGATTGTAGATGTTGGCTTTTCTCCTCCATTAGATCAACTTGCTCCAACAAATGAGGAAGAGAAATACTTACATCTCGACGCTCAGGCAATTAACGCCTTATTTAGTGCTTTGAGTGTAGATATGTTTGATGCCATATGCGATCTCAAGAACGTTCATGAGATGTGGACCCATCTTCAAGAATATTATGAAAGGTCCACTTCCACTAGTGATGATTGCATAGAAGAATGGACGTTGGGAGAAGAATGCTCAACCTCTAGCTCTGACGATGATGAATCCTCAACTCCATCAACATCGCCTCATTGCTTTATGGCAAAAGGTAAAAAGAAGGTATATAAGGATGATGATAATGATGAGCCTTCATATGATGAGTTGATTGATATGCTAGAAGGGCAAAATGTTTTTATGGGAAAGGAGGTTTTAAAATTCAAAGTTTTGAAGAAAGAATTTAACTTGCTTCAAAATAATTATGATGATCTAAAGAATGAACATGAAACCCTCCTTCTTAAAAGTTATACTAGCTCTAAAGTGGATATAGGGATTACATGTGATCTATTAGATGATTTGTCTTGTATTGCTCCTATCTCATGCAATTCATCTAAAGTTAGTATATTCACATCTTGCGATGACTTGATTGATATGCCTTGCTGCTCAAATATGGATGCTCCTATTTCTTCCATACTTGTTGAGAGTAACCTTATAGAAGAAAATAATGAGCTCAAGGCCCAAGTCACAAAATTGAAGATTGACTTGGAAAGAAGCTTCAAAGGGAAGGCCACTCTCGATGATATATTGAGCAAGCAAATATGCTTGCAAGATAAGAGTGGTATTGGCTTTACTCCCAAGAAAAGGGAGAATAGCAAGATGAGGCACAATGCAAGACACACGAAGAATATTAAGTGCCTTAATTGTCATGAGAAGGGTCACATTTCCTCCGTGTGCCCTAATAAGAAAAATAACAAGGGAGGACTTGGTTTCGTCACCAAGAAGAAGGTGAAGAGCAACCCAAAGCAAAGAGGAAAACAATTCAACAATATCAAGTGCTTTGGATGCAAGAAGAATGGTCACATTGCCTCGGTGTGCCCAAATCAAAAGGATATCAAGCTAAGACATCCAACGAAGAGGCAAGCCAGCATTGAGCAAGATAGGAAGACATCAAAGGGAAGCAAAAGCCCTACTTGCTACAATTGCCAGGAAAAAGGACATTATAGTAAGGAATGTCCCAAAGGTATCACTCCTAAGCCAACTATTTGCAATGATCATTATTTGCTTTGGAAGGATAAGAATGGCAATGTGTTTGCTAGGAATGTTAGTTCATGTAAGACTATTGTTAAAAGGGCTATTTGAGTGCCCAGATCTATTGTAACTAACATTCATGGACCCAACCAAATATTAGGTACCAAAATGCGCTTAAATGCTTAATAGGTACTTGGAGAGGCATTGGAGGTTTGCCTTATTCATGAAGAGGTGGATTCCACCATATGTCAAATTGAAGCCAAGCTTGAGGACGATTATGTCATATCATAAGCCAATGCCATTTCGGTAACAAGTACTTACATTGAAGTATCTAGCCCTTTACCTTGTGTAGGTTGCATTCATGAAAAATAGTTTAAAAGGGTTGTTCTTGCTCTTGTGCGAAACCGTTGTTTTTGTAATCTTGAGCAAGATAGTTGTGGCATATTAAGGGGGAGTGCTAAATCATAATCATGTATATCACATCCCTAAATGTGCCCAAAGAAATTAAGTGCTAGTAATATTTTTCATAAATTGAGCAATTTAGCCAAAAGTCAAAATTTTAAAATTATTAGTATATCCTTTGAAAAACTAGTTACAAAATGTATACAAATGTTTTGCAAAGGTTTTGGTTCAACAAAAACATATTTTAAGTAAAAATGAGTTTCTACCCAAAATTCTAGATCTTAGAATCTTGTTTTTGACCAAAACTAGTTTTTTGTGTGTGTAAAATCTATTCTAGAAAGAATTTGACATTTGTCCCAAAAGGAAAAACCTAGAGTTGGCTATTATAAACAATTTTGGTACTCAAAAGATTTCCAAAATACCAACCTAGCAAAAGTTATTTGATTTCGAAATTCACCCAAAACTCTAGTTTGACCAAAGTGGTCACTTTCTAGCACTTAAGTGAGTTTTGCCATATGAGCCAAAATTATTCACATGAATAGGTCCATAATGGTATTCATAACTCATACATGAAATTTGATGCCTAAATCCCTCATTTGCTCAATTTGGTTCTTTTGGAGAGCTATGAGAGCTAGATTTGTGCCTTCATATTATTCTCGTGATTTGCCGAATAAATTACAACGTTTACGCCAAGGTAGTAACACTATAGAAGAGTACTATCAAGAATTGCAAACTGCCTGGTCTCGTTGTGGCTTAGAAGAAATTGAAGATGCTAAAATGACTAGATTTTTAGAAGGATTAAACGGTCACATTCAAGATAAACTTGTTTATAAACATCCAACTGTCACTCGCTTGTTTCGTCTTGCTTGCAATGTTGAAAAGGAATTACAGGGACGACAATCCAAGACTAGTCGTGCTCTTTCATCAACTTTCACTACACCTTCACCTGTACAAGAAACAAACAAGTGCACGGTTCACACCTTTGCATCGAGATCATCTTCGGTTGCTTTTTCTACTACTGCATCTACCATGATTGCCGCCCCTGCTGCTATGAGCGACACTCTGTCTCACTACCTGGCGTCATCGGCTCGCTCATTGGCAATTGAGCTAGAGCAAGAAAAAGAAGTGAAAGCTTGTGACTACTCACCGTCTCCAGTACCAACATCATCTGAGTCGAGCCTGCAAGGTAATACCAAAGGTACTGATTTGAACAATCAACCTGAGCACAATACCCATGATTTCATTCCTGGTATCATTGAACAAAGGGAACCTATTGCTAAGAAAGCGGATATTAATTTTCTAGCTACAGAATCTGATCTTATTAATAATTTGCATGAAGCCTGCCTGTGATACTTTAATTGAATTGCCTGCTGTTTTGAGTGATTCATGTGATGCATTAATCACATACAATGATCATGTGGAATTGGTTAGACATAAAGAAGTTTTGACTAGAATTTCTCCTACTGACTCTTTATGTTACATTATGTTGGATCCACCTATGAAATTGTCACATGCTATAGAGAAAGTTTTTGAAATTGCATGTTCGAAATCCTTATTTAGTGCCTACACCCCTGGATATAAGTTTAATTTGATTGGAGATTATGGTGTAGACAATCAATTTCTGGAATATCGAATATGGATAACTTGTCATCACCTGGATGAATTAAAGCTTGTTGTTTTGGATAACAATTATTGTGTGCTGAATCTTGTTCAATATGAGAGGAAAAAAAATAGTTGCTCATCCAACGCCTATGTGTTTATCCCTTATTGCACCATCTAGTATTGACAATCCGAATATTGATGTTGAAGTATAGAAGAACTTACAATTCTTTTCACCTTTGCTAGATGAATTTGCTATTGCTCGATTAAAATCTGATTATATGGATGAATTTTGTTTGATTCCAAAAGTTGTAGATTTGCCCATATGTGCTACCACTGCAAGTTTACAGCTTCAAAGATTTGAATTGCATAAACGCTTCAATTACATTTGCAAAACTAGTTGCAATAATTGTTGTGTGAGAAATTTTGTTTTGATCATTAACATATATGATTATTCTTGGGTTAATAATACAATGAGCTTTTATGATCGCTGCTGTCTTATAACATTAATTGTGCAACAACGAAGAACCGTTAAAACAGATGACATATACATATACCATGCATACACCTTGGCTTCTTTGTTACCCTATTTTCAGCTTATCAAAAGCCGAGGACGGCTTTGTTTTCAAGAAAGAGGGGATGATGAGGACATGACCCCTATGGATACAACCATATTTGATATGCTTGCTATTCCAATTACTAAAGCTCATGCTCGTCAACTAAATTATTAGGTAACTTCGTTTCTAGGAGTTCATAATTGTTCCATAGAGGATGGATTGCTACGTAAGTCTTGTGATGTCATTCTACTCAGGAACAAAGACAAGGGGAGTACCACTACTACCACAACAAGTCAGATCAGTTCGGAATCAGCCTGACAGCATAAGTTTAAAACATGCATAACTTTCACATACGGAGTCCGTTGGAAATCCATGAATACTTGATGGAAAACTTATTTCGTTCTCTTTCCAACGGATCCGGCCTCACCTCCAAATTCCTTCTGTACTGACCGCAATCATCAAAAGAAGATATCATATCACCTGCTTGGACCAAATTGGGCTTTGTAATCGTACTCAACTTGGCCCATATGCTGGCGGGCCACCTAGGGGCGTGTTTACTGTTCACATGAACAGTAAACATGGTTTAGTCCAACCCCTTAGTTCTTTTAGTTTTGTGGCTCCTCATCCCCTATTTAAGGAGGCCGCCCCCCCTCTAGTTTCCTTAGATTTTGTTTATGTTTAGTTTGGCTTCGTTGCAACTTGTATCTTTTGCGTGTGTCGGCTAGACCACCCAATTAAGATCTTTATTTAGAATCCCAACTCAATTCAATATTTCAATTCCTATTTGCAATTTTAGATTGCTTTATCTTGTTCTTGTGTGCTTCTTTGGTGTATGTAGGAATCGACCTTCGTGGTCAGGTCATCCGGGTATTCGTGCACGGTTGATAACGACTTGTCAATCAGTTCAGCGATTGCGTGGTTTTGAGCCTTGCGAGTTCGTAGCTAGGATCGTGAGAGTTGAGCGACGACTACCGAACTTATCGTCTCATCGAAAGATCGGACCAACAATCGGACCTTCGGGTTCATCAAGTTCATAGCCTGTTTGTGATTTGGTTGTATGCAGGTCCGACAGGTACCCGGCACCTGTATAGCCATTCATAGTTAGATCTTGTTTCTTTCTGTAGAACAGCCTAAGTTCTTTGCTTCCTTGGAGGTATCCGAAGATGTCCTTCATTCCCTACCAATGTCTTTGGTAGGTTTTGTACTATACCTTGTTAGTAGGTTTACGACAAATACAATGCCTGATTTAGTACAATTTGCTAAATACGTGAGTGCTTCTATTGCACTTAAGTATGGAAATTCTGATCCCAGGACTTCCTCCCCCTCTTCTCTAGGTCTGTACGGGTCCTTGCCTTGCTGCCAGGATCTTCCGACCATCGACACTTTCAAAGGGTATGCTTTTTCAAAGCCGAACCTTTCTAACACCTTCTGAGTGTAGGTTGACTAATGCACTAATATCCCTTCAGGGGCATGCTCAAACTGCAAGCATAGACAATATTTGGTTTTACCCAAATCTTTCATTTTGAACTCCAACTCCAGGTAAGAACTTACTTTCTTAATACCTTCCAGGGTTCTAATAATGTTCAGATCATCTTCATACAATGAGATTATACAAAATCCATCCTGAGATCGTCGTATAAATATACAGGGATAATTCTCATTGTTTGTGTAGTCTTTCTTGCATAGAAAGTTGCTTCAAACGATTCTACCACATCCTGCCTGATTGCTTAAATTTGTACAGTTACTTTATGAGTTTTACACTGTATAAATTTCTATTTGCTTTATCTTGGTTCGGGACAGGGATACATTCAGGTGCCTTCATATAAATGTACGAATCCAAATTTTCATAAAGGTATGCTGTTACCACATCCATCTATATCACTTTTAACTTCAAGTTTACTGCCATTGAGATTAAATATCTAAAGAGTAGTTCCGTCCATGACCAAGGAATAGATTTCTTCATAATCATCTCCTGGACGTTAAGTGAAACCTTGTGCAACGAGCCTTGCTTATTTTTATTTCTCTCGAACAAATACCCACTTATGCCCTACAGGGTGCACATGGGGAGGCATGCGGCTTACAGGCCCAAACACCTTTCTTTTATTCAGAGAAAATAATTCTATTTCTATTGCCTTCTTCCAATCTTCTCAATCTGGTCTTTTCTTACATTCAGCGAGCGATGCAGGCTCTGGATCAAGATCGATGATTGTGGTAATTTTCTTTGCAAAATCAATGTCGACATTGGTTGTTGTCTTATTCAAAGATTCTCCTGAGGTCACAAAGTTTATAGCTATTTCTTCAATAGCCGATTCTTCTAATGCTTCTACTTGCTCACCGCTACTTTCAATTACGGGGAAAAGTCCCTTTAGTTTTTCAACTCCGATGCGTGTGCACACATCTATGCTGATATCTCTCTTCATGGGGATGTTCAATTCTAGTATGCCTTTTCTGAAGGTGCCATACTGATGCCAGGTCTCAACTGGCCCCCCTTCTAGTTCTGGGGAACTTTGGTGATCGGCTGTGTCAAGTTCTTCTTATCCTTTTTCACTAGGCGTCTCCGGTTACTTCGGATTCGAGGGGCTAGAGTTCTCGCCCTTTCTGAGGCCTTAGGATGGGATTAGGGATACCTTCATCGGTATTTCAACCCTCTCGGTGCATTGCGTACATGCATATGCGACTTGGTCACGCTCTTCAAATCACTAAAGTGGTCAGGCAGTTGATTCGCTAATGCTTGCAAATCAATTATCTTCTGGATTTCAATTGTCCTTTGGACTTCAATTATCTTTTAGACTTCTCTATTTGCTTCACTAGTGCGCGGGTCATGTGCATGTATTTCAATTATCTTCTGGACTTCAATTATCTTCTGTACTTCTCTATTTTCTAACATTTTTCATCAAGGGGTTGATTTTCTCCCCCTAATGATAGGAAACTATCATCATCTAATATACTATCAGCGAATCGGACATTATGCAAATCTCCAATCATAGGGTCCAAATACCTGATTATGGACGTTGTCTCATAACCAACGTATATTCCAGACTTTCGGAAAAGGCCCATTGTAGTTCATTGTGATGATGGTATAGGTACATAAACCTTGCAACCAAAGATGAGAAATTTTTGGTGCTGACCCGTGCACTAGTTGCATAGGTGAATGGATGTTATATACCGACGGTCTAAAATTGATGAGAGTTGCTGCGAGCAGGATTGCGTGTCCCCAACATGTAGTTGGTAAATTACAACTATTCAAAGATCTGTTAGTCCATTCCAGGTGTGGACATGCGGTACGAAATGCTCAACTTTAATTTCTATTTCCATGCAATAATCATCAAATGCCTTCGAAGTAAATTCTCCGGTGTTATCCATTCTATGGACTTCATATGATGATCTGGAAAATTATTTTTTAATTTTAATTATCTGCGAGATTAGCTTTTGCAAAAGCGTGGTTTCTTGTAAACAATAAACATACGTGCGACCATTTCGAGGAAGCATCGATGAGCACCATAAAATACCTAAATATCCCTTAAAGGGGATGTATAGGACTGCAAAAGTTTCCCTGGATACGGTCCAGGAATGCAGGGACTTCATCCTTCGCTTTCAGAGTAAAAGGTTTAGTAATTAATTTCCCAATGGCACATGCGTGACACACAAAATCTTTCTGATTCGGGAAAGTCTTTACATTGATATTATGTCTCTGTGAATTATTAATTATATTTATCATCATCCTAAGACTTATGCGGCATAATCTATCATGCTAGAGATATAAAAGTTCAGAGCTTCTAAATACGATTTTCAGGACAGTATAGGCTGCAGTTGCCTTAATATTAGTGTAGTATGGCCTAGTCTCATATGAAGAAAGTCGTTCTGATACGATTTTTCCATTTTCTTCATGCTTTGTAATGAGTAGATATTCCTTACCATACTCTTCTTCAGTTTCTACGTGGAAACCGTTAGCGCGAATATCCTTGAGAGTTCTAGTCGGTTCTTCAATGACCAAAGTTGTGCCCATTGGGAGTATAATTATGACCCTTCCTGAGTCGATTATACAAGTATCGCTGCTCATGATTTTTGTAAGACTGCCAGCATTCTTGTTGTTCGATTGAAAGAATTCCATCTCTCTCAAGATGGCACTCGTTGTGCCGCTACCTGCTAAGCACACTTCTTCCATAGGGTGCCACACATGTTCTAATATAATGTACTTTATTAATATGCAACAAGAAGCAAGCAACATATAAATAAAATACTTTAGATATCAGAACATAACTTGCTATTATAAATACGAGAATATAAGCCTTGTAGGACCCATCATAAGAATTTAATGCTTTGCCCTCCTAGAGCTTACAACCATTATTCAAGGAGTAAAACAATTCAATGTTCTATCACAACCACAAACTACAAAGTGGCTATAAAAATATATATGCGCAATACGTGCACCAGATCCAATCAGTGAAGTATTCAGAAACTTCTGCCTCAATCTGCTCCATGGTGATCTTCTCCTCTTGGGCAACTACGGTTGCAGCCACTAAAATGTCCAAAGGAGGGGTGATAGGGGCTGCTACTGGGCTGTCCACATTCATGAGTGCAACTAATGGATGCAGATTCTCCGTGTCTGCAATGGTGAGGTATGTCTCATGCTGTACTTTGCCCTTCTTCTTAGACTGGAAAGCATCAATAATGTGCGACCCACAACCTTACCCTTCTTGCCCCTCTCCTTCGTGAGAGGCTTCATCATCTTGTAGCTCTTAGCATTGGCTTCATGGCCAACATTGCTACTAGGTGGTTGTGAGATGTAGTTCTTTCTTAGAACATTATCTTGAGCTTCCGCAACTTGCATGGTGTCAATTAATACGACATACTCTTTATAACCGTCTAGACGATAGTTGCGTGCGGATTGCACCGCATTTGGGTGAAAGGTAGAGAGTGTCTTCTCAATTTTCTACTTATCCATGATTACACTATCATAGAGTTGAAGACTTATACAAATTCTGGTCATGCTGGGTCAGTTCTTCGAACTCCTGGTTCGTAATGCCAGTCATCTTCATATTCATGCAAAGAGTTCATAAGGTTACTGCTGGTAATCTGCATAAAATGGTTGCAAAATTCTCATAATGTTCTTCAAACTCCCGGTTCGAGATCCCAAATTTTTCTATATATTTTTCATGATTTGCTGCTATTTTCAATCATTAAAAGCAATATAAATAATCACAGATAATCAAAACAGTAAATACAATACATAAATTGCATATAAATAATAATAACAAAGTTAAAGATGCTTCAAATACAAAAACCGATTCAAAATTAAAATTCCTGAGGCCATTTTCAGCTGGAATATGAATTTTCGACCAATTCTGTAATTTTCAGGGGTTAAACCGCGAATTATCAGTTTTGAGAAAATTTTCTGTGCAATTTTGTAATTTTTTAGGGGTTATTCCGTAAGAATTTCTTCCCTGAAATATTTCCTCGTAATTTTCAGAACTCCGAAGGTTTATTTGCAAATTTTTAATTCTAAGAAAATTTTGCGTAATTTCAAAAACGTTGAGGGCCTTTTTGCAAAAATTCCTTATTCACGTAAGGATCCCCGAAATGTTTACAATCCCGAATGACCTTTTTGCAAAATCTCCTTTTTTACTTTGATTTTCTCCCTCTTTTCTTTCCCAAAACGTTCAAACCGTCCGAACCACCTTTTTTTTTTGGTTTTCCACCCGGCCGAAAACGTTTGGATTGGCCTTCATGGGTCGGCCTTTTCTTGGCCCATATCGCTGTTCAAAAGGGGGGGGGGAGGCAAATAGGGTTTCCCCATTCGTTGTGTCCCAAAAACGGCGCCAGCGCTCCAAGCGCGGAAGGAGGTGGCACTGCGGGTGGGCTGATGACGAGCGAGCATGGGGCGACAGTGGCGGCACCGCCCGTCTGAAGCAGCGCAAGGGTGGCTGTGGCGGAGGTAGGGCCGATAGGGTCCGGCGGGCTGCGCAGTCAGGCGCCCATGTGGAGGCAATTTGGCGGTGGCGTCTTGAGGCCTGATGGTGGTGCGCTGTCTGAAAGCAGCGGCAGCTTCTTGGCGCGGCGGCCGGAGAGCCGGAGAGAAGCAGCGCATGGTCGACGGCGGTATGCCTCGTCGCGGGAGGTGAGCATGCATGGCGGCGGGTGCCTCGTGTGGGCGGTTGGAGGGCGGGACGGGTGCGCGTCGGAGGCGGCGTGTAGAGCCGGTGGTGGGCGGCATGTCTGCAGGCGCCGCGCACTTTTTTTTTTTTTTGCTCCTTTGCGCCGGGCGCGAGGAGGCGATAGTCGTGAACGCACGACGTGGAGAGCGGCGGTCTTGGTGGCGAGTCGGCAATGTCGGGTCCTTCTTGGTGGCGCGCCACGTGTGGGTGGCCGGTGGCGAGCCGGCAGCAATACGACCGTCTGTGGTGCACGACCTTTTTTTTTTTTCTTTTTCTTTGTTTATGTGATGCAATGTGTGTACTGTCCATTTGAGTACTATTGTTCATGAAATTATTGTTCATGCAATTACGGATCGGCTTGGCCGGCGACTTCAAGTCGGCTCGAGGTAGGTTAGAACGTATTTGTAATTTTCAATCTACGGTACAATCGACATCTACTCTTCCATGCAATCTACCAATCGGCATTGTGCCAGCGACTTCAAGTCGGCTCGCGGTAGATTAGAGCGGATTTGCACTGTAGGATATAATCTAGAAAGCCAAATTTGCAGAATTAAAAGCAATCTAGAAAAAAACGATTCGATCTATGAGTGTTGTTCTTAGACGGTTACCTTTCGATCCGAGGAGAGTCGATCGTGCTGATAACGTATTGAGGAACCATCGCTGGTAAGTTCAGTCCAAGCGATTACCTCGTAGACAAGTGTAGAATCGCTTAGAACAATGCAAGAAAACAAATATATAATAGTAGATTGAACACAGAGATATAGGGACTTCTTACTTCTTTTTATTCCTTCATCAACCGATCAACCTTTTACAATGACTAGCACCCCCTATTTATAGTCTAGAAACCTTGTTAGGGTTTGGATGAGACGCTCACCTATGGACCGACTGCTAGGCCAGGTCCATAGTTTTCCAACAGTTTGGTAGTCACTGGTCAGCGCCAGTATGCCCAAACTGGAAATTAAACAGACCAAATACCCACTAGAAAACATCATCTCCGGCACTCACCAGCCTCCCGCACCCACCAACCGCGCGGGCGGGCGAACGCACCCAGCCCACCAACCGCGCGGGCGGGCGAACGCACCCGAACGGACCGAATCCCCTTGCGCCGCACAGCATAATCCGATTCCATCCCCACACGTTCCACAGTTCCGCCCACCGCCCGCGGTCAACCGCGTGCCGCGCGCTCGTCGACCCCACCCCGGAACGGAGCAACGCTTCCCCGCTCGCCTGCTCGCCCGCCCGTACGCACCCACCAACCCAAAAACATAGTGTATCACACGTAGGATGGCAATGACCTCATTTCCTATTTTCCTAAGGGTAATTCACCCAGTAGAGTGAGGGTTAGGGTTATTTTTTTCTTCACGAGATGCTAATATGCAAATACAATTCTTCATCAGGTGAAATAGGACCAAAGCCATTCCTCTACTCCCTATCCCTACTACCCGCATGGATCCCTGATAACCCTATGACATGTGGGCCATTAGTCTATTACCGTATTATTTAAATCTTTAAGAGTTTGCTTGCTTATTTGTTTGGGAGTTGGGACATCATCTTTAAGAATATTGTTGGAATTCTTTATTTGAAACACTGATAAGCACTGTTTAAATCATTTGAAACACTGATTCTGTCGTCTCTATGTGTATCTGTGTAGGAGAGATTAGAGATCTAATTTTCGGGTCTGGGCCCTCGTGGGCCCTGATAATCCGAGGGAGACGGGGAACGAAGGAGAATAGTACATCAGGACAGGGACAGGGACAGGGAACGAAGATTTTTCCTTCTCTCGAGGATGGGGATGTTCCACCACTCCCCGCCGAGGAATGGCCCTGTTGCCATCCCTAATCACACACGACACCGAAGGTTTTTTTTTTCGGCCTTAAATGTCGTTGTGTTCTAAATAGCAAATCTAGTTTTTTTTCTTTCCGAAAATCAAAGCTAAAAATAGCATTAGGGATTCGTCGACAGGCGATATGTGTCATCGTTCGCGTCACGGGCACTCGAACCCCCTCGTCCCCTCGCTAGGGGTGAGGACTTCCCTTATCCCCTCGCTTGGTGAGGAGACTTCCCTCGATTACGATCAAATAATTAGGACTAATTAATTACGACTAACTAACTAACTAACTACGACTAACTAGCTACGACTAAATTGATTAGGGCCGATTAATTATGACTAAATTAATTTTGACTAATTAATTTTGACTAAATTAACTACGAGTAATTAATTAAGACTAATTAACTATGACTAATTAATTACGACTGATTAATTATGACTAATCTCTTTTGATGAAGTTGCCGTGGTTGTGTTTTCACTACTATCAAAGTTTTGATTTTCATCGTAATTAATTAGTTGTGATTTTAGTTGTAGTTGAATATTCATAATTAATTAGTAGTAGTTACTTAATTTATTAGTCGTAATTAATTAGTTAAAATTAATTTAGTTAAAATTAATTAGTCATAATTATTTAGTTATAGTCAATTTAGTCATAGCTTAGTTGTAGTTAATTTAGTTCCCGCCCTGTCTTTATGGAGAAAAAAAAGGCGTAAAGGCACGCCGGATTTCGCCAGCCAGCCCCCGCGCGCTGCATATAAGCGCGCCCTACGCCTCCCTGCCTCCCTGCCTCCCTCCCGCCCAGCCCACTCGTCCCCTATCCTCTCCCGGCGCTCTACAACGATCGAAGCCACTCGAGAGGCGTACGTCCACATGACACACGTACAGCAACTGCCACACTGACGTGCGCAACACTAGCTCGGACTCGTACGGGCACGATCAAACGTACGTAGCGTGCAACAAGGATCGAGAGCGCGATGGAGAAGGTGTGGGATTCGGGGCGGCGGATGAGCCGGAGCATTGGGCGGGGGATGGGGATGGAGAACTGGGGCGTCGACGAGGCCTTCATGCCGCAGCACGGCGGCGGGGGGAGCAGGCGCGGGTGGGGTTCGTCCCGGGCAGGGAGCAGGGGCCGCGTCGACGACGACGAGGAGGCGCTGCGGTGGGCGGCCATCGAGCGCCTGCCTACCTACAGCCGCATGAGGACGGCCATACTCTCCTCCGCCGAGGAAGCGGCCACGGCCACGGCCGGTGGAGCACAAGGCAAGCAGCAGCAGCAGTACAAGGAGGTGGACGTGCGCAAGCTCGGCGTCGGCGAGCGGCAGGAGTTCATCGAGCGCGTCTTCCGCGTCGCCGAGGAGGACAACCAGCGCTTCCTCGAGAAGCTACGCAACCGCATCGACAGGTACTGACTACTGAGCTCAGACGTCCATGGTTTGATTAAACTCAACTTGCAACCTTGTTTCCTTTTTCTTAGTTAGGGAGGCATAATTTGTAATATAATTCACTGGTTAATCTAGCTGTTCAAGACTACAATCGCACGCCATTGCACGGTTGTTTGGCAAAAGGTAGTGTATGTAATGTGGACTCATCTGGACGGCCGGTACACAAAACGAAAGAAGGAACATATGCCATCCGGCCGGTGTCTTTTTCAGATACCGCAAAACAAATAAAATCCTCTGTGCAAACTACTTTGCACTCTTTTCAATTCATAATCATACATATTGAGTTAATTGGAACGGCTCCATGATTCCATTTTATCATATATGCATCTAGAATACAGTTCTGGTTGAATTAAGCAGTAGGCACCAAGAAGATGATTGATGGTATGACACCAGCTAGATTGGTAGATGCAGTCTCTCTCCTTTTCTTTAACTTTCTCCCTTGCAATATGTTAGGAACAAATGGCATCTGTCACAAGGTCATATTGAGTTGAACAAATCCATATCATGACAAACCATAGTACTGAAACCAACCATTTTGGCGCTTTGGTTAATTAAGTCTGCAAACATGTGCATGACATCAGCAAAGTTTTTTTTTTTTGCTGATTAATCCATGGAGTGTATTTTCGACCTCAACATCATGAGTGCAGCTCCTTTTCTCGTAACCTAGCTTAACGTGGATTTCGGAGTTGTGCACTAGTAGCAATGGTTATTAATTAAGGCTTTTACCTAATTGTATGTACTTTCAGTTTCGCACGCATGTTATAGTTTTTTTTAGAGTACACATGTTTTAGTTTATCTGTTGCAAAAAAAGTATGCTAATGAAAATGTGTAATTTATCTTTTTTAGAGGAAGGAGTAGGAGCACCATACTCTTTCTTTACAAAAAAAAAATGAAATTTTTTCGAACAAGGAATGCACTCTGTATGCTACTCCAAATGAAAACATTCGCGCTGTCCCTGGTCCCCAATTAAAGGTTGCTTAAAGAAACCGACATTGCATCTCGCTTACTCGAATAGGGAATGAATGATTATATCTCCAGTGACATCTATCCGGTGATCGGCCAAGCTGCGCGCTAAAATAATTTCTTCGCCCCATTAATTTTTACTAAAGATGTTAAAAACTGTATGGGTGAATTTGTCATTTTTTTTCGAAGTGTTGCACTTTTGCATTTTTTTCGAGTATATGATAAGAGAATGTAGTAGTCAAAGAGCATCTTATTGAATTTGAAAAGTAAAAACCGTTAATCTTTTGTGACTGGACAGTGTATTATTTTTGTTTAGTATTTTTCCCTAATAATGAAAACTAAAATTACGCGCATGCAGGGTGGGCATCGAGCTCCCGACGGTGGAGGTGCGGTTCGAGCATCTGACGGTGCAGGCGCGGTGCCACGTGGGCAGCCGCGCGCTGCCGACGCTGCTCAACACGGCGCGCAACATCGCCGAGGGCGCCCTGGGCCTCGTCGGCGCGAGGCTCGGCCGGCAGGCCACCCTCACCATCCTCAAGGACGTCTCCGGCGCCGTCCGGCCGTCCAGGATGACGCTGCTGCTGGGGCCCCCCTCGTCGGGGAAGACCACCTTGCTGCTGGCCCTGGCCGGCAAGCTGGACCCGACGCTCCGGTCGAGCGGCGAGGTCACGTACAACGGGTACGCGCTCGACGAGTTCGTGCCGCAGAAGACGGCGGCGTACATCAGCCAGACCGACGTGCACGTCGGCGTGATGACGGTCAAGGAGACGCTCGACTTCTCGGCGAGGTGCCAAGGCGTCGGCACCAAATACGGTACGCGACCTACCTTACCTGTATTGCATCGCGTATTCTCAATTCTTGGAAACGTTTAAACCAGAGCTTTGCTGGATTTGATCAAATAACCATGAATGATTGAGCATTTGATGATGCAGATCTCCTGACCGAGCTGGCGAGGAGGGAGAAGGCGGCCGGCATCCGGCCGGAGCCGGAGGTTGACCTCTTCATGAAGGTACTGAGCTGAAACATAATAGGGCTTGTTAACAGCTCTGCATGCACGCACAAACTTTTCGCGACAAATGCTCCATTTTAGTTGCAATGTTCAAATCAGCTGTCTTAAATAGCGGGGCATCTCCTTCGATCACGGCAGTGGCGGAGTCGAGAATTAGAGATAACGGGAACCAAATAATTAAATCATACAAAGCAACAATCTTGGATATGAGGGACAGAATAGTACTATTACAACCAAATTTTGTTGAGATCTAAAGAGCTGAAATGCCAACTTTGAGACCAGGAGGGGGCCAGCCCCACCACACCCCCTCCCTCCGCCACTGAATCGCATTATCACGTACGGAATCCTTTCCTCCGTAAATTACGAAATGTGCTTACTAAAAATGGAACTTTTGGGAGACATGTACGACAGTGGCCGACACAGATAGGCCGATGCACGATGTGTTCGAAGATGGTTCACAATAAAGTGTCCTAGTAAAATGAAATCTCGTAATCATATGCATCGTGTGTAATAGTAGCTAACTATGCGCTGTTTTGAAGTTTACGTTTACTCTTGCATGTACATCAGTGATTTATTTACGTGTCGCATAATTTGGTGCCCAGGCCACTTCAATGGAAGGAGTCGAGAGCAGTCTTCAGACGGATTACACCCTCAGGGTAGGAACCCTACGACTTTCTGAATTTATTATCTCCTCTGTTACTTCTGAATTTCCTATTTTCCTCGGAAAAATGGTTTGATGAAATAGACCATTGTGAAAGTCCTTTGGTTCTGCATAAGATTTTCGTTAGCATTAGGTCACCAAAAGGTAGTGTATTCTCTCTCTCTCTCTCAAAAAAAAAAAATCTATCTCCACAGCGACGACGCAATGGCAAATTGGCAATGCCAATCCTATCAATCATGGGCATAAAAGGGCACCGGAGTTTATGTTAGCTTGTATTCGTCATGATTGTAACCTTAATTGTGATGAATAATAAAGCTTGGCTCTGTAGCAAGTCTAAATTAAAAAAGAATCATGGGCATAAAGAAGGTAGACATGGTTGCACACAGTCCACACGTAAAACACCAACCATGACCTTGTGGCTGCCATGGTTCGGTGAGCAGAAAAATGGAATGGAATTTTTTTTCCAAGATCCAATGAAACACCAAGTCCACTACTTCGGCACACTAGAGCCAGAGGGCAACCAGGATAACTACTACTCGAGCAGCATAGTCAGCAGTAGTAGGCACTAGGCAGTGGGTTTGTTTGCTCATTTTTTCTCCCTCTTTTGACTACTTAAACCCAACAAAGCTCCTTCTTCACCTACCAGGGAGCTGGCCACATTTCCACTCTTGGTGGGGCCTTCTTGTATGTAGCTTTGGGGAGCGGGGTTGGTGCACCCACTTGACCTGATCCTGATGGCAGTGGCACCACCGGATCCGCACACCTGTGCTCATGCCCATGACGTGTTTGTTGTTATGCCCAGCCAAAGTTTGTGCTTTCCAGGTTTATTATCTGCATGGGTCACATAGTTTACATGGGCAGGATGGTTGGTAGATCAAGTTTGAAAAGGGTTTTTGGCGGGTGACAGTCGCTCTTAGGCCATTAACCCTACCTTGACACCGGTTAATGACTTGATGGGATGTTAGGACCGGGCAAAAAAATGAAATGCTAATGTTACTATCCTGATTGCTATGGGTGCGGTGATAACGAACTGTTTTCGACTGAATTTGTTTCTGGGAGCAGATACTGGGGCTGGACATATGCGCAGACACCATCGTCGGTGACCAGATGCAGAGGGGGGTATCTGGTGGCCAGAAGAAGCGCGTCACCACCGGTAATTTGCATTGCTTATTTCAGCACTATTTCATGGTCAGACATGTTGAAAAGGAGCTGTTGCTTTGCGCCTTGTTTCTTTCTGGTTTAGAGGGTAGCGGGCGCAGATGCGCGAATTGACGTGAGTTTG
This sequence comes from Phyllostachys edulis, assembly GCA_036346405.1. NCBI lineage: Eukaryota > Viridiplantae > Streptophyta > Magnoliopsida > Poales > Poaceae > Phyllostachys > Phyllostachys edulis. Next base: position 28,569,993 of record CM070555.1, on the reverse strand, counting down.
GACTTGTGCAAAATTTGGAAAGTCCGGTTTGGTGTGCTTATCATGAAGTACTCCTGATAGGACATAGGAACTTGCAAACATGTGGCCCTTCTGGAGGACTATGAAGTTTAGCTGACAATGCAATTCCGGTGTCACATCTTGTGGTTCCTACAGACATAAGGTGTCTGCTTTTCTAAAATAGATGTTCGAAGTTAAAAAAATATTGTTTAATATAAAACATAAAGGTACATGGTAGCAAAAACCAAAATACAAATTATTCATACTAATTACAACATCTCAAATAATTTAGTGAAATTACAAAATAATCAAGATAAAACAAGATTTACCAATCACAATTCAAACTAACACAAACAAAATTAATGATTTGGGCATTTGAGTTTGCTCTTTGCTGATTTGGGAATTGAGGATCTGGTAATTCGGATTGAACTCATCTTTGCGCTGTTGGAAATTTGGGTACCACGGCCACGCGCTGGTGCGCTACCGCCTTGTCAAGAGCTACGCAAGGCGCTGGGTCGCTACCACCGGCTGCAGACGACTCGCAGGGCTACCCGTCATCCTCCCCGCTCGGCGCCCCAATGGCAATGGCCCGATCGGTAGTCGGTGCCCGACCTTGCTCCTCCGACCTCTGCCTTGCCGCCGCGTTTGGCTTCGTCGTGGCCACGCCACCACATCGAGAGAGAGAGAGAGAGAGAGAGGAGAGATATGAGAGCCGGCTAGTGTCTGTTGATTGATAGGGTTAGAGAGAGATGAGGGGGAATAACCTTGTTGTGGCTTGACCGAATGGTCTAATGCTCAAAGGGCAAAGGCCGAATGGTGTGTGACCATAGGCTGGCCATCACATGTGCTAGTTTGAGGTTGTGGGGCGTCGGAGGGAGACATGGGTTTGATGGGTTGAGAGGGAGTTGTTGTCTGGTTGGCCCAATTAAGAGTATATTTTATTGTACATGTAATACACATACTATACAAAGGATTTTTTTTGCAAAAAAATAATGGGTGTTCAGTTGAACACCCATGAACTCAATAGGGTCCACCCATGTTTTGAGATGGTGCCGCTGAGGTCCACACATGAAGGACATGAGCATTTGGTTGGAACGCAGTTTGTAGCGTACTGGCATCTCATGGTTCAGGCATTTCATAGTTGTTGGGTGGACACTTGTCCAGTGACCACTCTTTCCTGTCGAAGAGTACGAACGTATACTACAATCCAACGTCCAGTGCAGCTTCTCATGATTCTGACATGCATGAGTTTCTATTCTAGCCTTCTATTTGGCAACCTTTACTGTAGAAATTACTGCATTATAGAGTTACAGCCTATGAGTCAATTTGGTAGTTTTAAATATGGATGCATGGGGAAAATTTATGGCAAAAAAGCAATGTAGAAATTACCGCATTACAGATAGGTTTAATGATGATGAATGCAATAGTTATACTGATTTTGCTAGTTAACGCTGTTGTTAATTGATATGATATCTGCATAACTCGATGCTGTCTGCAAAGCAACTCAAAATTTTAGCTTGTGAAATGATGTAGCAATGCAAAAGTAGCATTTCATCAAAACTGAATTAATTTGAAGTCATCAGCTTTGTTTTCTAAACATTGTCACTTGTCAGGATGCATGATCTTTGAAATAACTTTTGATCATTTGCAATGAAGGAGAGATGATCGTCGGCCCAACGAAGGTCCTATTCATGGACGAGATATCAACTGGGTTGGACAGCTCCACCACCTTCCAGATTGTCAAATGTTTGCAGCAGATTGTGCACTTGGGAGAGGCCACCATCCTAATGTCCCTCCTTCAGCCAGCCCCTGAGACCTTTGACCTTTTCGATGATATCATCCTACTGTCAGAAGGCCAGATTGTATACCAGGGACCCCGCGAGTATGTCCTTGAATTCTTTGAGTCCTGCGGATTCCGCTGCCCTGAGCGCAAGGGCACTGCAGACTTTCTTCAGGAGGTAACATCAAGCAGTGGTCTAGTTATCAGTTACTATGTTTCTGGAAGTTTCATTTTATGATTTACATGAAAACCTTGTTTTGGCTAATTTCCAGGTGACATCACAGAAGGATCAGGAGCAGTACTGGGCTGACAGGCATAGGCCATACCGATATATTTCAGTCTCAGAATTTGCGCAGCGGTTTAAACGGTTCCATGTTGGGCTCCAACTCGAGAATCATCTCTCAGTGCCGTTTGACAAGAGTTGTAACCATCAGGCTGCCCTCGTCTTCTCGAAACACTCAGTGTCAACTACAGAGCTCCTTAAGGCATCCTTTGACAAGGAGTGGCTCCTCATAAAGCGCAATTCATTCTTTTACATCTTCAAAACCATGCAGGTGAGCAAAATTCTCCCTTTCAATACTGCCACTCTTAAAATCCACGATGCAAATGACTGATATCTTTTATCGGTGAACTCTGAAGCTCATCTTTGTAGCCCTTGTCGCGTCAACGGTGTTTCTAAGGACCCAGATGCACACAAGGAATTTAGATGATGGTTTTATCTACGTTGGAGCACTGCTTTTTGGTCTGATCGTGAACATGTTCAATGGCTTTGCTGAGCTCTCTTTGACCATCACAAGGTTGCCGGTGTTCTACAAGCACCGGAACCTCATCTTCTACCCTGCTTGGATCTTCACGCTACCGAGTGTCATTCTCAGAATCCCCTTTTCCATTATCGAATCAATAGCCTGGGTGCTTGTTACATACTACACTATAGGATTTGCCCCAGAGGCTGACAGGTACATATGAAGGAGAAAAACTTTGTTTTATGAATCAGGAACTGTCAGTTTTGTGACAGCTAAATTGTCATCTTTGTGCGCAGATTTTTCAAGCAGTTGCTGCTAGTGTTCTTGATCCAGGAGATGGCAGGTGGGCTTTTCAGAGCAATTGCTGGCCTGTGCAGATCCATGATCATTGCTCAAACCGGAGGAGCCCTGTTCCTTCTCATCTTCTTTGCTCTTGGAGGCTTTCTTCTGCCAAAAGGTCGATTACTTATCTTGTTTCTTTTCACTTTACATTGCTTTCTGCATATCAATATTGCAGCTTTGTTGACTAGCCCTCCACTGTTAACAGCATTCATCCCGAACTGGTGGATCTGGGGTTATTGGATTTCACCACTGATGTATGGATATAATGCTCTAGCAGTCAATGAATTCTATGCTCCTCGGTGGATGAACAAGTTTGTAATGGTGAGCTCACTACCGTGCAGATTTTTAACTATATGACATGTATGTTGGTTGACAAGGTGTGTGCGCATGTTGATAGGACAACAATGGTGTTCCTAAAAGACTTGGGATAGCTATGCTTGAAGGCTCCAACATCTTTACTGACAAAAACTGGTTTTGGATTGGAGCAGCAGCGCTTTTAGGTTTCGCCATCTTCTTCAATGTGCTTTTCACTCTATCACTCATGTATCTGAATCGTAAGTACCTAAAAAAATAATCTCAATGCCTTGCTGGTCATAATTTTTGGATCACTATGTGATTTACTGTTGTTTTAATTGTTAGCTCTGGGCAAACCGCAAGCTGTTATATCTGAAGAAACTGCAAAGGAAGCGGAAGGCAACGGGGACCCAAGAGAGACAGTAAGAAATGACAGCATAAAATCAAAGGACAGTGGCAACAATAGTAAGCAACTCTGACTGAAAGTTAAGTGAATCTGAAAAAAAACAAGTGTCAGTTTCTACATTCGAGGTTTAATACTGTAATTATTTCAGATGAAATGAGGGAGATGAGGTTGAGTGCTCGTTTGAGCAATAGTTCATCAAATGGGATTTCACGGGTTATGTCTATTGATAGCAATGAAGCTGCTCCAAGAAGAGGAATGGTTCTTCCATTCAGCCCTCTATCCATGTCTTTTGATGATGTGAACTACTATGTCGACATGCCTGCAGTGAGTTCACCTACAACTTTTCTTGGCATTTTTTCCTGCTCCCTTTATTACCTTCCTACTCAATTTAAAACCTGGAATATTGATTGAGAGTTTTATTATATACATAGGAAATGAAACAGCAAGGAGTGACGGATGATAGGCTCCAATTGTTACGTGAGGTTACTGGATCATTTAGGCCTGGAGTGCTGACAGCGCTCATGGGAGTCAGTGGAGCTGGAAAGACGACTCTTATGGATGTTCTGGCCGGAAGAAAGACTGGTGGTTACATTGAAGGAGATAACAGAATTTCCGGTTATCCTAAGAACCAAGCAACATTTGCAAGGATTTCTGGCTACTGTGAACAAAATGATATCCATTCACCTCAGGTCACAGTTAGGGAGTCTTTGATATACTCCGCATTCTTGCGCCTTCCTGAAAAAATCGGAGATCAAGAAATCACTGATGATATCAAGATTGTAAGTCAATGTCTTTCTTGCTGTCACTAACGCTATACCTTTAGTTGCTTCCTAAATTTTCCTGGAAGATCAAATCATTTTGTTACTTTAACATAATGAATTAAACAGTTTGTTTTGTTTGTTGTCATTAGCGAATCGGATTGCTCTTAGCTCTAGGTGCAAGTTAATCAGATATTTGAGATTTGATAGATGTGACAACAACATTAGTTATAATTAGATTTTTATTGTTTACTAAGATTAGGCATCATCATTTATCAAACTCACATTTCACATGTTTCACTGGTTGCAGCAATTTGTTGATGAAGTTATGGAACTAGTGGAGCTCGACAATCTGAGGGATGCTTTAGTTGGCCTGCCAGGAATCACGGGGCTTTCAACAGAGCAAAGAAAGAGGTTGACAATAGCTGTGGAGCTTGTTGCAAATCCATCGATCATCTTTATGGATGAACCGACATCAGGTCTTGATGCAAGAGCCGCAGCAATTGTCATGAGAACAGTGAGGAACACAGTTGACACTGGACGGACAGTGGTTTGCACAATCCACCAGCCAAGCATTGACATTTTTGAAGCTTTTGATGAGGTGACCATGAGAAATTTATCATATTATAAATTCATTCCATACCGGACCAGACTGCAAGTGGCAGTTGCCCCTTTTCAGCAAGTAAATGATAACTTGTGAGTTCTTAATTTTGTGCAGTTGCTATTGCTGAAAAGAGGGGGCCAGGTGATATACTCTGGGAAATTGGGTCGTAACTCCCAGAAAATGATTGAATACTTCGAGGTACATATACTTTCACATTATGATGAACTTTTGTTCAGTGACAGATGTGACATGAATAACTACAAATAAACTGAGTTTTGTCACTAATCTGTTGTTTAATATTACCAGGCAATTCCTGGAGTGCCTAAAATCAAAGATAAGTACAATCCTGCAACGTGGATGCTTGAGGTCAGTTCAGTTGCTGCAGAAGTACGCCTAAATATGGATTTTGCCGAGTACTATAAGACATCAGATCTGTACAAGTAAGTGAAACATATTTTTCTTTGTATAGAATATAAACAATACTGTGCTTTCTCAAAGTGTTTAATTGCCATATCAGTTTAAATAATAAAATTCTCATATAATTCACCGGATATGCTTCCAGGCAAAACAAGGTATTGGTGAACCAGCTAAGCCAACCAGAACCAGGAACATCAGATCTGCATTTTCCTACAAAATACTCTCAATCCACTATAGGGCAGTTCAAAGCCTGCCTCTGGAAGCAATGGCTGACCTATTGGCGCAGTCCAGATTACAACCTTGTTAGATTTTCCTTTACTTTGTTGACAGCCTTGCTACTCGGCTCCATCTTTTGGAAGATTGGCACGAAGATGTAAATACTCTACTTTTCTTCATCTTTGACCCCTTAATCCTAATGTGCTAGTATCTGAACTTTTTGGTGCCTTGTGATGCAGGGGAAATGCCAATACTCTCAGAATGGTCATTGGAGCAATGTATACGGCGGTGTTGTTTGTCGGCATTAACAACTGTGCAACTGTGCAGCCAATTGTTTCGATTGAGAGGACAGTTTTCTACAGAGAGAGGGCTGCTGGGATGTACTCTGCAATGCCCTATGCCATTGCTCAGGTTAAAAAAAAGATACTACAAAACACAGTGGTAACTACGGTAGTACAGTGTAATTTGCTTCCTGGAGTTGCTCAAGTCTTGTACTTTGCTGCAGGTTGTCATGGAGATACCCTATGTGTTCGTCCAAGCCTCGTACTACTCCCTCATCGTATATGCCATGATGAGCTTCCAGTGGACAGCTGCCAAGTTCTTCTGGTTCTTCTTTGTCTCCTACTTCTCCTTCCTCTACTTCACCTACTATGGGATGATGACTGTATCAATCTCACCAAACCATGAGGTTGCAGCCATCTTCGCCGGAGCTTTCTATTCCCTCTTCAACCTCTTCTCAGGCTTCTTCATTCCGAGACCAGTGAGTTGTTACTTAGATCAAACAATTCTTGTAATTCTTTCTTATTTTTTTTTAGATCAGCTTATTGATCTTGTTCTTGTTTTCTTCAGAGAATTCCCAAATGGTGGATCTGGTACTACTGGATTTGTCCATTGGCATGGACAGTGTATGGACTCATAGTGACACAGTATGGGGACCTGGAAGAGATCATCTCAGTCCCCGGCCAGCCCGACCAGAAAATCAGCTACTATATAACTCATCATTTTGGATACCACAGAAATTTCATGGCGGTTGTCGCACCGGTGCTTGTGCTCTTCGCGGTGTTCTTTGCTTTCATGTATGCCGTCTGCATCAACAAGTTGAACTTCCAACGACGATAGGAGCAGAGAAACAACAAACATGATCTGGCAGGAAAACTGATTGAAAATTTTTGAATCTACTCTTCTTTTGTCCTTCCATTTTTGGGTCTATTTACAGTGTCAGTGTAAATATGGGTGTAGTTTTTTTTGTATTCCATACATCGCCAAATGTGGCGAGGTTTCATATGGCCGTTTGGCATTGTAAGTGTAAAACATTGCAAGAGCATTGTTATGGGCAAAATTTGTTCATGCCTTCATGGCCTATTCATCCACTGGAGTTTTCTTTTTCCATCACAACCAATTTTTCAAGCAGTCATGGATAGGGGGGCTATTACCATGGTGCCTTGTAACTGGTGAAATAGTCCTTTCCTGATATGCGCAACCGCAAGTTCTAATTTTTGAACTTGTTTAGGCTCATGAGATTGCTTTTCAAGTAGATTACGTCACTAAGCATTGTTTTTCTTTTCTGTGATTTGAAGCGACACACTTGCTACAATAGTGAAACGAAAAATAGGATCTACCAACCTTATGTCAAAATCAATTTCTTCAATTAGATATTTAAACCCCTAATTTTCGGGATTTTTTTGGGTGTACTTTCTTATGCTCAATTCCTCATATCCTTACAGTTGGCTATCTTTGTTCAAATTTTTTAAAAAAATCTGCACTGAGATTTGTCGCTTCTATTCAACATTCAACAAAGATTTATCGTATCGTAACAGTATCATATGTACAAGAGCATTTACATCCTCACTAGAGAGGAGAGATAAAATCTATCCAACTGATGTAAAAGTCCGTCAATTAGCGTAGCATCAATAAGCAGCCTTCAAATAAAAAATGCAATCTGAATGTGCTGTACAAAAAAGAACACCAATGTTGGAAGAAATTCATCAAATTTGAGCTATGTCCATCGCATGGGAGTATCGGAGGTTCTTGGTGAGGGTGTTGCTCGTATAATTGTGGTTCTTCGCGTGCTTGTTGACATTAACAAAATATTTTGTAAACACTTCATAATGCTGTATATATTTGCGATAATGCATATGGAGATTTGAAAACTTTTCCCTGAATACTACCGGCCTGAACCTAGAGAAAGTCATTCTTCAGTAATGTTTCTGTGTGCATGTTGTATTGCATGAAGTACACATTTTAAGTTCAGGATACCTGAAATTCTGTCATGAGCTAAGGTTTATGACTGGGTAAAAATTGCTTGAGTATTATATAAGCTGTGTGATTAGTTAATTGTATAGGGTGTTATTTGCTTATTTGCCTAATCATGTAGCCATACATATTGACATTTTGGCCCAATGAATGGAGATGAGTCTATTGCATAACATGGTATCAGAGCCCATAAATTATTGCATAACATGGTATTAGAGCCCATAACTCCCTCTCCCACCAACCCTAAACCTAGCCCTTGTTCACTGTCGCTGTCCTCCAGCCGCCACCGAGCTGCGTCGCCGCGCCGCCTCCCGCGCCTTTGCTTTTAGTGCCGGATCTCAGACTCGACCAGGCGGATCCCACCACCTCGACGAGCCGGCGCCTCCCCTGCTCCCCTTTGACGAGTCGGCGCCTCCCCGGATCACGCGCCCGACAAGCCGCCGCCGCCACCCCTACTCTCGATGGTTCATCTCGGATTGCCTGGAAGACCAAGAAGTAGACTGTCATTTCTCGTTCGAGTGCTGAGGCTGAATTGCGAGCCATGACATTGTTGACAGCTGAGATCACTTGGCTTTGGTGGCTACTTGAGGATTTCGATATTTTAGTTCCTATACTGACTCCTCTCTTATCAGACAACACTGGTGAGATCAGTATTGCTCGAGATCCAGTGAAGCATGAGCTCACCAAGCACATCGGAGTAGATGCTTCGTACATAAGATCGCAGGTGTGAGAGCAAGTTGTTGCTCTTCAGTATGTGCCTTTAAAATTTCAATTAGCAGATTTCTTCACCAAGAGTACACAAACTAGAGTTCAACACATCTTCCACCTCTCCAAACTCTAAGTTGTTGATCCACCATGTGTTTGAGAGGGGTGTTAAGAGTATTGTATAAGGTAGTTCGTGGTGAAACATCTTTACATTGTATGGGTTGCAAGCTTAGCAAGCAGTTGCAACTCTCCTATCCCTCCAGTGATTCTGCTTCTGCTCGTCCTTTTGATCTTGTTTACTCTGATGTTTGGGGTCTGGCTCCCTTCGTTTCGAAAGGGGGTTATCGATATTATGTGATTTTTATTGATAATTATTCTCGTCATATTTACCACGTGTCTGCAACCATGATTTGCACTCAGGTTCTCTCTATTTACCACGTGTCTGCAACCATGATTCACACTCAGTTCGATTTGGTCATTCGTGTCTTTTGTGTTGATTCTACTGGTGAATACCTATCTACTGCCTTGCGTCGCTTTCTTGCTAAGCAGGGTACTCTTCCCTAGTACTTTTGTCCTAGTGCTCACGCTTAGAATGATGTCTCTGAGCATAAGCATCGTCACCCGCCAGAGATATCTCGCATTTTCATTCTTGCATCTTCTGTTCCACCTCACTTCTAGGCTAAGGCTGTCTCCACTGCTGCTTTCCTTATCAACATGCAGCCTTCCGCTACTCTTCAGGGTTCTACTCCTATCGAGCGTCTCTATGATCAGGCTCGAGAGTGCAGTTACCTTCGTTGTTTCGGTTGTGTCTACTTCATCCTTCTTCCACCTCGTGAGCGCACCAAGCTGACTGCTCAGTCAGTTCAGTGTGTTTTTCTTGGCTACAGTCTTGAGCATAAGGATTATCGCTGCTACGACCCTGTTGCTTGCTGGATGAGGATCTCTCGGGGTGTCACCTTCGATGAGTCTTGGCTTTACTACCCTCGTCCCTCTACTGTCAGCCCAGTTTCTCTTGTTGACTCGATATCTTTTCTGACTTTTCCTGAACCTCAGCTGTTTCGCTTCCGCCTTTACCTTCTTTGCTTTCCTCTCCTCCGGCTCCACCTGTTCCCTCTCCTTCAGAGGTTCCTTCCAGCTCTTCTATTGAGATCTCCCCCTTTCCGCTGTACTACTCTTACCATCCTCAGCCTACTGCTCTTCTAGTTGACCTTCTGTCTTTGTGCTGGGCCCTATTCCCAGCTCCTCTTCTCTGTCCTTGCTGGGTCCTGTTCCAGTCTCTCCTCCCAGATACGATATTCGTGATCGTTGCACTGTTAGGGCTCTTGAGCGCTACGGCTTCGCAGCCACTGCTCTTTCTAAGCCTATGACCTACCGTGAGGCTGTTGCTCACTCTGAGTGGTAGCTCATGATATATGAGGAGATTGTTGCTTTGGATCATACTAGCACTTGAGATCTTGTGCCCTTACCTGCATGTGTGTAGGATCAAAGATGACCGACTAGAGGGGAGGGGGTGAATAGGAGGTTATAAAGATTCTTGTGCTTTAATTGACAATATTAACAATTGTGATCTTATCGAAGAATTACTAGCATAAGTTCTAGAGCTATGATCAATATGCTAAGGCAACTCAAGATTATTTCAATACTAAATACAATTCTAGCTAAACAATTCTACACAAATAAAAGCTAGAAATGTAAATGCAGAAATAGTAAAGACAAGAGATAAACCACAATAGAGACAAACGATGTTTTCCCATGGTATCGAAGACTCACTGGTCTTCACTAGTCCACGTTGAGATAAGTTCAAACGAATTGGACCGGCTCTACAAATTAAGCCTTAGCACATTGATTTCACTATGGATGCTCTTCCTCCACTCCGGAGATGGTGAGTTCCAAACCAATCACAACCGTTGCCAGGCCTCTTCACACTCTTCTTGAAGTGATCACCGCGCAAAACTTCTCCAAGCCATCTAGGTGCCGGCAAACACCAAGAGTAATAAATCGCAGTACTTGATTGAAGATTATCAAGTGCCAAAATAATCAACTAATGATACAAAGCACTTGAATGCTCTCAACTACCTCAAATTATGAATTGAATGCAAATGAGTAGAGGAAAGAGCAACAAAGCCTCAAGTGTATTCAATATGGCCAAAGGTTCTCAACTTGAGGCAGGTGGAGAGGTATTTATAACATCCACCAACAAAACTAGCCGTTTGGAATAAATCCCTGAAAAATCAACATTTATGGTAGTACCGCTGAACAAATCCGGTACTATCGCTCGTCATGATCAATGGTCGGAATTGTTGCATTTAATGCTCTGAACTAGCCGTTACGAAAAAGTTACGGTACTACCGCCAACTAGAAATCGGTACTACCGTACAATGGTAGTACCGTTCGGCTAGAACGGAACTACCGATTTCCAGAGGTTTAAAGAAACACCAAAAACACCCTCCTTAGAAATAACGTACCGCCATGTATTTTTCGGTCCTACCGCATTGCAGTAGTATTGCTTAAGAACTACGGTCATACTAATTGTCAGAGGAGATGAATACTCCAAAAACAAGCTCTCTAGAGAAAATGCACCGCCAACTAGATTTCGGTACTACCGATCTGTGGTCGTACTGCTTATCACTTGCTGTCATACCAATTTTCACTGAAGAACTTCTAGAAGTAAATTTGAATGCAATGCATGACTCCTAGTTGATCAAGATGAGACAAAATAATCTTTCAAGCTACTAGCCATGATCCCTCTTTATAGTACGACATCTAGCCTATACATCCGGTCTTTTCTCCAAACACCTAGCCGGTAAAAACTACAAAAAGGATCCTTAGGCTATATGATACCTTAGTATTGAGCCATGACGATCTTTACCACCTTTGCATTGCTATTTCTATGTCATCATTCAAACTCCAGGACTAATCCTTTAAAACATCTTAGCACACATATTAGTCCCATAACACATTGTTGATATTAATTACCAAAATCATTTTTAGGGGCCTAGATTCTTTCAACGTCACTCCTATCATGAGCAAGTGAGTGTACAAGATCAAGACTTGCTCGGATGGCTCTCTTGAGCGTTAAAAGGCTCATCTTGTGGCGCATGGTTTTCATCAGGAGCATGGTCGTGAGTACGTTGAGATCTTTGCTCCTGTCGCTCACATAACCACTATTCACACTCCTTGTTGTGGCCTTTGTTCGATAGTGGTACATCTCTCAGCTGGACATCAAGAATGTCTTTCTCAACGGCAAGCTATGTGAGGAGGTATACATGCAGTCGCCCCTAGGTATTCTATCACTGATGGTATGGTCTGTCGCCTTTGTCGCTCTCTCTATGGGCTCAAGCAAGCCCCTCGTGCTTGGTTTGACCGCTTTTCCTCTGTTGTCACTACTGACAGCTTCTCTGCTAGTGATCACGACCCTACTCTCTTTATTCACACTTCTCCTCAGGGTCGGACGCTCCTCCTTCTCTATGTGGATGATATGATCATTATTGGGGATGACACTCAGTACATTGATTTTGTGAAGGAGTGTCTCAGTGAGCACTTCTTGATGTCTGATTTGGGTCTTCTTCATTACTTCCTTGGGATTGAGGTCACTTCTACACCTGAGGGCTACTACCTCTCCCAGGAGAAGTACATTCATGATCTCCTTGCTTGTGTTCGTCTCACTGATTAGAGCATGGTGGACACTCCTATGAAGCTTGCTGTTCACCTTCGGTCCATTGATGATGAGCCTCTTAAGGACTCCACTCGCTACTGCCATCTTATCGAGAGCCTTGTCTACCTTGGGATCACTTGACCTAACATTTCTCACCTAGTTCACATTCTGAATCAGTTCGTTTATGCTCTCACTCAGCTCCATTACAGTCACCTTCTTCGTGTTTTGTGATATCTTCACGGGACCATTAGTCGTCGCCTTTTCTTTCCTCACTCCATCTTTCTGCAGCTTCAGGCGTATTTTGATGTGACCTAGCTAGTGACCATTCTGATTGCCGATATCTTTCTGTCTATTGTGTTTTTCTTGGTTCATCTTTGATTGCCTATAAGACCAAGAAGCAGACTGTCGTTTCTCGTTCGAGTGCTGAAGTTGAATTGCGAGCCATGGCGTTGTTGACAGCTCAAATCACTTGGTTTCAGTTGCTACTTGAGGATTTCAGTGTTTCAGTTCCTACACCGACTCCTGTCTTATCAAACAACATTGGTGCGATCAACATTGCTCGAGATCTAGTGAACCATTAGCTCACCAAGCACATCGGAGTAGATGCTTTGTACATGAGATCACAGGTGCAGGAGCAATTTGTTGCTCTTCGGTATGTGTCTTCGGAGCTTCAGTTAACATACTTCTTCACCAAGACACAAATTAGAGCTTAGCACAGCTTCTACCTCTTTAAACTCAATGTTGTTGATCCACCATGAGTTTGAGGGGGGTGTTAGAGTAGTGTATAAGCTGTGTGATTAGTTACTTGTATAGGGTGTTATTCGCTTATTTGCCCACTCATGTAGCTGTACATATTGGCCATTTGGCCCAATGAATGGAGATGACTTTATTGCATAACAAAAACCACATAGAAGAGGGCTGGGACGACATGTCTTGAAGGAGATGGAATACTAGAATAGGGAGAAATAAACCATAGATCAGGGAGAAGACTTTTGACGAGAGAAAAGCTAATTATTTCATCTTTATTGATCTCATAAGTATAAGCATCTAGGCCCCTAATTGCCCCTAATTTGTTGATTATCTTGTTTTCATGATTAATGACTCATAATCATCGAGACTAACATGTGTTTCAAGTGTTGAAAGAGGTTAGGTCTCTGTGATGGCTTGGCTTGGTTCTTGGGCATTGTTGTTGCTCCCAAGTGTTTAAATGATGGCAAAGCAAGGAGTTTTTATGAAGATTAAGGACCTGGTGGCTAGAAATGATCCAAGGAGTTGGGGGTATGGATCATTTTAATTGATAGGTTTTGTTTTTTGCTTTGACTGTACTATTAGTGGGGGTTCGAGGCTACGAGCTTGAGCTTGGTTAGGTTGGGTAGCTAGATGTTATGCACAATAGGTCTCTCTAATTCAATTCTAGTTAGTTGACGCCAAGAATCAAGGTTTGGTTGCGATGACCTCAAAGTTTGGATCAAAATGAGCTAAGTCTGGAAAACTCAACAGAGGTGGATCATCCAGGTCAGGCGGACCATAGGTTAGAGCATTAGTCCAGAGAGGGACAGTCATTGTGCACTTCGGTGTTTTTTATGGGGCGGATGATTTGGGTCTTCTCGGACCATAGTGCAGATCATTTGTCCAGAGAGGGACAAGTTTCAAGGAAGTGTCGAGGTAGATGGCCCGGGTCGAGCGAACAATAGGCCGGATGATTAGTTTAGAAGGTTTTCTCTAGTGTAGTCGAATGATCCAGGTGGCTCGGTGCATGTCCCGGAGCATTGTTCCAGAGGCTATCCAAGATGAAGTTTGCATGGGCTGATCGTTCAAGTCTAGGTGGATTATCTATGCAGGGCAGATTATTCGAGTTAGGCTAGATCATCTGGGTCTAAGCAACGGCTAGATTTTTGATCGTTGGGTCCAAGGCGGATTACACTGAGGAGAATGATTCAAGTCTAAAGAGGATGATCTGAGTCGATTGTTACTTTTCAGAAACTGTGTCTACCAACTAGTTTTTGAATTATGAGGCTATATATATGGACCATGGATGTTCAAGATAGCTCCCATTAAGACTCCAAAACTGTAGCAAGCATAATGGGGAGTTCAAGAGCACTCATGGGCATCAAGCTGAGATCTTGAGTGTTTGTGAGACTAAGAGAGAGTAGTTAGGCCTTAGTGTGTATTACTCCTAGTTGATTGACCTTGATGGGTTCAAGTTCCCTCTTTGGGCTTAGTACTGTTGGAAATCGGTGTTTCCTAGATGAGTTGGAAGCGTGTTCTTGTTGACCTTCCAAGGAGGAGCTTGCGGAATGCACTAGGAAGGTTGTGAAGGTTCAGAGTCCACCTATCCGGAGCAGAGAAGGACTACCACGAGTTGAGTGCTTGGATCCTTGCACAAATTGAAGTAGGAGAGATACTCTTGCGAGAGTGCTCCAACAAGGAGTAGGGGAGATCACCGACCTCGGTAAAAAAATCGGTTGTCTTTTGTCCCTTTTACATTTCCGCATTTAGTTAAGTGCTCTTTCAATTCCTAGATCGCTAGACATGCGTAGAATTGGAACTTAGGTTGCAAAACTTCACTAGCATGTGTAGGAGTTGTGTTGTTCATGACAAGTTGACTGACCACACTAGAAAACCTTAGGCACATAAGTTGGGATTAGAGACTAGGGGTTTCTAAATTGTTAAATTTGGCCATAGTTAGAAAAAGATGAACAATTCACCACTCCCTTCTTAGGCATTCGATCCACTTCACTAAGTTATAATGCATAGCCCTTTTATAGGGCTGACTTTGACTTCTCTCCTAAGACTTAAACCTTTTGTTCAATCAATCAAACATTTTGAAATATAACACTACATGATGTACTATAGTAGATGGTAGTACTGGTTCCCAGGGGTAGTAACCGGTCAAGCACTGGAGTAAGCAAAGGTCAAGGGAACTCCATGACATACCAAGCTATTGCTTGTTGGAGAGTGCTGGTATGCCTAAGATATGGTGGGGGAAGCTATTTTGACAACAACTTTCGTTCTAAACAGAGTAATCACTAAAAGTTGTGAGATTACTCCGTATGAGGGATGAAAGGGGAGAAAACCCAATGTTAATTTTCTGCGAACTTAGGGTGTTTGGCAAAAGTCAATATACCATTGTAGAAAAAGAGAAAGCTTGGACCTAAAACAGTCGATTGTGTTTTACTGGGATATGCTTATAACAGCACGGTCTATAGATTTTTTGGGAAATTTCGATAAACGCCACAGCTAACCGGCCTTATCAGAGAAATACCACCTCTCATTTCAAAATTTGAGGGATGCCACTGGAAAGCTCGGAACATCCTACAAATGCCATTACGAAGCCTTTTTCCCATTTCCCCTCAAATAAAATACTATGTTTGCCTTGGTATTTTCGCATGGACACATATGCCCTTGCTTCACGTGACATAGCACCGGCTTGGAACCCTAGTTCCGCCCAGATCGATACCGATCCATTCCCACCTACTCGATCCCCTTCCTCCGTGACATAGCGCCGGCTTGGAACCCTAGTTCCGCCCACCTGCGCCACCCCGACGGCTCCACCCTCCGCGCCTGCGTCCTCCTCCCGCACTCTTCTTCTCCGGGGCTTGGAACCCTAGTTCCGGCCGCCTGCGCCATCCCGACGGCTCCACCCTCCGCGCCCGCGTCCTCCCGTTCACACTCTTCTCCTCCGGGGCTTGGAACCCTAGTCTATTTTCCATCCTTCTCATTGTCGTCCGACCTGCATTCCGAGCGGCCCCAATTCTCAAGCTATGGCAATGCACAAGATAGTAGGGAGTTCTATGAAGTCATAATTCTCAAGCTCTAGTAACATAGAAGGCAAAGAGCTTCCACTCGTCGCGTGCCCATCCTGCAAGATCCCCGTAATCAAGTTGCGTAGCAATACAGTCTCGAATCCAGGGAGAATATTTTACAAGTGCAAGAACAATATTCTAGTAAGTACAATGATCTTGGGTGTATTTATGTGAAGATATCTAGTGTTCTTCACCTATTTTATTTGTTTCAGAGTGGCGATATAAAGTCTCCTATTTGTGTTCTTGCTATTTGTGATGGTTGTAACTCAATTTATTTATACAGAATGATCCTGAGTGTTCATTTTTCAAGTGGGAGTGTGCTTATGAGCAATACTTGAAAGAGATGTGCGCAATTTCCAGTGAGAATGAAGCTTCGGATGGACAACAGTCTTTTGTGGCAGAAAAGGATAGGCCGAGTAGTGTTGTGTGCCAGCTGAAGGAGCATAATTGACAACAAGAAGCAATTCTCTGTGAAATGAAGGAGCAGAATTACGAGCTGGTTCAACTTGTGTGTGAAATGAAGAAGCATAATGCTCAGATGACTATTGTCATTGAAGATTTCAAGGAGTATAGAAGGGGTTGTGATGATAAGCTAGTAGGGTTACATTCTTGCATTGTAATATGCATGTTTTGTTTACTTGTATGTACAATCTGCTATTCTAGAATGAAATGACAAATGCTTGATGTTACTTGTATGTACAATCTGCTATTATGTTCCATTTTGTTCTTATAGATTATGATTTTGTTCCAGTGTGTCATCTAGAAGGAACTGGCTAGGAATGAAATTGAGTGTGGATAGTTGTTCTATTCCATTTTAAGCTTATGATCTTGTTCTGTTCTATTTTGGATACTTGCCATCAGAATGCAAGCCAACAGAATGCACTGAAACCTATAAACCAACACATATTGATTCTGGAAACAGGACAAGCAAAGGGCATATAACTCGGATGATCATAGCAACAACAATTCGACTGCATGGTTCTAGAAACAGGGCAGACAAAGGGCATATAACTCAGATGATAAAAGGTTGAAGTTAACCATACATAAACCAGTTCGACACATAACCATACAATAATAAAAGGATAAAGGTTCGACACTTAACCATACATAAACGAGTTTGACACTTAACCATACAATAATAAAAGGATAAAGGTTCGACACTTAACCATACATAACCCAGTTCGACACTTCATCATACATAACCAGGAAAAGGCTAAACAATCAGGTCTGACAACTTCTTCCCCTTTGATGGACCCTTCTTAGGGGATGTCTTTTTGCTAGCTATAGATGGATCCTTTGACATCTTAGCAATCTTTTTGCTAGTTGCAGATGGACCCTTCTTAGGGGATGTCTTTTTGCTAGTTGCAGATGGACCCTTCTTAGGGGATGTTCTTTTCCTGAAATAAGTATGCAGTACAAGTGTAAGCACAAAATACAAGTGACAGTACAAAAACAAGAATGAAACAAGGTCAAAAGGTGGAAGCTTGCAAGTGACATCACAAAAACAAGAATGAAACAAGGTCAAAAGGTGGAAGCTTGCAAGTGACAGTACCTCTTTCTCTGTTGTAGTTCTTGATTGTCATCTGCAGCACCCTCTTCTTTAGCAAGAGGTGGAAGCTTGCAATTCCTTTCCCAGTGTCCAAATTGCTTGCATCTTTTGCACATAACCCTTCTTCTGCCTGGCTCAAGACATCCCCTAATCCTAACCTTTCTTGGCCTACCAGCTTACTTCCTTTGTTTAGGTGGGTGTACTACAAATCCCAAATCCACTTTTTCCAGGTGGATTTATCAGTCATAGGGGGTATAACACCAGCATATGCTGCCTTGAATTTTGCAACAGAATAATAGTCATGCACATATGACTCTATCTCACATCCCCTCATGTGGCAAATGAAAGCAATAGCATGCATACAAAGGCCTGCCAGACACCTGCCACTGCCTACAAGAATATTCATGCTTGTTAAGGTCTACAGTGCGCCTTCTTGGATTGGGTTCATTCTCCAGCAAAGTGACTTCAGCAACAAGATCATCGCTTCTGGAGATATTGACATTCCCTAACAACCTACTCTTATCATTCAAATCCTTTAGCACAGATGGTAGGATGGAAGTCTCAAAATTCCTGCCAATGACTCTTCGAATGCTAAACTTAGTCATAACCATTTTCCTGATACTATCAACAAGCTCATCGACATTGAAGCCTTTGAATGGTTTTATCTGTTTGTTGAAACTTTTCGAAATATTGTTATTGACATAATCCACTTTGTGATGATTGTTGCTATTGTTGTTGTTCTAGTTGCTCATATTCTGTAGTTGATTCATCATGGTGTACATCATCTGCGTCTGTGCTGCCATGAAGGCTCTAAAGTTATGCAAGTCAAGAGGGGGGTGCTTGTGGTGGATTTGCTCCTGCGTGGGTTTGTTCGTTATCTTCTGATCCCTGAGTTCCGAATCTACTTACAGCGGCATGACGAGTCTGAACCATCTGATGAAGTTCCATGGGTTAGATAAGGTAGCAAGAACAAGATGAGTTTAGAACTAATCGAGGGGGGTAGGTTAAACCCAACAACACAGCTTCAAGAAAACCAACTAAAACTTTATTAAGGGTCTTAGCATGGCTGCAACAACTGCCTAAGGACCTTTGCAACTCATACTCGCACACAAGAAAACAAGACGAACCTAAACACACAAACTACCGCCTAAAGGGCGACTCTCCTAATCTTAAGCTAACACGACTGACAAAACTAAAACTCCAGTGAACTCAGTCGCTAAGGTAGCCTCCACAGCCACGACGGTGCTCACACTGCGTCAGAGACACAGGAAGTGAGCTAGCATCCTCGCAAACCGATCTCGATGTCACCGGGGTAGTGCAGAGGGAGCAGTGTGCTCGGAGTAAACACAGGCTCTTCCGGTCTCAGAGGCTCTGCTGGCTCATCAGGACCTTCCTCTAGATCTTCTTCGGGATCCTCCTCTGGTTCTTCTGGCTCTTTTGGATCTTCTTCCTCTTGATCATCTTCTAGCCATGTTGACCGCAGAGGGCTTCCTCCAGAATGGCGATCCTTTCTTCCGCCCTGTCCAAGGTCTCGTAGACACACTCTAGCTTAGTGGCGACCAACTCTAGCGACTCTTCCTGAGCAGCTAAGAATTGGGCGAGGTGCACCACTGTAGCGTTGCCTTCTCCATTTGTAGACAGGTAGCGGGCTGGTAGATCCACAGCTGCAGCTCTGGGATGGTAGTGGAAGACAGTATCCTGTAGCTCATGTGCGTAGATGTTGCAGATCCTGAGGATCGCAAGGTGTGACGACTCTTGAATTCCTTCTACGAAGTTGATTCTTCTGACGGAGAGGTTCAAAGGTTGGTAGGCTTTAGTGTTCCTCCTCGCGTAGATAGTCAAATGGCAGATCACTCAATGGTTGCCACGATACATTAGACGATCAAAGCCTCCAAGTACCTGCGACAGCTTCCAAAGCTCTACGGCAAGTCCGCCCTTGCGCTCACCGTAGCTATGAAGCTTCTGTCAAGACAGGCAAGAGGGTAGGAACCAAGTTAAAACAGTGGGGAGAGAAAAAATTCTAGCAATAGTTGAGTCAAGAAAGACATGAGAGGAGTTAAGCAATTCAATTAATCTTGCAAGTTAATTTTTCTTTAGAAAATAATTTGGACACTCTAAAACGGCTGATCTAACTAAGGTCAAGACCTACAGTCAGTATGGCTCTGATACCACCTCTATCGGGACCCAAAAATGCAATTCTGGACCCTCTATGTATAATGCACTAGTCCGGGATCACACTAGTGCACACAGTGTCAACATAGATGAATATCGATCCACACAAGGTGATTAATAACATAAACGAGTAATTTGATTAACAAATAAGGGTTTTGACCTTATGGTCGAGTTTACACTTATTAAGCTACATAGGGCTGACAGAGAATTAAACAGCAGCGGAACAGAAATTTCAGCGGAATCCCATCAATTCATCACAGGCAACCGACTGGGATCAAGACCCTACGATTAAGCACCTTCATTGAATTCCTCCTCGAAAGCAGGTGATGACTCCTCCTCTTCTGTTGATTTGATTTAGCAAGCATGAGTACACAACCGTACTCGCAAGTCACACCACATAATGCAATGTATATATGCAGACTTATTCCAAAGGAATGGCTTCTGTGGTTCTTTTGCAGAAATGCAACTTTTCCAATTTGAATTCGAATAATAGATTGAAAGTATAAAGTAAAACAAATAACAATAATAATTTGATCTGTTTGATTTCACAAAGACACGTAGCCTAAACAAGTTATTCACATAGCCATATGACTTAGATCACATAGCTCCCTTCCCAACATTTTTATGAAAATCTACCCCTCGTGTGAAATCCCCGAGCATGTCTATGACCGTAGACACGGCTATTCGAATAGATTGATTTAACACTCTGTAGATGTTGTACACTTTACCCACAAGATACAACTAGTGTTGCAAGCACTAATCATAACAAAACATCTCAAAGATTTCATCTCAAGCATTGACACTCCTAGTGTGCTTACGAGCTGTTAGACCCCCGGGCGTGGAATACCCGTGGATCTTATGTGTATACAGTGCTAGTCCTAGGAATAAAGGCTAGCACACACATTCACAACATCTGGCATCACAATCATACATTCATAGTCTAAAGTAAAGCAAAAGGGACAACTACTTAAGTTATTACAAACCACGGCCGACCGACCAAATAAAAGCAGTCGTCAAAGCAAGTAAAGTCGCAGCGGAAAACATAGTAGTAGTAGTAGCAAAAGTCCAGCGGCATGCCCATCTGATCCCTCAGGCAACCGACAAGGAAACAAGGCCTAAGTAGACCCGTCATCAAACCCCTCAGTGCCAGGTGCAAAGAACTCGTCATCAGGCGTTGGTCCATCTGCAAAGTCTACAACAACAACAACAGCAAGATTGAGTACTTGTGTACTCAGCAAGACTTGTAGTGTATCGCAAAAGTTATATTAGATGCAAAGCTGTTAAGAGTATGGCTCTATTCTACAAGTTCTTTTGCTCAAAGCCAAGTTTATTTGCAATAAACATAAGTAATAATTTGCAATGATATTTGAAAGAGCAGTTTATGAAAAAGTAAGTACAGGACAGTAAGTAAAGTAACTGAACAAGTAACAACAAACACTCACAACTCTACTCGGTTGTAAGCAAAAATATAATCAATGTTCCGCCATACAAATGGCACTAACAGATTCATGTTCAACCATAGAAATGGCAATCCTACTATAAAAATAGCAAATCAGTCATAGAAATGACAATTGGCTATAGACATAGCAACAAAAACTATAGACATGGCAGTTAACTCAACAAAATAAAACCCCATGTCATTACCCCAACATTTTGTGACAAAACAGTTTGGAAAACAAAGACTACCACCATACCAGCCGCACTAAGCATGCTCATGATTGCGAGCGCGGCTATTCGAATAGTTTATCACTCTGCAGAGGTGTACAACTTTACCCATAGTACACGGTACTCCAGTTGCCTGGAATATCTCTATATCGTTGCTCACTGTCGAAGGTAAGCAACATAGAGTTCACGACGCAGCCTTTACATTATCTAGTCCTAACCTTGCACTAGCCCTGCGAATCATTATCCTCATCCGTCGGGAAAATAATAATAACAACACTGATAGTAACAAGGTAATACATCGGATGAGGAGCCTTACTCGCCGGACAGCCCCCGTTGAGCAAGTCCCTCACTTCGCCTGGATGGAAACCCGTCGAAGTGAGGCATTCACAATTGTGTTGGCATTAGCGATTTCTCGGCAATGTGCGCACTACTTCTGCCTACTGTCATGCAAGGCTAAGATCGATTTCGATAACTTAGTTAGCTACAACCATCCCATACTAGCACATATGGTTGTACGATTAGGTCTTAGTCCCGGATCTGCTGGCTTCAGTCTTTAACCG
Source organism: Phyllostachys edulis (assembly GCA_036346405.1). NCBI lineage: Eukaryota > Viridiplantae > Streptophyta > Magnoliopsida > Poales > Poaceae > Phyllostachys > Phyllostachys edulis. Next base: position 28,548,071 of record CM070555.1, on the reverse strand, counting down.
ACTATGGGCAAGATCTCCACCCTATCTACTAGTGAGTTACAATCCTCACTTTTTCAGAATACAATATAACTTGCCTGTGCCTAAAGACTAAAGTTTTCATGTCATTTTCATATAAAATAATAGAGGTAACTCCTCTAGACATTTTACAAAATACTCCCAAATGCGCAAATTATCATATTGTCCTTTAATCAATTTTTCAGAAATTCTATTGCTCTAGTTGCATTTGTGCAATAACTGCACTCAAAAATTCCCAAATGACATTACATATTGTCTAACCCATATTCTAAAGGTTACAACAGTAAGGAATCAATATTTCAAGGAGGCATATGCAAAAAGTAGGATTTACAACTACCAATTTCTCGATAATAGCATTTTCATACAAACATACACGCATGCATAATAGGATTTGCAAAACAAAGTACAATAAGTAAAATACTAGGATCAATATGATCAAAGGGGGTGCTTGCCTTGCTCTTGCTATTCTGGAGGTATAACGGATTGATCGTCGCAAGAATAACCAGAATAATCGACGTCTAAAAAGAGTCGGAAAAGAGTTAAAAATAATATCCAACAAAAACAACAATAACCAACTAAAGTATTTTTATATAATTAGGTAGATTATGATTTTAGACAAATTTAGAGACTGATTCCACTAAATTTGGAGTTGTGTAGCAAAAGTTATTAAGCTTTTACTACAATCGGTTTGAATAATCCAGAATAAATGAAAAGTACGTTTTCTAACGGAGAAAGCGTATTTTTCATTTTCCATTGGATTTCCGATTCAAACTGACAGGTGGGCCCTACTGTTAGTGAGACGGTCCACTGGGCTCTCACTGTGCACTTAAACCGTGGGGCCCGCATGTCATAGACTTAAGCAAAATTAACGTTTTGAGTTAACTTAAGGCTTGGTCCCACATGTAAGTGACTCATTAAGATTAACTAAGCTGTTAAACACTTTGTTAACCCTAACGACAAGATTAGGCATGCTGATGATGAGCTACAGTGCTCGTCACCGCGGTGGTGCTCACGGCTGCACTACTCGCCGGCGATGTGAGGCACGGCGAGGCAAATGGATGCTCAAAACGGGATCTACATGTAATCGCGCTTTCTTGCGGCGACGGCGGCGGGCTCGAGGTGGCTCAACGCGTGGCCGTGGCGAAAGCGTAAAGGTTACTACTGACAAACGATGACAAGGTAATTGAGCGACGCTCTTAGCAAATCAGCGCGCGCATAAGCATCTAGGGACTACGAGGAGTGTACCGGAATGACGCGGAGGGGCTGAGATGGTCTGAGGTGGTTTGTCGATGGTGACGTGTGGCAGTGAAGTCGGTTGCTCGTGAAGAAGAAGCCCGGGTGAAGGAGAGTGAAATCCAATGATCGTAGAAGCTTTAGTGAGTCCTGGCGATGCTTCGGGTGCAGTGAATCGGTCCAGAGCTCAGTGAAATGCCGGTGATGCTTGAGGCGGTGTTCTGGCCGGAGGCGAAGAAGAAAGACCCAATCGGGAGCTCCTGTGGATCAAAAGCTAAATTGTTTGAGGGGAAAGATTCAAGGTGTTAAGGGACGCGATGTGACGCGATAGAAATGACACCAAACCCTTCATGGCGCCGGAGACGAAGACAATGGCGCACGGTGATTTTAGGTTTTAGCTCTCGGAGCTCTAGAGTTGAATTGAGGGGATGAAATGGAAAGTGAGTGAGCGCATGAGTTTGGAAAAGGGAATGCAAAGCTCGGGGTGGCCTTTTTATAGGCGGAGCGGCGGAGATGAACAAGGTAGGGTTCAGGCAGCCATGAGTAACAGAGGCGGAGCTTCCCAACGTTGTACGACCAGAGAGAGTTGGCGCGGGCAGGTATGGGCTCGAAATTGAATGGTGATGCGACCGGAGTAGCTGAGCTACAGCAAAACGGTGGGCGGCGAGGTAAAAAACGGTGGGCGGCGAAGAGCTTCGGTGCTACGCTGGAGCTCCCGGGCGCGAGGTGGATGAAAGTCCCTACGCTCGGGGCCCACCAGCCAGTGGCTCAACGAGAACGGTACGTGTTGATCAAATTGTGATGGTCCGATTAGAAATGAAGTATTGAGATGAATTGTGCTGTTCGGATTGTGTTGTTCGGATGGTCTGAACGGCCCAACTAATTTGGATCGTTTATCTCATAATCAGCGGCTCAGATGAAATGGGATGTTCGGATGGTCCGAACGGCCCACTCGATTTGATTCATCCGATAAAGATCTAACGGTGCGTGCATGTGTTTGCTGGGTGGCCCGATCAAAATTGAACGGCCCAGATTGCGCAAACGTTCGGATGGTCCGAACGTCCCAGTTGATCTGGGCGGTTGGTTTCAGATCCAACGGCTCACAAGGGTTGTGTTGTTTAGACAGTCCGAACGGCACATTGGATCTGGACGGTTGATTTTCAAATCCAACGGCCCAAATCACTTGTGCTCTTTTGGACTAGTCCGATTGTGAAGAGGGTTGGGTTCAACCGTGGGGTTTTGACTCGAGCCCGAGGAACAGTACAGGCTTTAGGGTTTTGAATTATCAGCTGATTTATTTGCCGATTTAATTCACCACTTAACGAAGTCCACAATTTCTGAAATTTTTTGTGCAGGCTACTGGGGTTTAGTAGTTCCTACAGTAAAATTTTCAGAGGCTAACACCTTTCATAAATTTCTACAAAATTCAAACGAGGTGCTGTTCCTAGGTGTTTGTAATGATCTTCCTAAACACAAATTTATATAGAAATTTTGTTGAATAGTTCCTGGGATAAAAGCTCGAAACCATTCTCTCACTTAGAGAAATTTTATTTTATTTTTCTTTATTTCCTTTTTAGCACCTAATGTTGTTCAAGTTTTAGTTTTAAAACCAACACAAGATTTTCAAAAAGGCAAAGTTTAAATGCAAAATGTTCAATGGAATTTTTCCTAATGCATTTATACTACTTAATCCCAAGATTAGGATTTTGGGATGTTACATGAACCATCATACAAAACTATATACATTGATTAGTACGACACACACTATTGGACAGGGAAGCGGCGAACCATCCCACGATGCGACTACTTGGTAGCCCACCTCCACCCAATCAACACAGTCTAACCTACAACCTGAGTATCAATATCAAGATCCCATAACTTACTAAGTTAGGCACATCCCATACCAGGCATGTGGTCGTACAGTAAGGCTCAGTTCAATGGCGCACAACGTTAAGTCCTTAATTGACCAAGGCAAGACTTCCAAAATTACTACAAATCCCTATGCACACAGATTTTTAAGCCCATGCACACAGATCCACCATAACAATACATAGTACCACTTTTTTCCGTCTAAATCCTTTCCCACCCTATTGGTTAAGTGCAACACATGCCATCAATGAGTAATAGCACATAGTACACATAATTTTATCACTTAGTTCCATAATCACTTAGTCAAGTTTGTAATAGCAACTTACATGAAAAGATGACTCGTGGCATGGCTAAGCAAACTAATTGTATCTAACCAACCCATGTTGGTGCTACAATAATACCAACTAAATAAACCAATCTAGGGTGACAAAAGATTATGACATATCAAATAGACAAGGTGGATATAACAAGTTGGATTAATAACTAAACCCAAAAGCATTTAAATAGATACTTAAAATAGATGCAATAATTTGAATCAATATAACTTTTGAAAACTGGGATTCAATATGATCAAAGGTATGACTTGCCTTGGAATAGGTCTAGGTACTGATCTTGCTCTTGAGGTGCTTCTTCTTCTTCAAATCTTCCTGAAGTATCGACGTCTACTCGCAAACGAAGCAAACAAACAAAACAAATAAATAATAGAGACAAAACAAACTCTAAAAATTAAATAAAATCCCAAATAAATAGATCTTGAATTTAGATGAATTCATAAATTTGAATGGGCTCAATCGGAGTTCGGATACAAAAGATATGAGCTTTGGAAGTTTGAATCTAAAAGAAACCCTAATATGGAAATAACCCAAATTATTTCTTAATAGAAAAATCAGATTATTGCACAACGATGACGTTAGCAAAGGATTTCGGAATTAAGAAAAAGAAGAAGAAATCACTGACATGTGGGGCCCACAGGTCAGCCACACGGTTCACGGTGAACTGAGTTCACCGAATGGGCTCACGGGATTAGATCTGAACCGCCACACGTACGCCCACATGGATGCTGACGGGGCTCCACGTGGCTGCCACGTATGCGCTGAGGGTGAGCTGGCACTGACGTGGCTCGACGGCAAGGGCGGCGGCGCACTGATCCCAAGGGATCGGACAAACGGCGGTGAACCAGTGGCGGCGGGTGGTACGGGGAGGTAGAGGGGAACGCGGTGATCACGTTGGGGTGCTCATGAGTCCTCGAGGATGGGTGTAGCGACCGACAGCGAGGTCGAGGCGGAGGTAGATGTACGGGCTCGACGACGATGACGAAGGAAGGATCCTCTGGCCAAGGAGAGGGCGGCTTCGAGATGCGGATGCTGCGACAATCCCGATGGTTGCCTCCAACGAGACGAGGACCACCGAAGCGGCGACGGAGTCGACGAGGTCTTCTCGGCCGGCGCTGAAGATGAAGGCGGCGCTAGGGCTCCAGGCAACGAATCAAGGGCGGCGGCTAGGGTTGCGAAGGTGGCACAGCACGGGGTGCGAGAAACGAAGGGTCTCGGGGCCTTAAATAGCCCTGGGAGGCGTGCCCTGGGCGGATCCCAAAACGGAAGGAGGCGGCGGCGATGGAGTCTGCCTCGAGCACGGAGAAGGAGTCCCGGATGGAGACGATGAACAGTGGTGGCGGCCGCACCGGTTAGCGACTCACGGACACGGGCCCACCGGTCAGCGGAGCGCGCACGTGGGCCCACACGTCAAAGGGACGCAGCGAATGCGCGCGCGCAGGTGAGGCTGGGTTGTGCTCTCGCACGAAGATGGGCTACATGCAAGCCTTCTGCGTGGAAAAGGAAGTTGGGCTGAAGGAATTCGGCCCGACTACTATTTCAGGATTTTAATTATGTTTTCTCTTTTAGAAAATAGTAGAAATTCCAAATAGCAATAGAAAATAGCAAATGAACTTGAAAAATTCTAGAAAAATCTAGAAAATATATCCATGCACATAGAATGCAAATAAAATAGTTTTGACCATTATTCATGTTGACTTTAATCATATTAAATTGTTTTGCTGCACAAAGTCCATAATTAAGCTTCTGAATTAAATTCAAATAAATCCAAATGTTGAATTTTCTCCCTATTAACTATTTAAAAGATTTTTAAAGCTCAGAAAATTGGGATGTTATAGAATTACACGACTATTGGATATTGGATTATATAATTAGATTATTGGGGGAGATTGGATGATATGAATTACCAATTTATGATGTTGATTTTGGTGCATTAGGTTGAATCACGAAGTTTGGAATTAATTGAGTATTTTGGTCATATTGGATTTATCGGACCTGATTTTATGGAGAAGTTGGAATTAGAAAGAAATCTTGGGTGGATTATAGAAATATATCTTGGTTGGAGTATAGAAATATATCTTTATTTAATTATAGAGATAGATTGTTGTTGATATCGGATTGTTGGAGTTGGATTATATAAATAGATAATTATCGGATATTGGGTTATAGAAATAGATTGTTGGAGTTGGACTATATAAATAGATAATTATCGGATATTGGATTATAGAAATACATTGTTGTTGATATTGAATTGTTGGAGCTAGATTATATAAATAGATAATTATTGGAGACCGGATTATAGTAGTAGATTATTGTTGATGATGGATTATAGGCATAGATTATTATTGGAGATTTGATTGGCGTATATCGGATTATAGGATTACATAATTGTTGGAGATTGGATTGATGGATATCGGATTATAGATATATAATTATTGGAGATTGGATTATAGGATTAGATTGTTATTGATAATGGGTTATTGGAGATTGGATTACAGGATTAGATTATTGTTGATATTGGATTATTGGAGATTGGATTATAGAAGTAGATTATTATTGATGTTGGATTCTAGAGCTAGATTATTGTTAAATATCGGATGGTTGGATGTTGAATTCTAGAAATGGATTATTGATGGATGTTGGATTAGAGAAATTGATTATTAATGGATATTGGATTGTTGAATGATCTTGGAATTGACAATTCTTGGACATCGAACCTCTCACCCCTTGTCGCTCTAGATGAAACTCTGGTTAATACAATAGTATTAACAAGATGCTTTTGTTTAAAAGACTTTATGCTTAGACAAAGTTTAGACCAAAAATATTGAATTTGGGGAATTTAGCCAAATGTTCAATTATGATTTAAATGAGCCTATGGTATTGTTTTACCATAGAACTTTTGCAAATGATTGATGAAAAGCAAAATAAAATAAAAGTTGATTTAGACTTAGGCGAAATGGACGTTTGGATGGTGGATGTTGATGCACGGGATCGAGTCATTTCTATGATCGAGGCCTAGGTGTTATTTTGGAAAGTCGCCCAAGTCAATTAAGGACCGGTCTTCGAGCCGCATCTTGTTAAGCCCCATCGTACTACCACATGTCTTGAATGGGCAGGACTAGGCTAACTAATTTACAACATTTAACCGTGGTTGTACCATCTGGTTGCGTGGGTGTCTTTATGACCTTCTTTTATGTATTCCCACATGGCGCAAGAGGGGGCTTAAATCTGGCGGATGGTTCAATCCAAAGGAAGCGAAACCTTAGCGAGGCGGGACTACGGTGGAATGACACATTGTAAAGGCCTTATGATAATCTCTTAGTCGCACACCTTTAGAAGTATGTGAGCGAACAGTATAAGTTGATTATCTCTTGTGGGTAAAGTTGTACAACCTCTACAAAGTGTTAAGAACTATTTGAATAGCCGTGTCTACGGTCATAGACATGCTAAGCAAAGCCACTCAAAGTTAGATTTTGGTTTTGATTTCAAAAGACTTTATCAAATGATTCCGGATAGTTTATCCAAATGGGAAATTGGGCAGGTAGCCATGTGATAGGAGGGTATCCTTCACCACTCTTGTGTAAATGTTATCTGACTATAAAAATTGAGAATTTAGAAGATGAATTTTAGTTATAGAATAACTGCTTTGGAACTTAGTACAAGTATTTGGAAAGAAACATCGCTTTATGCAAATTCAACCACTTTAAGCCTTCCTTTGATATATCCCTGCATGCATTATCATATGTTATTGGGTGTAACTTGTGGAGCACGGTTGTTTGTGCTCACTCTTGCTTAATAAAATATTGTTCAAAGGAGGACTTTGCATCTGCTGAAGATCTCGACGACTAGGCCGCTTCCCCAGTCGATTGTCTGTGGCAGATTAGTTGGGCTCTACTACTTGCTCTTCGTTTTCCGTTGTGTTCTTTATTATTGGCTCATAAGCCTTTCTGGTAATAAACGTTGATATTTATTAATAATTTTTTGCGATTTATGGATGTTACCATATTTGTTTACTGTGTGAATTAGCCACTGATCATGAGACTAGTTCAGTAATACACAGAGGATTTGGGAGTGTTAATCCTGGGTCTTGACAGGAGTAGGGGGGAAAGGAAGAGGGGCTCAAGGGCTCCCCGATGCTCCTCTTTATAGGGCACAGGGAAGGCCGAGGAGGGAGAGCAGAATGGACACGACATGGGCGAGCTGTGGACGATCGTGCGCTTCGGCGTGATGGGGGTAGGTGAGGCGGAGAAAAGCAGGGGAATGGGCGCGGCATAGTCAAGGGTTTTTTTATGCGCATGTCGTCGAGGAAAAAGGGGCAGGATTGCATCGGGGATGGAGACTTTCGTTGCGACAGTGACACGCGCGAGCACTGGCGGCATGGGTGAGCAACGGGAGGGAGAAGAAGTTGAGCAGGGGTGGCTGACAGGCGGGGCCCGCTTGTCGGCAAGGGCGAGCGGGGATAGGCGCGGAGCAGGCTGCCGCATGGGAGTAGGCTGGGGATCCAGGCCGTGGGGAGGAAAAAGGGGGAACGGGTTGAAGAGATTTGGCTTGAAGCAAAAAGGGTATTTAAGAAAGGTTTTGATTTAAAGAAATACAAGAAATTGAAAATTATTTTTAGAAAATAGTAAATAAAACCTAAAAATTCTAGAAAAACACATAGAAATTCCTTGAATCATTATGGACTTAATAAAATTATTAAAAACTTAACTTTAGCTTTTAATTTTGCAAATAAATTACTTTTAATTTTGGGACAAAAAGGAAAACCCTTCATAAAATCCAAAAATTACTTAAAATTATATTTTTGGCTTTAAATACCAAAAACCCAATTAAAATAAAATTTGAATGTGTTGAAGTTTGATTTTAAGCATTTGAAAGGTTTTCCTTTTTCTAAAATTTTAAATTAAGCTTTGAGTTAATCCAATAAAATTCAAATGGATGATTTTATTTTTAAGGATTTTAAAAGGCTCTGGAAATTCTGGAAAACTGAAAATAAATAAATACAAAATTAACAGGAATAACAACAACAAGGTCTTGGAAAAAGGAAATCGAAGATAAAACCATAAAATTAAATAAAACAATTTTTATTTAATTAAAGTTTGATTTACTCACATTAAATTTATTTTTAATTTCTAAAATTTCAAACTAATCTTTAAGAATTCAAGAAAAATCAAATGGTTATTTTTTATTTTGAAATTTTTAGAAAGGCCCGAAAATTGGGATGTTACAGAGTGGAGAAGAGTGACGACGCTTCCTTGATGGCAATACCGACAAGTCCTCTCTTCTTTGATGACCCATTATCGACGGAGTCGAAATCCAAATACTCCTGATTGGAGTTCCATTCTCCAACACATGCTTCATTTTTGCCATCCTTTTGAAGCTTCTTAAAAAGCTTCTTCTTACCGTTGAATTTCTTATTATTTGATGACTTGACCTTGTCATCCTTCTTGTTTGGACTTCGCACTCATAGCAACGAATATTGCTATAGCGCTTGTTGTCGTTGAAGAAATGCCCCTTTTTGCTCTTGTCAAAATTAGCACTCCAGTATAAGCGCCTTCTCATGAATTTCTTAATTCTTCTCACAAGGAGAGTGAATTATTCTTCGAAGTCTTCTTCCTCCTCCGCTTCATCACTTGATTCCGCTTTTGCTTTAAAAGCGATAATCTTCTTCTTGGAGGAGGATGGCTCCAAGGGCTCCTCCTTGTCTTTCTTGTACAACTCATTTGTGATGAGGTTGCCCAAGAGATCGGTTGGCGTCATTCTTGGCAACTTGGGAGAGTTGAGAAATAGAGTCACCAATATATCATATTTCTCCGGTAGAGTCCTAAGCATTTTGCGCACAATATCAACATCGGTTAGATTAGTGCCTAGGTCCTTGAGCTCATTTACAATGTTGTTAAGATGAGAATACATCTCAGTGATATTTTCATGAGGCAACATTGTAAATGTTTCATATTTGATCCGAAGCCTATGCAATTTGGCTTCTTTGGCCATGGATGTGCCCTCATGAATTTCTGAGAGCGCAGTCCAAATATCGTGAGCGGTTTCAAGGTTGCTCACTCGATTAAACTCATCCACGTTCAAAGCTCTAAAAAGAGCGTTCATAGCTTGAGCATTGAAGTGAGAGTTTCGTTCTCAAGATCCCTGGGATGTGTAGGATCAAGTGCCATAACGAAACTGTAACATCCCAAAATTTGGTTTGTTTCTGAAACTTTAAAAATAAAAATAACCATTTAAATTTTCTTGTTAAAGTTCCAACTTAATTTGAATTTTTGTAAATAAAAAAGATTTAATGTGAATAATCTAAACTTCAATTAAATTAAAAGTTGTTTTATTTGAGTTCCTAGGGTTCTAGGGAATTTTTTGGAATTTTCTAGGAATATTTTTGGAATTTATTTTCTATTTATTTGAGCACAATTTTATTCATCCCAATTTCCTAAATTCGGAAATCATTTCTTTTTCCGGATTTCTTTTCGGTTGAATTTCTTTTCCTTTGGCCCATTCTATTTTCCTTTCGGCCCAGCCGAGCTGGTTTGGTTTCCTTTTCTCTCCCAGCCTTTTCCCTCTCGGCCCGTCTGTCAGGACCAAAAATATGCAATTCTGGACCCTTTGTGTATAATGCACTAGTCCAGGATCACGCTAGTGCACATAGTAGCAACATCAGTGAAATATCATTTCTATATACAAAGATAACTAATAAATAGGCAAATGACAATAAACATCAGAGTAAAGACCTTAAGGTCAAAGCTTACAATTAATGCTTCAGAGGGCGATAGCTCAACGAAGGCTGCGGTGAAGCAAGCAGAATAACCGGTGAAGCTCATCCATATGCCCACAGCAATCGATCGAGGTCTTGTGACCTAGTTCTCCATGATCCTTGAAGTAGACCTTGTTGGTGACGATTCCTCCATACATTGCATGTTTTACAACACGCATGAGTACACAACCGTACTCGCAAGTCATACCATAGAATGCAAATTATAGATGCAGGCTTATTCCAAAGGAATGGCTTCTATGGTTCTTTTGCAGAAATGCAACATTTGCAATTTGAATACAAATAATAGATTGAAAGCATAATTTAAAACAAATAGACAATAATAAGTTTTATCATTTGTTTTCACAAAGATACATAGCCTAATCAAGTTATTCACACAGCTGCATAAGTTATCTCACACAGCTGTCCCATCCCAAGTTTTATGAAAATCTACCCCTCGTGTGAAATCCCCGAGCATGTCCATGACCGCGGACGCAGCTATTCGAATAGATTGTTTAACAATCTGCAGAGGTTGTACACTTTACCCACAAGATGCAATCAACTTGATCAGAGCTGATCACAACAAAACCTTTCAGAAACTTTATCTCAACATTGACACTCCGGTATGCTTAGCGCCACACGCCTTTACCGTTGGACGGAAGCGGCGAACCGCCTGTGATGCGACTACTTGGTAGTACACACCTCCACCCAATTCGACACAGCTAACCTACAACCTGAGTAATCAATGTCAAGACTCCATAACTTACTAAGTTAGGCCCGTCCCATACCAGGCATGTGGTTGTATGAAAGGCCCAGTTCAATAGCGCACAAGGTTAAGTCCTTAACTGACCGAGGCAAGACTTCCAAATTCTAACCTATCATTCCCGCCAACATAGATCCACCATAAAAGTATACCAGACCACTTGCCTCAGTCTAAATCCTTTCCCACCCTGTTGGTTAAGTGCAACATATGCCATCAACAAGTAATAGCACATAGTACACACAATTTTATCAAACGATTCCATAGTCACTTAGTCAAGTTTATTATTGCGACTCACGTAAAATGATGACTCGTAGCATGGCTAAGTAAACTAATCGTATCTAACCAACCCACATTGGTAATATAATAGCACCAACTAAATGAACCAAACTAGGGTGACAAAAGATTATGGCATACAATTAGACAAGGAGGTCATAACAAATTGGATATTAACTAATCCCAAAAATATTGAAATAAATAATTAAAGTAAATGCAATACTTTGAATCAATATAACTTTTGAAAACTGGGTTCAATATGATCAAAGTATAACTTGCCTTGCTATAGCAATGATGATCTTATTCATCTGTGATCTTCTACTTTCTTGATCTTCAGCTCCTTCAGACGATTCTGGCCTTCAACGTCTAACGGAAAAGAAAGCGCAAAAACAAACAAAATTCAAAAATACAAATCAAATAAACTCCAAATTGATATTGAATGGTACTATAAGGTAGATAATGAATTTAGATGAATTTAGGAACTTGAATGGATTCAATCGGAGTTCGGATGCAAAAGATATGAGCTTTGGAAGAATCACATGAAATGATGCAATTGATAGAGAAAAGAATATTCAGAGAATATTGCTTCGGATTAAATAAAATGAATTGGAGACTTACAAGCGGGGTCCACTGGTAAGTGAGAGAAAAACAAGGGCAGTGAATGACAAGTGGGACCAACAGGATAATTGGATTTCAGAAATTAAATTAATTCCCGAAAAAGGCAAAGAGGATGACATATAGGCCATTGGTCCATAGACTAAATCCACGAAGTAGGATTTAAGGTGCATGGTGCAACGGGTTCATGGAACAGTACTGACTTGTGGGACCCACGGGTCATAGACTTGGCTCATGGTGAACCATGTCCACTCAGCACTGGGTATAGGGTTTTGATAGGTGTGCCACATGGGCTGCCATGTGACTACTGATCTTGATGCCACGCAAACAAAGAAGAGGATGTGGTGCTGAGGTGGAAGAGTGACATGGCTATCACAGTGGCACAAAGAGGAAACCGAGAGAGGAGAAGCTCCAAGGGAAGCCATGGCCGGCGACTTGGCGACAACATCGACGGTGAACGGTGAGGAGATAGCTCCGACGAAGGGCAAAAAGGAGATACCGAGGACACGGCGGTGCTCTGAGTGATGATAGTTCGGCCAGGGCGGCAATGGCTTGCCGGCGGCAGCGAGTTGGGCGGTGGAGAGCTTCACGGCCATGGCGAACTTGGCGATTGGATGAAGCCCGAAGGGAATGAGAGGGAGCACCAGATTGGCATCGACAAAAGGAACTCTCCGAAGTGGACAATACGACCAGAGGGCGACGAGGGTGATGGTGCAACCAAGTTGACCGGCGGTGGAGAAGATGGCCAGCAGCGAAGCAATGGCTACCGAGAACGAAAACAAAAGATAGGAATTGAATGAGGAGAATATGGGACGCAAATTGACAAGCAAAGATGGACAAGAGAGCTCACTGGATAGCAGATCGAACAAGGTGACCGGCGGCCGATTTTGGGGCGACGACGAAAACAACAAAGCAGCGATCTTCGGGAAGAGATGGAGAGAGCCCCACGTAGCCCACGTTGATGCGATCTCGCAGACAAAGGCGGCACTGGTAGAGACGAACGGATGGCGACGAATTTCTTCGAGGGAGGAGCTTCGGTGGCCGGCGGTCTTCGGCAGATTGTGGCGCAAGGAGGGCAAAACCGGGGACGGCGCCTTAGGGTTATGGAAGAGGAGCACGGGACGCCCAATATGACGCGGTTGCTGCCCCTTTTATAGCGCTCGGATGGAAGAGTTCAAGAGAGGGCCAGCGCTGCATCGTCTCGGTCATGGACTCTAGAGTCCTGGATGGATACGGGAGGAAGAAGATGTGTATGTGGCCATCGGCAACGGTCCCACGCGATAGTAAGGTGAGGAGGAAAGGAGCGGCTCGGTTTGGTTGGGCTGCTGCACGCGCAAGAAAAGAAAAGGAGAGGAGGAACCGGGATGAGGAAAAGGAGCAGTCAGCTCGGCTAGCTTCCGCATAGCTGGAAAGGCATGGGCCGACGTGGCCTTCGGCCGGAAGAAAGGTAAGTGGGCCCAAGGGAAAGCGCTAAGGGGCTTGGCTGGCCGCGCACGAGCGAGAAAGGGGCGAGCTAGCTTCAACGCACGCACGGGAAAGGAATGCGGGCCTGGGCAAGAAAAGGTGAAGCGGGCCAAGTTGAGGAAAAGGGCCGAAAGAAAATAGATTGGGCCGGATTCAAGGAGATTCAGCCCAAAGATTATCTAAGATTTTAAATTAGTTTTTTTTTAGAAAATAGCAAGAAACACAAAGGGCAAATAGAAAATAGCAAATGCACTTGGAAAAATTTTAGAAAAATCTAGAAAATATATCCAAGCACATAGAATCCAAATAAAATAGTTTTGATAATAGTTGATGTTGAGATTAATCATATTAAATTGTTTTTGATTTATGAAAGTTCCAATTAAGCTTTATTAAATCAAATAAAATTGGTGAAATTTTCCAAGGACCTAAACTACTCAAAAGATTTTTGAAAAGCCAAATTTTGGGGCGTTACACCGTCTACTTTGCCCCAGCCCATGCCTTCTTTTCACTTCGCGCCAGTGCAAGGCCCAGCCGAAGTTTTCTTTCTCCTTTCTTTTTCTGCCTTGGCGTGTGGGACCGCCGCCAGCAGTGCATCATCTCCCTCCTGGAGTTCTTGCTCCTGTGTCCGAACAAGACTTGTGCAGCACCACCGTGCCCTTTTCGAACTCCTCCTCTCTAGCCCTTTATAAGGAGCCCCAACCGCGTCAAAACCTCTACATCGCGTTCCTCCACCAAAACCCTAAAACCCTGATTCCTTTCTCTCCTTCGTTGCACCGCAATTGTCGAAGACCGAGCCGGCTGCCGAAGCTCAAATTCACCAGAGTTCTTCGCCGTCAGTCCTCCTCTAACACCACTGTCACCTCCGTAGGACTCGCATCGCTCTGTCCTACCATGTGCTCTCCTTTTCTTCGGCTGAAGATCATCAAGTCACCATTTTCGTCTTCGTCCTGAAATCCAAGCGCCGGCCACCACTTCTATCTACACCTCCGGTGAGCCCCTTTCCCGCCTATACGCGTCACGTCACGTTCCACCCTCTTCTCTTCCGATCCCCTCTCTTTCCGACTTCTCTCTGTCACCGAGTTGTCCCCGCCGGCCACTTCCTCCTTCTTCGGTGATCTTTGCTTCGCTGATGCTCCGATCAACTCCTGTCCTCCCCAAGTGGTCCCTGGTGTTTCTCATCTCCTCGCAGAGCCAGTGCTCACCTCAGTTCCCTCAGAACGCCACTGAGTTGCCAATTTCACCACCGGCCAATGTGCCCTCTGCCTCTCCCTCGTTTCTCTCTTTACCACTTCATGTGCCATTTCATCCTCCACATCATGTGCCACCTCAGCTTATTTGCTTATGTGTCATCCATGTGCCAGCCTTGTCAATGCCCAGTGGCACATCCTACACCCAAAACCAGTAGACCTAGTCCATCATAAACCATCCATATGCCAAGTGGGACCCACATGTTAGTTCAATTTTCTTTTCGGCCGAAAAACCCTAATGATGTCATGCTGACATCATAATATGGAATTTTCTTTTGAAAGAAAATTCTGAAAATCAGAATAGTGTTTTCTCTCTCAATTTCTTTTCCGGCAAATCTTCCGAGAGTCCATTCTCCCTCATCCGAACCCCGATTCAATCTATTCAAATTCCTAAATTCATCTAAAATAGATCTCTTTCTTTTAGAGTTTGTCTTACTATTTTTTAATTTTATTTGAATTTATTTGTGCTTTGCCTATTGTTTTATCTCTCGTTAGATGATATGTTTCGTGGAGCAGGAGCAGAAGCAAATTTCGAAGATCCAAGTGTGATAACTGAGTAGAGCCACCGCCAAGAAAAGTCGTTGTTCTTTGATCATATTGAACATATGATTTCAAAAGTATATTATTTTATATCAACTGTATGCTATCTTTATATCAATTGTTTTGGGATTAGCTATTACCTATTGTCATTATACCTCCATTGAATATTTGAATACCTTGAATCACTTGTCACCCTAGCATGGATAATTTTAGTTGGACATATTTGTATCACCAATATGGGTATCGCATTGATGCTTAGTCAAGCTTAGTTGCGATGGGTTCAATATCACATGTACAAATAATGTTGAATTTGACTTAATGAAATATGGAATTGTGGCGGATAACCACTGTTGTTAAAATTTGTGTACCATGGCAGGGTATGTCATTAGTCTTGGCTAAACAAAATGATTTTTACTCGAGCGAGTGGTTGTGAAGTGATGGTGTGGATTTAACACGTTGTGGGTTTGTGGTAGACTCGCCTAAGTAACTTGTCAAGGACTTAATCTTGTGTGCCATTGAACTGGGCCTTAACCGTACAACCACATAGCCGGTATGAGATGGACCTAGCTAATTAATTAACAATATTTTGATTTGGTTCTATTTGAGTTTATGTTTGGCGCAAGAGGGGATCGGGTGTAGGTGAAACCTTAGCGAGCAGAACTGAGTCAAAGCATAGCTTTGTAAAAGTCTTGTGATGATCACTTAGTTGCACACCTATGGAAGTGTGTCAGACGAATATTATAAGATGATTATATCTTGTGAGAAAAGTTGTACAACCTCTGTAGAGTTAAACTGTTTAAACAGCCTTCTCCGCGGTCATAGACGTACTCGGGGATTTCACACGAGAGATAGAGTTTCTTCATAAAATGTGTCGGGGTGTGAATGAGAAGTTCACTTGATGAATATAATGTTCGTTTGGTGAATGGGTAATTCACATGGTGGATTGTGTCGATTGGTGAATGGGGAATTCACTTATCATTGGTTTGGTTGGGAAATGAATGGGGAATTCACCGGTTGATTTCAAAAAAATTGTTTACTTTATTTATTATTCTTTTCAATTACGCATTTCAATCTATTTATTTTATTTATCGACAATATTGCTTTTTGTAAAAGAACCATATAGCTAACCATTGTTCAAGCCTTGCATGAATATTAATTGTATACTATTTCCCTATGACTTGCTGAGTACTTTATGTGCTCATGACTTCAAATTCTACTGCTGCTCAGTTGAAGATTCTCAAGATGCCAAAGAGTTCTTTGAGAAGGAGTACTACGAAGACTTCACAGATTAGGATGCGTTCTTCACTCGATTGTCTGTGGGCATGTTGATTGGTCTTTCTAAGTTTTCTCGTTCCGTTGCAAGAGTTTATTTGTTTCTTTAGCCCTGCGTGGCAAGTTAAGTAAACATTGACCATAAGGTCCAGTTATTATTACTATTTGTTATTTTGATATCTTTTTAGTTAAATCGAATAAATGGATGATATTTCATCGATGTTTAATGTATGAACTAGCTACTGATCTCAGACTAGTTCAGAATACACAAAGGGTTCCTGAATTGCATTTTTGGGTCCCGATAGAAACCATCACTAACAATTCTCTATACGCTTGGGCTCACGGCCTTTAAATAAATGGACATTCTTATTTTTCAATAAGCATAATTTGATCCATCAAATAGAGGTGCTTTGCCTATTGACATACCCTCACTAGTCATCCTTTGTCTCCTAGATGCTTAAGTCTAAATTAAGTGAGACCAAGCTCTGATACCACTCATAGGATCAAGGGTGACCAACCGGGGGGGGGGGGTCAATAGGAGGTTTATAAAATCTTGTTCTTTAATTAGCAATTTTAACAAGAGTAATCTAATTAGAGAAGTTCTAGCTCAATTCTAGATATATGATTGAAGCTTTAACCAAAACACCTTAAATTTATGTCAATACTAAATAAAATTCTAGCTAAGCAACTTTACACAAAATAATCGCTAGAGGAGTAAATGCGAAAGTAGTAATGACGAAAGAGAAAACCGTAATGGAGACAAGTGATATTTTTCTCATGGTATCGAAGACTTGTCGGTCTTCACTTGTCCACATTAAGGAACTTGAACGAATCAAGTTGGCTCCACACGAGCACTCCCCTCGATCACTATCGTTGCTCTCCCTCTCTGGAGATGGTGAGCACGCAACCACTTCACAATTCCTTGCTGGGTGACATCATAATCTTCTTCGAGGAGATCACCACGCAACCACTTCTTGAAGCCGTCTAGGTGCCGGCAAGCACCAAGAGTAATAAACCACACCTTTTGCTTGAAGAAAACAAGTGCCAAGATGATCAACTAATGATGCAATGCACTTGAATGCTCTCAACTACCTCAAAATGAGAAATATGAGCAAATGGGTAGTAGAGAGTGTTCTAGAGGCTCAAATGTATTCAATGAGGTCCAATATTCTGAGCTTGGTGCAGGTGAGGGGGTATTTACAGCCCCCAACCACAAAACTAGCCGTTTGGACCAAATCCCAAAAATTTTTAGGATTTGTGGTAGTACCGCTGTACAAACCTGGTACTACTGCACCTACTATTCAATGATCGACTGTTGTTTATTAAATGCTTCTGAACTAGCCGTTACAAAAAGGTGTGGTACTACCGCCCTCACAATATCTGGTACTACCGCAACGCGGTAGTACCACTTGGCTAGATCGGAATCGGTAGTACCACTCGGCTAGATCGGAATTACCGATTTGTAGAGGTTAAAGAATCAAGAAAAAACACCCTCTGGAAATAATGTACCGCCAAGCAAAGTTCAGCACTACCGCCTTGCAGTAGTACCGCTTAAGAAATGTGGTCATACTGATTTCCAATGGAGAACAAAAACTCACAAAAACATGCTCTCTGGAAAAAATATACCACCAACTAGAATCCAGTCCTACCGCATTGCGGTAGTACCGCTCATCAAATGTGGTCATACAGATTTTTTGAACAGCTTTCTAGATGCAACTCTAAATGCAATGCATGTCGTTTGGTTGATCAAAATGGTACACAATAATCTTTTAAGCTACTAGTCATGATCCCTCTTTATAGTACGACATCTAGCCTACTAATGCGATCTTTTCTCCAAACACCAAGACCGTTAAAAACTACAAAAGGATCCTTAGGCTATATAATACCTTTGTCTTGAGCCATGTCGATCTTTTATCATCTTTGCATTTCCATTTCCGTGTCATCATTCAAACTCCAGGACTAAACCTTTAAAACATCTTAGCACACATATTAGTCCCATAATACATTGTTGACATTAATTACCAAAATTATTTTTAAGGGCCTAGATGCTTTCAATCTCCCCCTTTTTGGTAATTGATGACAACCTAAACAATATGAATGAATTTAAAGGTTTTGAATATACACCAAATTGTATATTCTTGTTTTTGACTTTTCATTTGCAACAAATTCTTGAGATGAGTTCAAAAGAGATGGAGAATTAGTTGCTTTTCAAAGTCGATCAATAAATAAACAAAAATCCTCCTAAATATGTGCATAAAGATTCATGAAGTGATTTTCATGCACATGTGTAGATTTTTGGAAATTTTGACGTAGTTTCCTTTCAACCTTGTTGACATTATTAGTCCCATAATATATTGTTGCCATTAATTACCAAGATTCATGAAGTAGTTGGGCCTCCATCAGCATCTTCACTTTCAACCTGGTTTACGTACATGCCAGGGTTTGCTTCGGCAATCTAGTGAATAATTCTTGGTACAAGGTTGTACGCCTCTTCGTATGTCCCATGCATAGACTCGATAACCTTCTGCTTGGATTGTCGGACCTTGCTATAGCTAACTAGATAACCAATCAGATTAGCGACTTCTGATAGTAGCATCTTGGGGAAGATGAACATGTTACGATGCTGCCGCAGCGGCTCACTAAACTCGCAAGTGTGGTCAGTCACCACCTTGACCATGAAGATCGAGCTGAAGAATTTTGCTTGGTAAGCACACTGATCTTGCTAGGGTAGCCTTCCACTAGGCACTTCACTTCGTAATGCCTTGGGTTAGACTTGTGCACCCGGTACACACGGCTGATGGACAAGGCGTACCGTGTTATAGCTTGTTGCACGACCGCCTTGCTAGGGAAGTGCTGCCTAACTAAGAGGGTGTCAACATCAAACCCCCAGTAGGACCCTTCTTCTTAAGGCAGTACGAGTGACCACACTGCGATATCATCAAGTCTCAATGGCACGTGAGGCACCTGCGATGACACAATTCTGCCGGTTGACCACCACCCTAGGGTGCGTCCTCCTCGCTACCATTCGAGTCTAGGTCGACGTCCTCGTTAGACTCCAACCTGAGAGGCTGGTCCGGTAGATACTTGTGGCAGTTAATGTGGGTCGACCACCACAGTCCCGTTCCCTCATTTTGCATAAAATTATGCGCAAGTCTTCTCTTGTGGACTTCCTCCAAAATAACACATTGCGTGCTACCGTCTTCAAGCTCCGCCTGTGGTTGCCCGCTTCCCGAGGCACCAGCATCATCAAGGTTTCCCAACGCCCTGTGTACAACATTCACGTACACCATCGTCTTCCTGTATATCGTTGTCTAGGGTTGAAAAGCAATCTGCATGTACTGGCCCCATGCTACGCTTCCATTCACCCTGACAAGCTCTCATACGTCCTGATCTCCCCTACTCGTGCATGTGATTAACTCGATGACAAGTTTCCTCGTCGTTGGCTCCATGTCAAACTCCCTCTGGATGCAGCTCCTAAGCTCATGAATATTCATCGCATCGAGCCCCTCCGCCTGGATTACCTTGTACTGGCATCTCGACAGGCCCAATCCATTAGGTCCGGCCCATACGAGAATGTCGCCATGAAACACTACCAAGTCTTGCATGTTTGAAATTACCTAAAGCCACAACAACTTTGATTTACGTCATAATATAACAAATAGGGTATGTAATTAGTACTAATTAATTAATTGTACATGATTATTTACATGAAATTATTTATTCAATTACCACTAATTAAATAGGACTAAACTAATTAATTACGAGTAATTTATTTGCAAGTAATTACCCATGACACAAATAATTATGACATATTACATGCAAGTAAGCAATTAAATACGAGTAATTAAATGCGAAAAATTAATTAATTAGCAACAAATTGATTACTTATCAATAAATTACTTACGAGTAATTCATTACATCTAAGTAAGTCCCACTGAATTAATTAGGATTAATTAATTAAGACTAATTAAATACGCACAAACGTAATGAATTGTAATTAGTTACGTTTATTTAGTTACCACAAATTAACTGCAAGTAATTACTTACCAACAAATTAAATATGGCCATGTAAATTCGACCACTTCATTTGCACTAATGTAATTACCACTAATAAACTACGACTCAAACAATTACGATTTATTAATTACCAATAATTCATTTTCACTAAATTAATTATTCCTAATTAGTTATGACTAGTTAATTACTACTAAATCAATTATGACTAATTAATTATCACTAACCAATTCGAGACTTAAATAATAAAGACTAATTAATTTCCACTAATTATTAAGCACTACTTACTTATCGATACATTAATTACAACTAATTCATTATCTCTTAATAATAAGCGATAATAAACTACGCTAAATTATTTATGGTTATTTAATTACGAATACAAACTACATTAATTACAACTAGTTAGTTAAGACTAATTAACTACAACTACAGTCATAACAACAAGTGAAGTGGAGAAAAGCTTAGCTTCCCTTAGGGGGGCGTTCTATACTGATACGATCCTAATAACTGCTCTAAACACTCTTTAATCTCCAATTCTTTTTACTATATTCTCTGTGTTCTCAACGACAAACATGATAATGAGAACGAAATTGAGAATGACTGAGAGCGAGAGCGACTCCAGTATTTATAGCCGCGTGAAGGCAATTCCCGCAGACAACGCAGCGTGATGGTGACGAGAAATTAGGAGGAGTTGCCGGGCGTGGGGCATGCGGGAGCAGGCCATGTGGCGCGGCTAGGCCAGGGGGGCTGGCAGAGCCGCATGTCCGCACACGATGCGTGCGGGAAAGGGGCCGTCTGGGGTAGGGATGAGCTGATGAGGGACACATGGCACGTCCAGGTGAGGGGGGGGGCAGAGCCCACTTTCCGGGCGACACACGTGTGGCCAACGCACGTCTGGGCCATGGGCGTGCGACAATGGCTACATTCGGGCGACGCGTGCGGACATCATGCGTCCGGGCCATAGGCGTGTGGCAACGGCGCGTCCGGGCGGGGGTCGTGCGGAGGGGGCCTTGTTCGGGCGAGGGGAGTGCAGACAAGCTTGTCTGGGCGCAGGGTGCCCGATGCAGCCACGTGTCGGGCGCCAAAGAAACCAGGCTAGGGGCGCACATATTTTGGCGCGTCCAGGCGCGCAATGCACAGACAAAGCCTGCCATGCTAGGGGCGAGCGGTGGAGGACATGTGATGGGAGGAGGCACGTCTGTGCTGCTATTTTTAGCAATACGATGTGAGAAGAGCTACGTTTGTAAAAAAAAAAGGGCCGCAATGTTGGCATTTAGCGAAAAAAAAACTAGGGAGTACCAGATAGTTTGGCACTGCTGCGGTGGGTACACAGCGAAGTTGTAAAGGTCTATATTTGCTTGGCAAAGTACATACTAGTCCCATCGATCCAAATTGTCAAATTGATGCAACCGATGCCTTGTATGAAGCACAGGAATTCAAAAGGGCAGGTAGAGAAATCCCTACGGCAGTTGTGTATTCCGAAGCTATATTTAGTTCGGATTAACATGAAAAGTTTACAATTCTAGAGATGAACAGAGACTGGGAACATGGAAAATTGCGTGGGCTTGTTCTGTTTACTCTTGAATGGGCTAACATACTGAACATGGCTTCTATGTTACTCTTTCTTGGTTAGCCCAAGCAGCCGAATTCGGCCCATGAAAGTGCTCCATTTTAGCACCTCCTGCACTTTTCAAGTAGGAAAAAAAGTCAAATTTTCAACTTGAACTCTAGTCTCTGGTCTCGGTTTGTTTTTCAACACTCAACTCTGAAGCCGTCCGAATCGGAACATTGAACTAACGAAACCATCTATTTTACCCCCTTGACCCAAACATTGGTGGCATTTGTTTTGGTTGGCGTGGCATCATGTGTGCATATTTCGCTAACATTGCATCCACATGTGCATCGTCTTCTTCCTCTCTTCCCAACCGCCATGGCTGTCTCTCCCACGCACACCCGTCGAAGATTGCAAAGAGGAGGACATGGGAGAGGATGAGGACACATCTGTTGAGCCTCCGCCGCTGCGCCGCCTCCGAGGCCGACCATGCCATCTCCCTTGACCCCGCGACGTCGCACTGCTCATGCTCATGGCCCTCACACTTGATCTCAAGGAGGCGACGTCTCGACCTAGACAAGCACGCCGAGATCGCGCTCACGCTCCACCGCCGCCGGTGTCTCGACCTAGCCAAGCACACCCAGATCATGCTCGCCCTCCACCGCCGCTGTGAGCAATGAGCTTGGGTCGCGGTGCTAATGGTGGCGACAGCTTGGAAGGAGTTGGAGTGGGGAAAAGAGCAAAATGGAACCACAATGAGGTGGTGAAGGATGGGTATGGATCAATCTTGGAGGAGGAGCTTTGAGGGCCAACAATTATTGAACGAGGCGGAATTGGAGGCGGAATAGTATTACGACTCATTGGCTCCGGTTAAGATGACACTGGCAGGCGCGGTGGCGAGGTGAGTTTTGGAGGAGAAGGAGAGGCTGTGAAGGTGAACTGGGAGTAGTAGAAGTGAAGGAAGAGGAGTAGAAGTGAATGGCATTCACTGCCCTTAAGCTTTGGCTGCAGAGGCGGAGCGCTCGACGCTGAGAGGACGAAGCAGCGGCGTTGGATGCCAGATGCGCGGGCGTGGACGGCTGGGATGAAGCAGCCTATGGTCCCACTTGCAGGTGGTCGCTGCCGCGGCAACGGCGACACTGGCGAGCAATGGCGTGTGGTGGGGGTGTCCATGTCATCCAAAACCAGCTTTATGTGTTAAAACCACCGCTACAAGGGTTCCATGTAACACAAAAAAACAGCTATGAATTAGGTCGAGCAGGCTGTTTTGAACGGTTTTGAGAGTTCAGGACTGTAAAGTGAATGGTTTCAAAGTTGAGGGTTGAAAATTTGACTTTTTTTGTTCCGGGTATGATCGAGAGAGTTCGATACAGAATCACAGATTCACAGTACACCAAGCCATCTGGAAGAAACTAAGTACGATCAGACAGGCCATCAAATGGCTCATTTGGAATACTGCTACTATTGCGGGTTGCAAGCCAGCTTTAGCTGCAAAGGAATATGTATATGTCATTATGTCACAACTCACGGGTTCTTGGAAGAAAAAAGATCGTAAGCCATACGAGTATGGCAGGACTTGCTTTTGAGTCGAGCCCTGTAGAGTAAACAGTAGTCAAGGCTTGTCAGAAAAAAAGTACTCCAATCAAGAACAAGAACATGGCCACGTATCATCAATCTTATCCCTCAGTCACTTCCTACATAATTTTTTTATTTGGTCCCATGGTGCCACCGTAAATACAAAAATAGCCTCCTTGCCACCGTATTTGCGAAAATAGCCTCCAGATGAGCGCGGAATCACCGGCGAGCCGACGCGTGGCTCTCCATGGCCGCCGGCCTTGCAAAGTGGAAGCGTCTGTGGCGCTGACCAAAGTCCATCGGCGCGGAAGTTGGGGCGGCCACCTCCCACGGTGGCGGAGTGCAGGAAGCTCGCCCACCTCCCGTGGTGGAGGAGTGCGGAAAGCCGCATCCCGTGGTCGCCGAGCGCGGTAAGCGGCCAGGGACCCCACCTCCCGTGGTCGCCGCTCGTTGCCGCACCGGGAGGATTGTCGCGCTAGCCGAAGAGCTTTCGCGGTGGAGGAGCACGGAAGGAGCCACGCGTCGGCTCCCCGGTGATTCTGCGCTCGTCTGAGGGAGAGTTTCACAAATACGGTGGCAAAGGAGCTATTTTTACATTTGCGTGGTACCACGGGGCCAAATAAAAAAAATTCTGGTAGGTAAGCAATGCTTCGCTCGATTATCCGAATACCTTTGCTCAGTCAGAAAACACATGCAAAAATATCTACATGCCTTCAGCTATGCAGTAAATAATGTGCTTGTCGACTCTTTTCCTTCTGAAACTGCTTTGTTTCTTATCGGTGAGGAAACTTCTGGCAGTGTAAACTGTTAAGGGTATTTGTGGTATTTTTCTTGTACTAAGGTTTAGTCTTGTATTCCCTTTGTACTCTACATATATTGCCTATTGGGCCCGTTGAATACACAATATTCATAACATAGTATCAGAGCAAAGGTTAGGGTTAGGGTTTACTATTCCCGCCGCTGCCTCCTAGCCTCCGCTCGTCCTATGCTATCGCCACCCTTGGGAGGAGCAATCTCCACTCCCGGGGGTGGCCTGCTCGACGGCTCCTCGTTGCAGGTCTCGCACGGTTGGCGCTACAACCTACTACCTCGTCGTCCTCCAAGTGCAGGCCTCCGCGCCGTCGCATGGAAGGAATCCCCATCGAGGCCTACCTCAACCCACTCTGCCCCGACAGCCGTGACGCCTGGATCGGGCCGTCGCCTCCAGCTCCGCTTGAACGCGAGGAGGAAGACCACCAGGCTCTTCCCCGACTTGGATCCACACCGACTCGAGCTTCGTGCGCTTCCTCCACCCGAGCTCCGCCGCCCCTAGCTCGGCCTCCCTTTCTCTACCTCCACTTCCCGATGGATCCGCTGCCGCTGGCATTCATCCCGTCACGCTTGGCCCTCAGCATCGGGCGCCGGCTCCTTCGTCCAATGGCGCTGGCTTCTGCTTGGGAAGGAGAGAAGAGGGAGATGGTTGGAGTTTTGATGCTTTCCTCATCTCCTTCGTCCAATGGCACTGGCTTCTGCTTGGGAAGGAGAGAAGAGGGAGACGCCGATTGGGATGGCTCGGTTGTGCCTGGTCATCGGACTACATGATTATGCTGCTGCTAATTAGTCCTTTTTTTTTTGTCTTAGTATCGTTTCTTCCGTTGCGTCCATCCAAATTCGTAACACTCTATCTTTGAGTTCGTCTAAGCCATATGAGTCCACAAATTTATTATCAGTCATAAAAGCATAGAAATTCTTTTTGCATGACAGCAGCCGCCGCTCTTCTTTATGAGCCGCTGTAGATCGTAGAAGTCGTTATGATGCCGCCGCTTCTCTCTTAGCCGCCGCCCCGAGCTTCTAAGGCCACCGCACTTCTTCCGCACTGCACCTCCGTTGCGCTTCTTGTGCACCGCGCCACTGCCATCTTGGGTTTCGATCTGCACCGTCATGTTTCTATCTATTTATCTTCGACTTGATTTGACATCTTTCTCTATTCATATCGTGTTGTCGTAGTCGACTTTGTTCCCGCTTGTCTCTACTTCGTCAGTCCCTGCACCTTGTGCTTTATGGGTTGTCGCATGACCCCGGATGGGAGGAGATCTTTTGATACTCGACATATTTCCAAAAGCTACACGCTACGACGACATTATTAAGGCTCGGACTTCGGATTTTTTCTACTGTAGTATCAACCCTTTCCAAATGCAATGCTATTGCATACGCCTTGTATTTGAGGGGGGGAGAGGGTGTTAAAAGTATTTGTGGTATTTCTTTTGTAATAGGGTTTAGTCTTGTGTTCTCTTTGTACCATATATATATATATATATATATATATATATATATATATATATATATATATATATATATATATATATATATATTGTCCATTAGGCTTGTTGAATACACAATATTCATAATATAAACAACTCCAACTTGCTATGTACTGCAATGTGCAAAACTACAAATACCTCGTAAACTTTGCACAAAGTGCACAGATATTCCAATGCAAAAGCCCTAGCAATTAAACGCCCCTACAAGATATACTCACTGCGTACATAGCCAATGTTCAGTCACTTCATTCGTCAACTTGCATTTTAAAATTAACACAATGAAAGAAAAAAAAAGCAATGACAATGACACCAGTTTCAAAAATATTGAACTTGCAAACATGTCCCCCAATCAGGCCATAAGCTTAATTTGTGTGGCGTTTTGCCATATTCTTTGTACATAAGTTTAAGTTGCTTAACTATTTAACATATGCATAGTAGGATCCTTTCCTGCTATTTCTCCTAAAAACAATCAGGCCATAAGCAAGCAAACATGCTCTCTAAAGCTAATGAAAGCAAAGAAATACCAAGATTCAAAGCTCAAAAGATCCCTGCTTAAATAACAAATAACACCCCGAATGCAATGCTTGCCAGCTTACTTGTCTGAAAACCAGCAGAAACCACACCCGGATCATGCCTCCGGTAATCGTATTTTATGGCCCGTGTGGACCTACACCTGGTTAATTAACCTATCTCCTACTCATGGATCACAGGTCTGTGCTTAGCGGGTTCATCATTACAGCTTAGTGGTGGGATTAATTAGCGTGTGCGCGCGCTTTGGCCTTTGCGATAATGAATTAATTACACTGCGCAAGAGAGGAGAAATTGGGGTTTAGGTAGTAGTATAGATAGTGGGGATGACAATTGTGTGATGGTGAGATTTGCAAAGGTTGAGGCTTTGAGACATGTACCTAATGTGGCTGGCTTTTGGGAACTGACTGATCATTCAGGTACAGGGTCTCTAGATGGTGAAACTACTAGGCAACTGACCGAAAAGGAGCGTTAGAAACCGATCTGCTTGTCGTGGCTGATCGATAGTTAATTTGTTTTTTTTATCTTTAATGATATGACGGTTTAAAGTGTGGAAGATACTTTTTTTATAGTACAAGGCGGACAAACACTGAACGCACAACACTCACGCATATACACGTGTATCGGAGGCATCCAACACCTTACAGAGCGTAGGTACACGTTTTCTCACTGAACACACACGTGTGTACTTCTAAAATCGATAGACACCAATGCAAGTCTAGGACTTGAACCCTAGTAGACTAGGTGCACAACCATATCCTTAGCCATCTGCCCATAGGCTAGCTTCCGGAAAGATACTTGATTTGTAGGAAATTGGAATCGGATTCTCTATTGTTGCATGGTCATGGTACGGGGTGATAGTGTTATACTATGACTTAAATTAGCAGAATTTTTTGTGCAATTGTACGGCTAGATATTACGATATATTGTATTCGTTATATAACTCTATTGC
Source organism: Phyllostachys edulis (assembly GCA_036346405.1). Classification (NCBI taxonomy): domain Eukaryota; kingdom Viridiplantae; phylum Streptophyta; class Magnoliopsida; order Poales; family Poaceae; genus Phyllostachys; species Phyllostachys edulis. The sequence continues at coordinate 28,520,773 of CM070555.1, read as the reverse complement.
TTTTCAAAAAGGTAGTTGTATCGGTTATACATTTATAATAGTTGTAATATCTATACATGATTAATCCACACCATTATAATTTGGCCTCACTGAAATAAGCAGTGTAGATCTTCTCTTTTTCTCTCGATTAATAAGAGAATTTTAGGATTTTTTCTTCTAATTTAAGGATTTATGTGGGAGTTTCTGAACCTCCAAAGCGTATGTGTGCGCACCCCCCCCCTACACACACATTATTCTGTAGCCGAGTGTAGAATAGTTATTCTACGCCTAGGCAAATCCATCGTGGCGTGACGCAGCCGATCTTGTGAGGCGTGCAACAAGCATACGACGGTCCACCAACTACAGTTGGCAGTCCAAAAACGCCCGCACCGTGCGTGGGATTCGATTTTGATGGTAAGTAACACGAGACGTGACCGTACTTTGTGAACTACCTTTTCACAACATTGTAATTTTTTCGAGCTCGTTTGTTCGATAGTAAAACATAACAGATAGGACAATAAAGTTATTATCTGTTTTTACTGCGTTTCGTGCAGCATGCAATTTTTATTCGAGCACGCATGTATTTGATAGTAAAAACACAATGGTAAGGCAGTAAAGTTATAATATGTTTTACTACTGAGAACATCCTTATAAGTCATAGTGGGGGAAATGAAGAGACGCATCGGGTAGCCCGAGCAGCATTATACTATTTGTTTTTGGGAAAAACGAGGGTTTGAAACCGTGTTTTCATCTATGCACACGCGAACATACAAAAAAGGAGTGCGAAGGTAGTACAGTAAAATGTAAGGCCACAATGTAGTAAAACATGACATATATGTAGTAATTACGAACAAAATAGAAGCTCAGTAATTGCACTCGTATTTTATAGTAAAGAGCTATCACATAATATTTTTTGCAGTAAATGTTCATCAGGCAGTATAGCGAAAAGGTAGTGTAACAGTAAAAGCACATGCAGGAAGAGGTAAACGATCATTATAAAGTAGTAAATCTGTATTTTTGGCGTGTTTTCATTTTTACTGTATCCTTTTTGTGTGTTCTGGCAGTAAACCAAAAGAAAACATTGCAGTAACGTTATATGTACGTAACAGTAAAGAACAGGAGATAAAATTTCTTAAATATTATTCGGCCAAAATAGCATGGCTGATCACATTTTTCTTCTTATTTACATTGCTCGATAATAACAAAAGAATGGAAGAAAGGGAAAAGAAAGGAGGCCCTAGTGGCTAAAGCAGGACCCTATCGTAGCCCTCGGTCATTCGTAAGCCCGCTCGTGGAGTTCGCCGGGGGTTGGATTAGGGAATACGTGGAGATGCGCCTCCACCTATTCCTTCGCGGCGGCGAGCCGAGCTTGGCCCCGATTGAGCGAAGGAAATCTATCGACGATTGTCCAGACGAAGACATTCATTCGCCTCTTTCACGGTCTCGCCGTTGTTGATATTTTGTCTTGTCGGCCGATGTAGTCTTCGATCATCTTGATGGATGCTTTGACTCGATCCACGTAGTTCGTGAGAACGATCTCCAGGACGAGGTTGGTTCGTTGGATGTCAGACATAAGTACATTTGTCCAGCTTAGCAGAAGACGCAGAGTGCGAATGATTGTAGCCACCCTCTCCAGTAGACACGGTGGCAGAGCATGGAGGAGGTCGCGGACATAATGATAGTCTGCAGGCATCAATCAGGCTCTGCCAAGACAGCTGATCGTATATGAGTGCTAAGTAGTTTAGAACTATAGTTTGTAGTGGAGCAGAAGAAGAGCTTGGAGTCATTTTTGTTCTTTTTGTTTTGCTTGTGCTATGCTTTTTTTGGAAGTTTTACTGCAGGGAAAGGCTTCTTTTTGGGGCGTCTCACGTATGCAATGCTTCGCAAGCTGATGATACATTATATTTACTATGTATGCCATGCAGATCGAGACTTGTGTACTACAGAGCCATCGGGGAGACGGAGCGATAGTGTGTACGGTTTAAAAGTAGAGCTTTTTTTACGCATGCAGTAATTCAAGATTAAAAATATATTTCATTAACGTTATTGGCATCGTACAGTAAAATAGCCACCAAATGTTAGTACAACGAACACAACCTATTGATCGTTGCGTTCTTTTAGCCAAAAAAAAGTTGTAACGAATATACAGAAGACAATAATAGATTATGGTCAGCACAGTAAAAAAAACAAGCAGTAATACCACATGATATTTGCAGTAAGAGAATTCGAATATACAATAAAACATGCAAGGTGAGCCGAATAGCAAGTTCTATTTTCCAATTAGCAGACTCACCACAGTAACACACATACGACAATGCAGTAAATGATTTACTGAAATGTAAGTAAAGAACACGGCTATTCAGCCCGTATTGTTGTCATTCGACCCTACGGGAAGACAGTCGTTAGCGTCGCCATCTTCTGTTTCGTCCCAATGAATCAGCTGGTAGCGTGTATCGAACCTTCCTCTTCCTCACCCCCTCCTCCCTCTCGCCCTCCCCCTACCACTACCACCGCCACTCCTACCCCCTCGCCCTCTTTTTTGGAGTAGGGTTTGGCAGGTAGCACTGTTGTGACTGGCTTTTAGGGTGCATATCTTGCACGCTCTCTCGTCATCTTCTTTCCCACTGGTGCAGAACTTTGCTCTGGTTCATCATCGGCTCGTTTGCAACCTTTGGTCTGTGACAGAGGAGCCTGTTGATGGGTTGATCGTATTGACATCTGCTTCATCGGGCTCAACGGTCTCATTAGCCACTGGGACAACGTCATTGGGTACGGTATCAAGCTGCATGCGAAGTGCCTTGAGGACCTCCATGGCTCTGTCGTACGCAAGATTCGATCTGCACCCTAACCTCACCACGCCCATAGCTTCCGTCAGTAATATGGTGTGCTGATACATCTCAGTCGTTCCATCGGGTCCGACTTGCATGAGGTCATGTCTGTTGTACGGCACATCTACCCTAGCATTCCTAGTGTACCTACGGAGTACGTAGAGTCTAGGGATACTCTCGACCTGCAAGTGGGTGAATGCTCGCACTAGGTGCGAGTAGAACAGCCTTACGGGCGTAAACCGAAGATGGATTAACAGTAAATACGTGTCGGCGACAGTAAATTGACTATACACACTGGACAATAAACGTATAATAAATTGAATAGTATCTACTAGCCGAGAGATAGTAAAAGTACTCGTGTGCTCCCAGCGTTTGCATTCACAACTGTATGTACTCGTTTCCTCTTCAGCCACCACATTGAAATCGTGTTGCGACCATGCAAATGTCGTAGACTGTTTCCCGTGAGACACGAGGAATAGGCCATCTCGGGTTGTGTCCGCCCCTATGCGGAAGGCTGTACTGGAGAAGTTGGTCTCCTTGTACTCTTTGAACACCACAGGCATGTACACCCTGCTCAGCTGCTCCTCAAACAGGGATGGAGTGGTTCTCACCGGTTGGATCTGATAGCACACAAGACGATATATGTCATGAAGGAGGTACATAAAGGACAAGAAGTAATGACATACATGGTTTGCAGTAAAAAGAAAGAGGGGTGAGAGACGTAGTAAAATAAGATAGATAACAGTAAATCATGAAAGAAATTGAATTAAATGCGTATGTAAGACACATTAAACCTTTTTTATCCACGTATCGTGGAACAGTGCGTTTTTTGAGCCTCGGAGTGCTTCCTCTTCTACAACACACGCTGCATCTTCCACGCGAATTAGTGGAGCGAAGTAATTTTATCCACAAAGTTCCGCTTTACTATCTTGTTCATACTCTCGCTTCTCTGTGTGGATATCATCCTATCGCAATACACGTCCTTGAAGTATGCGGAGATCCATCTTTCGTGAAGGTCATAAAGGCTAGTAATGGCTTGGCTCTACTCGAGGCGGTACTCTCTCACCAGATTCTCCCACGCATTCTCGAACTCTCTAGAAGTAAGCGGATGGTTTATGACGGAAACCAAATGCTCCTTCAGCCCGTCGTGCTCCGCGTATAGCTTGTTCAGGTTCTACTTGTACTTCTTCAGCATGTGCCACCTGTACAGCCGGTGCTACATGTGGGGGAAGATGCGCAAGATGGCAGCCGCCATGGCTGGGTCCTGATCTGTAGTATAACAAAACACATTAGATAGTAAAACTCATACAGAGACATAATATTTTTTTACCAACATTGACAGTACATCCTGGACCAGATATAGAGAACACAGTAAAGCACACGTGCGATAGCCAGTAAACCTGATCGCCATATGCAGTAATTACGTTTGAACTGTATGAGAATCACCGGTTAGCATGCAAATGGGGTCATTACCATCCATGCAAGTTTGGAACATTCTGAACAACCACTCAAAGGATGTTTCCTTCTCATCACTGAGCAGCACAACCCTGAACATGATGTTCTGCAAATGGTGGTTGGAGCCAACAAACATAGCTAGAGGCATCTCGTACCGGTTCGTTCTGTAGATTATCTCCGAAGTCAGTGTATTCCGCGCAGCAACTCGCGTGGCTCTAGAAGATGTTTTTCACAACATCGTCATCACCCACCTGTATGTCGTAGTAGAACTTGTCGTTCTGTGAACGACACTCCTTGAAGAAAGACATCGGCTTGTTCACACTATCGGCGTGATCAACACGCATATTCGCAGCTTTCTTATATTTAGCCAGTACAATGGATGGTAACTAACAATAAACACACGCAACACAACAGTAAAAAAAATGAGAATATGGGGAAAATAGTAAGTCGAAATGGTCGCATAACGCGAATAAGGACAGTAATTCGTGACGATCATACAAGCAAAGACAATGATGGGACATAGTAAAAACCTGCTTTCTAGGTCATACGCGGTGAATGGTATGTTATATTGCCCTCGTGCATCTTCGACAAAACGTTCATCATAGTGTTTTGTGGGACCCTACCGTCCTGTATGGTGTCGACGAGCTCCATCAATGAGGGATCAAAGTTCTTGTGCGACTGCATGAACACGACCAAGGACGGCGTCCTAGCTAGTGGATGGTTGTGCTCCAACACAACCCGCTTGATGCATATGGAGCCATGTTTTGGGCTCTTATGCAGCTTCATGAATGCCCTACACCTAATCCTCTTGGAGGTCTTGCTACGTTCATGCTCCTTCTCTGGCATGTAGAAGTCATGTTTACCCTCCAGAGTGCAGCAGAACTCTTTGATCATTTTCCTACTCTTGCTCCTGCTCTTTCTGCCACCAAAACCAACATGTCGAGGGTACAAACAGTAGAATTGGTAAGCATCACCCTCATTATCGAACTTCATGCAGACCTAGGGCACCATATGGTTGGGAACGTCCTTGTCCTGACATTAGCAAAACACAGTAAATATAGTAATATACAATAGAAAACAAGTAAATGACTCTAGATAGGACAGTAAATATCGAAGAGTGCAAAACACAGTAAATGGACAACATACATGTAGTAAAAATGGTGGGCAAAGACCAATAAAACACACATATGTGGGTGTACGTCCGATCAGCGTCGGGTGTCCTCGTCTCGCTTAGAGAAATAGCGTGGGGGTGGCGTGAGGATCGAGGCATGGAGGAGATGATCTTGGTTGGAGGGGGGGGGCGCTTAGCAAGTGGTACAACGTTTACCGGCGGCGTAGCCATCTGCATAGATAAACCTGGGTCGTTCGCCTTTTCGCCGAGCATGGCAATAAATATCGAGGGGAATCTGCATGAGTTGGAGGAAGATATGATCGACACTGGTGACGAAGAACGAGCACCACCAAGCTCAGTTCCTCGCGCGGAGACGCCGTCGATAGTCATTGTCATCGAAGCGAGTCGCCGGAAGGATTCTTTGGGGGTGGCGGGGTGGGGAGAAGCGATAATGATTGGGCGAACGTGGGGAAGGGGTAGGTGGGGGAGATCTTATGATCGGTTACGTGGGGGAGCAAGTTTAGTGGGATGCATGGGATTGCCCGCTTTTTTTATTGCTTCACGCCATGGGAGGACATGCGGGAGCTTTTTTTTTTGTCCGAACGAACGGGGGATCGAGTGGTCATATCGATAAGTTTATCTTACAGTAAAACTCATTTTTGTGTGAAGTAAAACTAGTCAATAGGTTCAGTAATTAGGTACACATCTAAGACAGTAAAAATTCACGCACTTATAATAATTCAGAGGAAAAAACAGTAAACCTAGTTGAACACAGTAAACGGGTGAGACGACAGTAAACAATAAGGGAGTCAGCAGTAAAAATAGATGGGTACACGTGAGTCTACCGATCGTTTTGTTACAATCGTTCCAGTGCCCTCCGGAGTAGCTTTACTACCAACTACAGTCCGACCCGCGGCGTACCCGTGATTCTTTAGTTTTACCATTGATTCTGTAAGTAATAGTCCTTTTACTGCCGATTTAGGTAACGTACGATCTTCGTTTTGCTGTCGATTTTACCGATATTCGCTTTGATATTGGGTTTTACTGTCATATTGGGCAACATCGAGACTTTTACCTCCAATCCTCACGCGTGCACGGGGGGTTTTACTGCCAATCTCGAGCAGGAGGCGAGGCGCTGGCGCACGTGAGGTTTTTACTACCGTTTTGATGCGCGTGTAAGGGTTTACTACCGTTTTGGACACGCGTGTGAGGGTTTTATTGTTGATCTCAAGCGGGAGGCGGGGCGTTGGCTGCCAGTCACAGCTGTGCGGCGTGCAAAATAGATGGGCCAATATATATATATATATATATATATATATATATATATATATATATATATATATATATATATATATATATATATATATATATATATATATATATATCCCTTTGATTAAGGCCATTCTCGGTGCAAAGATCAACCCAGTAGATTAATTACGGCAGTGTCCAAGGTTATAAATTTTAAAAAATGGTACAATACCAATCGAATAGGTCTGCACCCTTTATTTCTAACGGTTTTGCTAATATTCAGTTGCATGAAACTTTCTTGTATTTCAGACACCTAAATTTTTTATAATCCAAACTCCAAAGGCTGGGATGTAGAATTGAACAATACTACTAACCTTGCAATGGTCGTTGCATTGGACAGCTATAGATCACATATGGGGGCTTGTCTGAATATAGGGGAGTTGGATCCAAATCCGCAGCATTTCCCAAAGAAATTCCCCTTCCAAACATTTTTTTCTTTCTGAAAGTGGTTTATTTGTTGTTATTCAGTTTACACGGTAATACAAATCACAATCCTTTACACGACGCTTCTCCCTTAGTCAAATGATTTGTAATCAACCATATTAACAACTATGGTGCTTGCTTAATCACTACACCCAGACGCGCCGCAATAGAGATTACGCAGAGAAATTAAGCAGCAACGTGTACACCTCACATCTCAACGCGCTCATGAAGTCATTCATGATCAAGGGATGTTTTTGCTTGGTGCTGTAACATACACTCTCACTACTCGATTCAATCCTCAGCTCATCTTTTCTAGAGCATTCGATCAACAGTGCCCGGCCGATCGGACAACAATTAGTGAACGCGACAAGCACTCTCTTATCGACAGGACAAAAGGGCCCCAGCTTTTTTTTCCTCCTCTTCCTCCTTTAGCAGAGTGCGGATCAGATCGATTGCTTGCATTCCACGGGTGCGAACAAAGCAAGAACACTAGAAGAACATGAGCGCCACGTGTACACACCGCTTCTGAAAAAAGAAAGGAGCAAGAAAGGGATTTGTCCAGGTAATAATTGCATCGGTGAATATAATTGCAATGTGGAGTAGTCGACTTTTGGAGGGAGCAACAAAACGCAGCAATAATTCAGCGACCAAGGTAGAGCGCGTTATGTCAAGGCGGACAAGCACACAGTGACACAGGGCATGCAGCGTTCAGGAGTAACTGAACACGTAGGCATATTAGTCGTCAGAATCCGGATGAATGTTGTGCTCGTTTTGCATCATTGACATTGTGCGTACATGTACATTTTCTTCGAACCATTCAAGCATGCTGTACTACACGCTAGCCACCGCTACTAGAGTATTTTTTTCCCCCATGGTAGCGATCTGGCATTGATCTCCGGCAATCATACCACACAATCATGTTAAAAATTGAAGAACTTTGCTATCAAATCAGGCATAAGTTGGCTTGCTGCCACAGACAAAATCGCTACGCTTCCAGCTCAGACGCGATGCATGCGTCGTCTTCGTCGAGATCTCGACGTGAATTGCTCAATCTCGCGTGAACCTGTCAATGTGGAGCACGTTGAGCGATGTCTACGTACTTACGTCGACAGCTGGGGCCTGTAGGGAACGATGGCTTAGTTTTCTTCTTCACTGCACAAAAGCGACTCGTTGTGCCAATCATGCAATTTGCAGCCTCAAATGTACCTTGCTGGCTTGCTCTGGTTATCAGGGAGGTCGCATTCTGGTGATGAGCATTGCAGCACTTGTTGGGTTCCTATGATTTGAGCCAGTGCACACCCAATGACCTAACCTTTTTGGACCTCGTTCATGTTTATGAATGTCTCCCTTAAACCCTAAGAAACTTCCCTTTTGCATGGCTTAGAGCATGTACGATGGGCTTATGTCAGCCGTCTATAGTCACTGCCACGTATGATTTTTGCTGACATGGATGAAAGAGAATGAAGAGAGAGAAAGATGCTATCTACAATCCTGTAGTCGGCTATAGCACAAGAAACAAGAAAATCATTAAAAGATTGTGTGTTCTATAAAGACAACTAAAAAGACAAAGATTTGTCTGTCATCTATCAGATATGAGCTGTCTTTAATGTTGTCTCTCAGATGACATAGAGAGTTCTTATAGACAGAAATTGTTCAGATTATTAGACACGCCTTGTCACAAAAGACTCGGTCGAATTAAGATACATCTGTGTAAAACCATGTTTTTTCCCCAAATTTTGAGATAGTGTGGGAATAATTGGTCAGGCTAGGTAAGCTCAGGACTCAAAAGTCACAACGGAGAGGTTATATGATCAAATCTCTCTCAATTCACAAACGACCTACGTAACAACAAAGTAGCCAGAAAACCAAGGCGCTACACCGCTTGGACTAATCAATGGTTGGCTTGTGAAAAACCGTGTTTTGACCGTGAGTGGGTACTATCTTTGGATCTCTCACGCCATCTTGTTAGGCTAGCTCCTCCAATCTCAAATTTCCGTATATGACTTGACAAGAGAGGCAAAGTAGTGGTGTGAAGCGCTGGTGGTGGTTGGTGGCCGATGGCCGGATGAATTGGTGTCGAGATCAAGCTCCGTTTCTTAATATTGCCATGTTGTTGGGGCCTTGGGGCTCACCATCCCAGTAACAGTGAGCCGCAAGTGGTAGTTAGATTTGGATCCTCTGTGTTACTGTAAAGGTTCACTGCATGGATAATAGTTTATGAGTGCCTGAACAGTACTTTGCAGTGGTACGATAGCAAGGATTGCATCAACATCGAAATATTTACTGTAGCAAAACCAATGTAACTATTGATCTCAACATTTTATTTTTGATCAGGTGGTAGAGATCACTCTATGAGCCATGCACTGTAGACCCTATTCATTGGATCCTTCAATAAAGAAGATCCTAATCTGTGGTCGATAAAAGAAAAGATTTAAATAATAGTACAATATTGTTAGTAGTTCAACATTTTCTTGTCTGGTAGCCCTATCCCACTTAGTAACAATTGCTAATTTAATTATGGCCTCTGTGGTTATTTTACTTTGAAAATGACAATGGTGCTATCACTCTATGTTAAGATTCGATGGCTAGTCAATGTGGCAAAACATCTTGTCCTCCATTTTCCATCGATTTATTTGTGATTTCACTTTTGTACAAAGTAGAGTTTCCTACCGGCCTATCCAAAGATGATCTCACACTACTACAGAAAAGGTCATTACAGACGGTTCTAAACCGTCATCACAGACGGTTTCTGAACCGTCTGGATTTATGTGTCTGTGATAATAGGTGGTCATCACAGACGGTTTTTGAACCGTCTGTGAAAAAGGCTATCACGGACGGTTCTAAACAAAAACCGTCTATGATATAGACGGCTCTTATTCAGAACCATACAAGAACCATCATAGACGGTTCTTGGTTCTGAACAAGAACTATTTGTGATACTTTTTTCTATTACAAAAAAAAAAAATCGGATTTTGAGCTAAACCAATCAATTGCTAGACAGTAGTTTCCATATGCAACCTCTAGCAAGGCAACTAAAATTCAATTAAAATTCTGATGGCAAACACATTATAGGAAAGAAAAACCAAAAGGTTTCACAACGTCCCCTCCGAATGGGAAAAAAAGAGAATAAAGTTACAAAGTTAAACTAGCTAGAAACCATTTGTGCCTCCAAGCTCCTGAAGAACTTATTGCTTCTTGGATTAGTCTTGTGAGCTCCTCTCTGTACCTCACCAGCATATCACAAGCTATTCTTGCATGTCGTCCGAGTTTAACTCAAGCTCGTCGGCAAAGAAGGAGAGACGACCGAAAACTTCCGGCGGCGCTCCGACCTTAGGTAACACAAAATTAAGATCACTTTCTTTTACAACAAACAGCCAACAAATTGTATATGTTTTGGGGATGTACATGTACCTTCTAGCAGTCTACCTCTTGCGGCAGACAAGGAGCTCCTCCGTATCCCTCCTCCTCATCGTCGGCTGTGTCTCCTCGCTGAACCACGATGGGTTATCGAGGGTTGTCGCCGGAGCTCGGCGTGAGGAGGGGGGAGGGAGAGACTGATGAAAGGCAAGGCTGGGCTGGCTATAACATATAAAGACAGCGCCATGGTAAAATAACAGAGTTAGGAAAATTCCAAGTCATGGTAAAATTTAAGAAAAATTTCAAACCATGGTAAAATCACATAGTAAGGAAAATTCTAAGTCACAAACGGTTCGTATTAAGAACCGTCTGTGAAGTATCACATATGGTTGGTGATACGAACCGTCTGTGATATTAGCTCATCACAGACAGTTCTTAGCGTATCTAGTAATAGAGACGGTCGCGCTGGTAAAACCGTATGTGATTACCATTAACATTGACGGTTTTGAAAAACCGTCTGTGATGAGACGTCCAATATTAGTCTTTTTATAGTAGTGTCATAACGAGCTACACAAGGTTAATTTGGAGAACCAGTACATTCTGCATAGCTAAAAGGGGGAGGGGGGCTGTGAAAGGAGTAGTGCAAAATACTTTACACAATTGACCATGGGATCGATAGTCCCATTATGTTTGCCCGTTGGTCGAGTGGGACGGCCAACCAAAGGGAAAGCAGCGACTCCTCCTAGCTTTACCTAAAAAGAGCTTGGTCCGGTAAAGCTAAAACACTATCCGAGCGGACTTTGAGGCTTGAACCTTCTATAACCATAAACCTAAAGCAGCTGAAGCCGTGTATTTCACGCAGAAATAAAGAAGCAACCGAAGGAAGAAGGAAAGAAGTGGCAGAGAATAGAAAAGTGTCCAGTCCAAATCTCGTGGTTCTTATGCTCGTGCTATATACTTGTACAGGAAATATTTGGCAAATTAAGCATGACCTCTAGTCTCTCTCTCTCTCTCTGGCTAGAGAGCAAGCATGAATGTTCTTAACCATGTAAACTTCCTTAACTGACTGGTCAATTTAAACTTAATATAATTTCAATATGGCAATCCCAATGTCGGGACTCCGGATATACAACTCCAGGACCCTCTGTGTATTCTAAACTAGTCCCATAATCAGTAGCTAGTCCACACAGTTACGACATAGATGAAATCATATCCATACAACAAAATTACTGAGAAGCAGAAAAAAAATAATATTACTTAGTAATAAAAGGACCTTATGGTTAAGTCTTACAGAGATTTGCCACACAGAGCTAAAGACAATAAAGTAAACTTGCAGCGGGAGACAAAACAGCTTGTGGTAGCCATCCGACATGCCCATAGGCAATCGAGTGGAGAACGTGATCTAGTCCGCATAGTCTTCAAAGCATTCGTCCTCGTAGAACCCGGTGATCTCTGGTTCTTCCTTGGTGACTGATCAACAAATGACGTATAGCCGTGAGTACACAAAGTACTCAGTAAGTCGTAGAGAAATGTATGCAAATAGTATTCATGCAAGGCTTGACAAGGATAGCTTTATGCCTATTTTGCAGAAAGCAGTATTGACAGTAAATAAATTAAAAAAAATTAAAAGATTAATACATAAGTAATCATGTTCTTTGAAACGACTAGTGAACACTCTGTCCACTTTGCAACCAACAACCGGTGAACAACCCGTTCACTTCCCAACCAATCCATTCCAACATTTTTGAGGAAATTTACCCCTTGTGTGAAATCACTAAGCATTGTCTATAATCGGGGACACGACTATTCGAATAGTTTTAAACTTTGCAGAGGTTGTAAAGCTTTACCCACATGACACAACTTCTCTAGTTTGTTTGGCATCCGTAGATATCACTGCTCACTGCCTTAGGTAAGCAATCTAGAGCACGTGACAAGGCCTTTACAAAGTTCTGTTTTGATCCGGTTCTGCTCGCTAAGGATTCGCCATACTGGCCCCTCTTGTGCCGCTCATCAACCCAAACAAAAACGATTCAAAACATTGCTAATTAGTTGATCAGGTCTATACCAGTCTAGACATGTGATGGTATGGTAAGGTCCAGATCAATGGCGCACAAAGTTAAGTCCTTAGTGACTACTCAGGCGAGGCAACCACATCCCAAAATCATCTCATTTACTGCACGATCACTCACCCGAGTATGAAATCATTTTCGGTTCAACCCGACCAAATGGCAACCCTTGCCATGGCACAACAAGTTTTCACAACAGTGGCCGCGCCACAATTCCATATATTATTATGTCAAATTTATCATTATTGAATCATGTGATCGAGAGACCAACGCATAACTAAAGCATGACTAAGCATAATACGATACCCATGTCGGCCTTACAATATGTCCAAGTAAAATAACATATCCTATGATGTCCAAGGATTTATGTCATTCAAGGGTACATGCCAATAGCAATTATACAACGAGGTATAATGACAATTAGGCATTTAGCTATTCCCGAAATCATTTATTATAAACTTAGCAATGCATATTGATATAAATCAATATAGTTTTTTAAAATGGGTACGACGTGATCAAAGGTTTATGATCTGCCTTCGTTGAAGGCTTGAGATGCTTCGACAGACGGTTCCAAGAATTCTTTAGAGAAGCCGGAATCTACACGTGTGAAAAGAGCCAAATAAATAAAACAAATCCAAATAAAATCCAAAAACTTACCAAACTAGAACCAAAAGAAAGGTACTGAATTTAGAAACTTAAATCACTCGAATCGGAGCTTAGACGAAGGAAAATAGGCTCTTGAAAGTTTGAAAATCACATGGTCGGAAGGATGTTCGACTACACGACGTGGTCGAAAGGAGGTTCGACTATAGGTGGTCGGAAGGAGGTTCGACTACACGACGTGGTCGGAAGGAGGTTCGACTACAAGTAGTCGGAAGAGGGTTCGACTACAGATGGTTGGAAGGAGGTTCAACTACCTGGTCGGAAAGGGGTTCGACTACAGGTGGTCGAAAGGAGGTTCGACTACTTGGTTGGAAGGATGTTCTACTACAGGTGGTTAGAAGGAGGTTCGACTACCTAGTCGGAAGGAGGTTCGACTACAGGTTGTTGGAAGGAGGTTCGACTACAGGTGGTCGAAAGGAGGTTCGACTACCTGGTCGAAAGGGGGTTCGACTACAGGTGGTCGAAAGGAGGTTCGAGGTGTTCGAAAGGAGGTTCGACTACAGGTGGTCGAAAGGAGGTTCGACTACCTGGTCGGAAAGAGATTCGACTACAGGTGGTCGGAAGGAGGATTGACTACCTGGTCGGAAGGGGGTTCGACTACAGGTGGTCGCAAGGAGGTTCGACTACCTGGTCGGAAGGGGGTTCGACTACCAGTGGTTGAAAGGAGGTTCGACTACCTGGTCGGAAGGAGGTTCGACTACAGGTGGTCGAAAGGAGATTGAGGGACAATAAGGCACGGGGAGCTCACCAAGGCCGAGAGAGAGACTGGAGGAGGTCGGTGGACGACGAACGCCAGGGGGGGGAGCTCGTGGAAGAGGAAACGCGGCTGCTCCTTTGAAACAAAACTGAAGTGGAGTGAGGGGATTGCTTCAAGGAGCTCTAGGGCATGAATTGATATGGATAGAAGAGGAGGGGGCTACACTGGCTGCCATGCGGGTACTAACGCAGGCGGGCGGGTGAGGTGGTGCGCACCGGGTAGGCCACGATCTTGCGAAGCCAACGGTGAAGACCGCATCAGCGGAGAAGCTTTGATGACGACGCTAGAGGCGGTGGTGAAAGCTCCAGCCGACGGCGGCGAAACTCGAAATGAGGGGAGAGAGAGAGAGAGGGAGAATTGAGGGAAAAACAAGAGGAGGGCAAAAGGGCTCCCTAGGGCTCCATTTAAAGAGGAAGGAGGGGGACCAGGCGACAAGATGGAGCGGTGGCGCGATAGAGACGACGACATTTAATGCGCATATCGCTACGGAGACGATGACATTTAATGTGCACATCGTCGAGGGAAAAAGGGGCGAGATTTGCGCTGGGGCAACGACTTTTGCGATGGCCACAACGCACGCGAGCGCTAGCGATATGGGCACGGCGAAAAAGACAATGACCAAGCGAGGAGGAGGCTGACAGGCGGGCCTGGTCGAAGCCTGGTCGGAGGGTCTGGTTGAAACTGAGAGGGTGGTCGAAACCGGAAGACTGGTTCAAACCAAGAGGATGGTCAAAACCGAAAGGCTGGTTCAAACTGAGAGGATGGTCGAAACCGAAAGGCTGGTTCAAACCGAGAGGATTGTTAAACCGAAGGCTAGAGTGGTCGTGGTGAGGGATAGGAGCAGCCGACGGAATTGAACAAAGCAGAGAAATGGGATTTTTAAAGATTTTCCAATTACGGAAATTTAGAAAAAGGAAAAGAAGAAGGATTTCACAAAAGATTCAATTTGCAAAAAATGAATTCGGGATTTGGCAAAGAATTTGGATTGAGTTGGGGAAAATTCAAATTGCAAGATTTGAATTTGGAAATTTGACGACGAGCTTCAAATTTGAGAAAAGGAAAGGAAAAAGGGTTTTCGGCCCAAGGATAAAATGAAATAAACTTCTCGGATTTACATTTTAGGAAAAAAAAATCAAATAGGAATTTGAATTTTGCGAATCAGCTAAGGCTTGAATTTCAGATGAATTCAAAAAGGAAAAATGAATTCAGAAATGGCCGCAAGGATTGGATTTTGGATCAAAGATCTGAATTGGGAATTGGAACTTGAAGTTGAGTCTCAGACTCGGATTTTAAATAATAGCAGAAATCCGAAAAAGAAACCAACACTTTTAAAATAACTAATTTAAAATTTTCAATCGATGAAAAGAAACTTTGGGAAGAACAGAAAGGAAATAAATCGAATTGAACTCCAAGGAAATCCGAGAAACCCAAATAAACTAAAATTTGAATTAATTGAAGTTTGATTCATTCAAATTAAATTTGTTTTTGTTGTCTAAAATTCTAAGTTAAGCTTTAGCAACTTCAACAAAAATCAAATGGTTATTTTTCTTTTGCAAATTTTCAAAAAGCCATAAAATTAGGATGTTACATCCAACCACTAGAGCATCCAAGTTAAGGGGTAAACTAAACATTTTCCATTCATTATCTACAACAAAGTGTCTGCCTGTTAGGTCCCAAAGTTTGTAACCATGGATATTGATCTACCTACTCTAAAGGAATGGTGAAAGTAAGAAAAACTTTAGCACCAACCTGAAAGAAATCTCTTGCATTCTTATGGTGTTTACACATTTATGAACAAAATTGGGCAATGGGATCATGTTTCTCTCATAAAAAAAACATCTAGATAATTGATAGTGCTAATTCTCAAGTATGGAGAAATCCACTCTCCTATTAATAAAAGTATGGATAAAATGGAATTCTTTTTAGAGACAGGATAAATTTACAAAATGAACGTCAGTGAGAAGGTTTCTGGCCTTCCGAGTGCACGATACGTACGTACATGGTGCTTTCTTTGCAGCGCTGTGAACCAAGTGTTCCCGTCCAATGTAAATGGAGATGTCCAATAATTGCATTACTAAGTAGGTTTGCTTTAGAGGGTGGTTGTGGGGTTGAGGCCACGTAGCTAACAAACGTGGGAAAGGTTACAAACATGGTGGAAACACTTTTTAATTTGCTTTATAGTGGAGCTAAAACACTCAATCCCTACATATAAAAGAGGGATACAGATTTAGCTTACATAATTAATAGTGTATCACTACCAGAATCCGTTACTTTCCCGAGTACCCGAAACACTAGGAAAAGTATCCGAAACACTCGGAAAAGTAATTCCCGAAGGTCAGCCATCGGAAAAACCCACTCGGGATAGTTTCGTCGGGTAAAAACTGGTTTCCCTAGTGTTACACTCGGGAGACACAAATTCGCCGTGTGGTCCGATGTACACTCGGGAAACACCAAATACTCGGGAAAATATGTGTCACAACAGGTTTAGTCACCGTAACGGAATACTTTTACCGAGTGTTGACACTCGGGAAAGTAGGAAAATTATCCCGAGTGTATATCAACTACACTTGGAAAATCTAGTCACGTGGCGATCCATCACACATGCAGATTCATAATTTTCTCGAGTGTATGTCAACTAAGGACACTCGGAAATTACCCGAACAATATATGCACCAATTTTGTATGTACAAATGCATTTCATTTTAAACTAGGCTTGGGTTGACAGGAAACTCGGCAATCAAACAGACCATACATCCCACAATAAGAAAAATATCACCAATTAGCCACAAAATCATTACATATATAGATTCGACAATATTAACATAATATTCGAGTTCACAATACAACATTCACATATATAGATCGGACATCCACAACATATTCAAGTTCAAATTCAAAAAGTTAGGCATAAGACATGATACATATAATAGTTCTAAGTAGTTCACGGGGTGAATGCATGGTACATCAATTGTCGAGGTGCATGAGTTAACCTTCAACTTGTCGTTCCCAATGCTCAACTGCAAAGATGATAACCATGGATTAGTTATTGACTCTACGGAGTGGAATCATTACTCTATATGTGCAAAGTAATGCTAGTAATGTATACAATCCAAAATACTGAAAATAAATATGAGGTACATCTTTCCAATTTTATCATATGTGCCCTATAGGAAAAAAAAAGAATGTACATCGTAATTCAAATCAAACATCTTTTACAGCTTCCTGGATTATATTTGCATTGCATGCCAACAAACCCGATGTATAACATAAGTTTATCACATAGTATTTGCTCAGTTTATATTTTGCAGAAATAAGAGGTGGCAGGACTACTACCTCTTGATTCTGGGAAACAAATGGACTTTATTTGTCTTTTTAAAAGGCCTTCTTCCACAAGAAGAAATTTGGGGTTGCACATATTTTGTTCTTACACAACACATGGAGTAAAGTTGCTGGCTCTTGCAGACACAAAGACCAAGAGATGAAACAAAACACCATTATAAATTCTAAGATATATACTCCATTAATACTAGTAATATTTAAGTACAAGATTCAATTTGATCTCAAATGTACACACCTAGCAGTAGTATTATTGGAAGCAGTGTTGACCATGTTGTTGTTGAACCCATCAAAGCCATCCACTTCACTACACCTCCTCTCATCAGAAAGCCCATATCTCTGGTCTGGCCATGGTCTGCAAAAACACCATATATGCATATGTCTCATCACACTTCAAAATACAAACATATGTGTATATAATGGATACAATCCTTGAATCAACTCAGGCCATGGAATTCCAAAAGGATCAACATATTAAGATCTAGGCAATATGTATTTTACCTGCAACACATGATGTTTGTGTGAAGCTAGCTAGCATATACATGTCAACAAGCTAGCTATGTCCTTGTGTTTTTGAGTGGTCAAAAACAAGCAGAGTGAAAAATGTCATCCGCACTGACACAACCGCCAAAAAAACACACACCAATTCGATTTCGATACCTTCTGGGGCGATTAAGCGCCGAGCGACTGTTCGACGTACTGCGGTGCCGGCCGAACTCGCCAGGCCGTTCTCCTACCATCAAGAGAACGATTCAAGGAAGATCGCATCAATCGAAACTCTTAATTGGATTAGCAATTCTTGGGACATAAAACCAAGAACCCACCTCCACCATGTTCATGCATGAACCATAAACAACAAGCATTAGAGCATGAGTCAAGCAAAACATAAAAACCAGAATAACAAAAAGTGGGCAAAACAAATCAGGATTTAAGGTGCAAATCGAATTGGTATCACTTAACCAAATAAATTTATTGTAACTAGTGCAATAAATTAACAACATTCTACCCTCATTTACAACCGGCTGGCAAGTATTCACACTGGTCTGATTAAGACCTCACAAAACTATTAGTAACTTTGCAAAAGAGTAAATTAAGACCAGCTTATATTTTCTTTGAAAACATGATATTCTACTATTGACTGATCCAAAAAAAACTCAAACAAGTAAAAAAGCCGTTTAGTGTTTGGCATTATCTTTTGTACCAAAATAAATAAAATAACAAAGAAAGCTACACTACTACAAAATAGGCTATACTGGACGCCTCATCATAGACGGTTCCAAAGGAACCGTTTGTATTGTACTTATCACAGACGGTTCCTTAAGAACTGTCTGTGATACATAACTATCATAGACGGTTTGTTAATAGAACCGCCTGTGATAATTCATAGATGGTTCTTAATAAGAACTGTCTGTGATAATCGCAGACATCACATACGGTTCTTAATAAGAACTGTCTATGAATTATCATAGACGGTTCTATTTACAAACCGTCTGTAATAGTTCAACGTCACAGACGGTTTTAAATAAGAACCGTCTGTGATATGCAGGCAATATAAATACACAGCCATCCCGACATACCCCTCTGCCCCTAGCCCCTCCACCTTTTCCCGTTTGAGCCGCCACCCCTGCTGCCTCCTTCCTCCCCTCATTGCACCACCTTAGAGAGGAGAAGGAAGGGAAGGAAGGAGGCAAGGAGGAGAAGGAGAGGAGGAAGCTAAAGAGAGGAGGAAGGGAGGAGAAGGAAGGGAGGAGAAGGAGAGGAGGAAGAAAGGGAGGAGGTTCTCGCGGGATATTTGGGAGTTTCATCGTGAGCTCCGAAGGTTACGATCTATAACTCTTTATATTTGCTCTAGGTTAATCGCTAACCAATTTTAGTATTTTTGGTCAATAGGAAGAGTACGTGTGGTTTATTAATCTAATTTAACACTAATTTATTACGTGCGTAGCGTAGATGGACCGAAACTAGATGTACGATGTGAATCGTGTGAGTGAAGAGTACATTAATGGTGTGTCTGCTTTTAGAAGAGCCACCGAGTAGGATATAGGTACACATTTTATACGACAGCTCAGGATAGGAAGAGCACAGTCCAGAATAGCGATGTCTGTATAGATGCGTTTCACGAGCAGTTCAATACTGCCAGGCCACATGGGTTGAACTCCTACTATGGGTTCATGGAGGAGATTTGGGAGCTCGACTACGTACTTTTCAAGATCCCCCTGTTTCGATGCCATTGGGTTAAACTTCTGTAGGGTGTGAAGGTCGACAAATACGGCATCACTACTGTGGACCTCAAACGTGTCGGATACAAGGTCGAACCATTCGTACTCGCTAAGCAAGTTGTTCAAGTTTTTTATGTAACGGACCTGGCAAATAAGAATCGTCACGTAGTTCTTCATGGAAAAAGAAGAACTGTCGGAGTTGAGAATGTCGTGGATGAGGAAGAGTACAATCAATTTGATGAGTTGCCTCCTTTCAGAGATGGCATCAGGCTCGAGGAAGAACCCAGTGAGGAAGCTTGCTATATGCGCGTCGACCATCATGAAGGGCTATATTTCAATTAAGAATTTCTTCCATTGTAATTTATTCCATAGCGTGAGACATGATCTGTGTTTTCTACTCTTGGTTATTATTTCGCTATCAATGTAGACTTACCATGTGTTATGGACTTGTAATCTCTTATTTTGATGTCAATATGGAATTGTCATGTGTTAATGTGTTATGGACTTGTCATCTCAGATTTTGCTGTCAATGTGGACTTCATTGTAATGTAGAATGGTAATATTATACACTTGTACAACCTATTTGTCTCATGTCCTAATATGTCAAATATGATGGACTTAATGTATGTCTCCCTGCTCTTGTATGGCTTATAAAAAGTATAGAATGAACTATCACATAGTAGATAGGGTGGCATATCACAGACGGTTCTATCACAGACAGTTCTATTATGGAACCGTCTGTGATATACGCCATATCACATACGGTTCTATTATGGAACAGTCTGTGATTACCTATCACAGATGGTTCTATTATGGAACCGTCTGTGATATCCCTTTACAAGTAAGGTACCGCTAGGGTTTGTGCCCTTATTCGTCACTTCCCCTCCCCAGCGCCTTACTCCTCACTTGCCCGTTCGCCTCTCCACCCGAGCGCACCAGACCTCGACACCGCCGCTGCCCAAAGCCTCCTCCCCGACGGTCGCCCCAACATCGACAACGCCTAGCCGCCCCTTGCTTTGTCGCTAGCTCTGGCCTCCTCCGGTCCTCCCTCCCGTCGCCGGATCCAGCTCCTCCTCCGGTCCTCCCTCACGCCACCAGCTCCAACTCCTCCTCCGGTCCTCCCTCGCGCCGTCGGTTCCAGTGCCTCCTTCGGTCCTCCCTCACGCCGCCGACTCCAGTGCCTCCTCCAGTCCACCCTCACGCCGTCGACTCCAGTACCTCCGCTGGTTAAGATCTTCATTCTTCACTCTCCCTCTTATTCTTCACTAGTACATGACTAGTATGTAGATGCTTGCTTTTCTACTCTATGATGATGTTTGCCAAATACTGAAATTAACTTGATAATTAGTTCTTATTTTGAGCTCTATTGTGTTCTTGCTACTGTCTCTTGATCTGAAGTTAATCTGTTGCTCCAGGTATAACTTGTTGTTCTACTCTGGTTATATTGATATCTAGCAATCTAGTTTGAGTATTCTTCTACTAGCCATTCGGCTTTGCTGCTGGACTTTTGATTTTGCTTTCAGTATATATACTGGAGATTGTCAAGTTCTGTTGGTAATATAGATTTTAGTCTGTGATACTTGTGATCTCCTATTTGACTAAAATAGAGTCTGTGTACTATTACCTTTGATCTTTTGATAGTTTAGTAAAGTTTTGTTTAGAACTCAAAATTTGGAACTATATTATCAAGATTAAATTAATGAAGAGTAAAAGGGTTGAGATGGCAAGGATTAATTCTTTTCCAACTCGCCTTCTGAGAGCACTCCATAACTTCAATTATCTGAGGTTTATGATGATTTCTTTCATATACAAGTGGTATATGTTACCTAGCAGATGTTAACATATGTACCTTTTCAGTTTTCAATTTTCTTTACTACGTATTCTATATTTAAGTTCAATGGGTAACTTCTATTTGTTATATAGTTAATCTGTTTACAAGGCAATTTTAGTTCATTGGTTGGGTAACTTCTATTTTTTCTGTATAAAATATGTTTGGAGCCCTAGGGTATGATTTGTGCAGTATACACTTCGACCGAAACATGTGATATGCTTGATAGCATTTGATACGCCTAATGTTGTAGGCTTGTAGCATGCACATTCGTTTACCAGTTTTCTGTGAATTGAGTTTGCTAGAGATGGGAAGAAAATATATATTCTTTAGATAGTCCTAAAACTTTTTAGCCTTAGTACATACTTGATATATGTGTTGGATATATTGGAGACTTCCTTGAGTAGTGCGTATTATATATGCTTTCATTTGTTGTGAATGTATTATCTATTGATGTGAATGTATCCTTTGATATTATTTGAGTAATAGATACTATTTGTTCATATAGTTAATTGTTTGGGTAACTTCTATTTTTTCTATATAAAATATGTTTCTAAGAGAAATTATCTTCGAAAATACCTAATGGATATCAACTTGCAATCCATTTTATTTAAACTCTCAACGTTTTGAATTCTGAAATTTTAGTTCATAGCATATGTAACTTATATAGATAGCAAGTAAGCGAGATGGCATCTGCACCGTCTTTGCCACCGTCATTGACGACGCCGAATGCATTTGGATCTCCAAGGAAAGTGGTACGTAAGCGAGAAGGCAGAGGAATATCGAAATTGCCTGCGGGGCGAATGACCATCACAGAGGTCAATGCCGTTGGGGTCCCTATGAGTCCCAAGAAAGCAGCAGCGAGATTCTGAACCATCTGTGGGATACTTGGAAGGGAATGGGTCCTTATCACCACACCAAACTAGAAGTCTCAGACGGACGTAGAGAGAGGCCAGCTGTGGACAGAAATTTCAAGATCGTTTACTATCCCAAAAGCAGACCAGGTACGAGTGGAATGATAGGCGTTGCTTGCGATGGGACACGCGAGGAGGACCTTCAAGAGCATGCTTGTGACAAAGTATGTGAACACAGGTCGGACGCCCTTCACGAAGTATCAATTCTTGACGCGGGATATATGGGACGCCTTTGTGCAGATGAAGACGACGGTCGAATTTTAGGAGCAAAGTGCGGCGCACAAGGCTCTCTAGGCACAAAATATTTACCCCCACAAACTCGGCACTGCTGGGTACGCGGGTAAAACCACGCAATGGGCGGCGGAGGACGAGAACCACGAATGTCCTGTTCTGGCCTGATCTTTCGATGAGAAGGTAAGTTCGGTAGTAGTCACTCAACTCTCACGATCTTGGCTACGAACTCGCAAAGCTCGAAAGCACGCAATCGCTGAACTGCTCGACAAGTCGTTATCAACCGAGCACGAATACCCAGATGACCTGATCACGAAGAACAATTCCTGCATACACCGAAAAGAAAAATTGCAATGGCTCAAAGGGGCTCGGTATGGATGATAGATGCAAAAAAAAAAAATTGGGCAATTTTCTGGACTCTAGGTATGAAAAATGAATCTACTACTAGAATACTAAAAACTCTCACCGATGAACTGTAGCTCTGATACCACTTGATGAACCACGGAGGTCCTGATTTGGCCCGACCTTTCGATGAGAGGTTATATTCAGTAGAAGTCGCTCAACTCTCATGATCTTGGCTACGAACTCGCAAGACTCAAAACTACGCAATCACTGAACTGCTCGACACGTCGTTATCAACCGTGCACGAATACCCGGAAGACCTGATCACGAAAATCAATTCCTACATACACTGAAGAAGCACGCAAGAACGAGATAAATAGCAATCTGAAATTTTGAATAGGAATTAAGATTGTATTGATAAGTGGGGTTCCGAAGACAATGTCGCTGTTGATCTTGCCGAACAAGAGGACAAAGTATAAAGTAGCAAAGCTAAACTTCAATCAACAAAACCCCAAGAACTAGAGGGGTGGCAGCCACTATATATAGGAGAAGGGAGGCCATGAGTACTGTTCGTGCATGAATAGTGCCATATGAACAGTACCACAAACCTTAGGTGGCCGGTCATATGGGCCAAATCAGCCCATTTATTACAAAGCCCATGGGCCAACAATTAGTGACGTAGCACCATGGTATGTAGACGTAGCACCATGGCATGTAGAAGAAGCTCGGCTCGTATGAGTAGACGTAGCTCGGTCCAACTGGGGAATATGGCCGTGCAGTAGTCGAATGTCCTATTGGAGAAGATGTGTTTGAAGTAGAGGATGCAGTGTAGCAGGTCGAAGTAGTGGTTGCATCCCTAGGGTTGATGTCCTCATCACAACCTGGCCATTTGCTGAGATCACAGACGAGCGCGCCCAAAGCTGGTTAAGAGCGAGGGCATCAGCCACATCTTCGGGCGGCATCTCTTTCACAAACCTGGTAGACGAGGAAGTGTCCCAACGTTTGGTAAATATGTCGACCTACCTAGTTGTTAATAAGTCTATAACTTCATAGTGTCTAAAATAACATGATGGCCTCTTGCAGCAAGCATTGACTACCGAATCTTCCCAATGCTCCTTCGAAGCAGTCAGGGAGAAGGATATACTATCCACGACCCTGAGAAACAAGGAGCACCCGAGTCGCACGTGAGGCGTTGGGGTTTACGTACCTTGGAGGGATGGATTCCCAAACGACTCCTGCATGTGTAGGAGTAGAAAGACATCTAAGGGCGAGCGCGAGGGCCAGTTAATAGAGGAGATTAATGCGAGGCTTACTGCAAAATTTCAAGGACAGATAACAAGATTGCAGGATCAAATGAATCAACTCCTCAACCAGTCGCAAGCCGCCCCCGTCATTTTGGCAGCCAACCCTCCTCAACATCGAAGTAGAGTCGCGTCCACACAAAATTCTCAACATGGCGACGTCGAATTACCTATCGATGACATCAAGGTAATGTACATCTCTGGAATGCTCCAAAGATAGACCTATAGGACGTATTAGCTAATTGTGTATCGTTTTGTAGGAGCCGATGCCCTGCAAGCTCCAAGTGAGGTTGGTTGGGTCCATTTCTATTGAGTCTGGGTGGGGGATGGCGTATCCATGCTAGGAAGGGACAAGGCAAAGACGGTGCCCGGTGGCGAGGGTTACACCAGGGTCCAGGTGGACATGGTACATGACAATTTCATGGCCATCCCGCTGGAGATTCGCCCGAACGAAGACATCAAAACACTAGGAGATGTCATATACACTTTTATCCGTTGGCCCAAGGAGGACATCACCCTGGACCCTGCAGTGCCATGATCTCGACATGACCACGCCTCTCTAATAGGACCCTCGATGACTCCACCTCAACCTTCGCTTCAGAAGGCCGCCTTATCGGTTCCCGTGGAGAAGACGCCGAAGGAACAAGAAAAGCGTGTCGCCTTATCGGTTCCCGAGTCGTCTCACAGGAAGATGTCTAGCAGGCGAGTCATTTAGGCCAAATCAAAATCGATGAACATTAAGACGCCTCCCAAGCTCAAGAAATACTCTCTCGGAAGTCCATTGGCCCCTGACACAGTATTAGCCTACGTTGGAGTAGGTTGCCAGTATTTGCATGTCTGGTACATGTGGAAGACCAAAGAGAAAGGGTGTGATACTAGAATCACCATCAGATACATGAACGGGCATTTCTTCGACGAGCCGGGCCACTTCATTGTGGGCTTCGACGACTTATTCGACCTATATAACCTCAATACCCTCGACACCTCGCTTCTACGATGCTGGACATTGTAAGTGTGTACAATCAAATTCTACATTCACGTAATACCGATAAATGTCACAACTCATTGTTTATGTAGAGATACATGATGAAAATGGCCCGGCAATGGCGAGAACCGGTGGGTTTTCTCGACCCACACTTGATCTCTGAGCAATGCATCATCGAAGACGCATCCTACATCGTGAAATACATAACAACGGGATTGCTTGCTCAGAGCGACAAGGACTATATAATGGTGCCCTACAACCAGAAGTAAGTACTTCACTACTTGCTATACAAATTTCATTTGTACTTTATATGCAGCACAAACTTAGGTTTAATGACTATAGTGACATACATGAGTAGGTTCCACTGGATCCTTTTAGTCATTGTACCAAAGAGGAACAAGGTAATATACCTTTGATTCCATACTCAACAAAAAAGCACGACTTCACCCTTGTGCAAGGAATACTCGACAGGTATGCTCATTTCCTCCATACATAACTCTATTGTAGTCTTCCTTCGTTTGAAATGGTCGAGGATAACTTTTTGGAATCACGTAGGTCGTTCATCGCTTATGTTGCCGAGGGAGGGACACACAAGGAATCGAGCGTCACACTACAACATATGACGTGATTTTTGGTACACGCTACAACACAATAATCCTATATCACACTTCGTAATAATGTGCATCGAACTGACTATACCTATATATGTAATCCTATTTTTGCAGTGTTAGTAGCAAAAACAAGATCACCTATGTGCATTCTACGTTTGCCGTCATATACGACAAATCATGAGTGCTAAGACGAATGATCCAGAGGTTTGTCAATCTCGCAATAAGTATTTCGTAATGATAAATTTAAATATATATGCTTACTACTTTATTCC
Organism: Phyllostachys edulis; assembly: GCA_036346405.1. Taxonomy (NCBI): domain Eukaryota; kingdom Viridiplantae; phylum Streptophyta; class Magnoliopsida; order Poales; family Poaceae; genus Phyllostachys; species Phyllostachys edulis. The sequence continues at coordinate 28,494,787 of CM070555.1, read as the reverse complement.
TACTAGCGATAGGGCATAAATCTCGATTTAGATTCACTCGTTATGACCGAGATCTCGGAGGTTTGAGAAATGTTCTGCGGCTTCATCAAGACGGAGATCGTTAATGCCGATGGAGAGCTTCACTCCATCTTTACCGCTGAACGACCTTTAAACAATTGATTCAATTGTAATTCACTTTGAGTAGTTGTAATTCAATTGTAACTCTAGCGATAATACTTGAACATACTCTTTTGTAATTGATTTTGAGTTGTAAATGATCACTTTGAGTTGTCAACAATTGATTCATCTATAATTTATCTGTTTTTTGCTTGCTTATTTTCAGAGGGCATGGCTAGCAATTCCTGAGGCTAGCCAAGAATCAGAAAAAAAAAGGTTAGGTTCAAAGAAATCACATACGGTTTTATCGTATAATCCGTCTGTGAAGGGCTACTATCATAGACGGTTCCTACCAATAACCGTCTGTGATATGACGGATATCACAAACGGTTCTATTTACTAACCATCTGTGATATGTATCCGATCATAGACGGTTTGTGATATCCTACATATCATAGACAGTTATTGGTTGAAGCCGTCTATGATAGTAGCCCTTCACAGACGGTTTTAATAAAAAACCGTATGTGTTGTGACTTATCACAGACATATAAATTCAGATGGTTCAAAAACCGTCTGTGATGACGATTCCGAACCATCTATGATAATGGTCTCTGTAGTAGTGGTAGACAATTCTCTAATACACACTCAACCCGTCACTACCAGGAAACGGGTATTCCCTTACGGTTCAAAACCGTCAGTAAAATAGGAAAAACCACCAAGTTTTAATTTCCTGACGGTTAACCGTCAGGCAAAACCTCTCAGCACTAGTTGGAAAGGAAAATTAAATTTGGCTAACGGTTACCCGCCAAGGAAATTAAACCTGACGGTTTTGCCCATCAGTAAAAACATGCATTTTCCTGAGGGGTTAAACCGTAAGGAAAATTAATTACGCTGACAGTTATGTCACCGTCAATAAAATTAGCGATATCATTGACTGTTGTTCTGGTACCATCAAGAAAATGTATTTCACTGACGGTTAAAATCATCGTCAATAAAATTAACGATTTTATTGACTTTTCTTCTGTAACCGTCAAGAAAATTCATTTCCTGACGGTTAATGTCACCGTCAAGAAAATTAATACTGACGGTTTGCGCCCGCTAGGAAAGCTGATTTCCAGAATGGCAGAAAATATAGCCTGACGGTTTTCCCCATTAGTAAAATTGATTTCCAGCAGCAAAATACTGGCAATACTGGCATGTTACAGCAGATTTACAGGTAGACAATTAAATGGATATTCGAATCATATAATCAAATCACAACACCATCCTTGCATCAATCAAGAAACATATAATTAATGAACAAACATATAAAAAGTTCAGCTTTTATAAACAATCCCTAGCCAATAGATTCATGTTCACTAGCAAGCATACCAACATTCATAAACTTCACCTCCAGATTGGTTCATCCATCCAAAAGACATCTAAAGTAAAGTACCACATACAAAAGTCACGAAAGTCCCCATTTCCATTACATTCAAGTTCAGCTAGTCAAAAGAACTACAAGAGATCACTGAAAGTCACAGAATGGCAGCATGGTTGTTGTCGCCATCAATGTCGCCACTGTTGTTGTCCCTGTTGTTTACATTAGCATTACCATCGACAGCACCATCGACAGCACCATCATCCGGTTGTGAGCCCACATGGGAGGATCTAGTCCCAGTCCCTTGCTGCAAGGTGAAAACATTATGTCAACTTGAGTTGAAGAAACCGTAATGGCTTGTAATGTTGTTTGAATTATCACAGTCCTATATTAAATATCCATCCCACAATATCATGTCTTTTGGTAATAAAATGTGCACCCTACCCCTGGATCTTCCAATACAAAATGTGCACCCCTAAATCTACTAAGTTAACAAATCATGGCAACTACTCAAGAATATGTAAGCTTAAACTAGTCAGCTTAAGAACATGTGACGCTTGGCATATACTCAAAATTTGTTTAGCCTCGTAAACAACTCACAAGTATGGGTGTACTAACTAGTAGAAAAGTCATTTGCCACCTTACCATCAACTATAAGTAAATGAGATTCAGGTTATGCCCATGTTTAGAACATTCAACATGAGTCCACTCGCTCACTGTTGTACTACTTGTTGACAGTTTGACACACCAAAAAATATTAGTTATCTTTGTCAAATGGTCCTCCATATGACAAAGGTGACGGATGAAAAGTACCACTTTAAGTTGAACTATGCAATAAGGCAAAATAATAGTTCGTAGAGAATTTTCTTTGTACACAAGGCAATAATTGTAGGTATTAAACGATATTACCTATGCTTGTGTAGGTGTGCCACGGCGCATCATCTCTGGTGGTGGTTGTTCGCCCATCTTCTCAAAAAGCATCTACAGTTGGAAAGTCCATGCTTGGTAAAGCTTTCTCGTGCACATTTACTTAGCAAAAAAATTGTTTCCTATCAATATATTTACTTTGCTACTGGATGCACTCATCCAATTAAGCAAATCGAAGTAATCTCTATGAAAATTGTACATTCTAGAGAAGGCACATTAGCTGAGCTTAAATTTCACCTATTAATGAATAACCCACTATCCTAAATTACATATATAGCCAGGGTACTTATAGAAACAATATCTTACAGAAGTACTATATGCAAATATATTAAAGATATGCTTTCCCATGCAGAAATACTATATGCAAATGGCATCTTAATACGCCACTCCATGTGTTCAGCAAAAAAATCATACAAAAATTCAAAATACGGAAACTACCCCCTCTTAGCCCTCTCCAAGAATTTATAGTAAATTAGCCTGCACATTAACAATAGACTATCAATAAACTGACAACAGACTAGGTATATAACCATTCCCACAAGCAACCAACAATCTGATACTGACAGCAACCTATCTATATATCAGAGTGATAATTGTATACCAGTTTTCTCTAAATAACCAAGAAACAACACCAGGACATTCTGGTTTGATTGCAAGTAACAATTTGGAGTTATCTAGCTGCTGACTTGCATTGTGCCTGTTAAAATATTGCAAGTAAAACTTTGTCTCTTCTATTTAAGAAAGAAATCGAGGGTTCATGCATTCAGCCTTTCACTCAGCATGAGTGTTGTATCATCGAAAAAACTCATCAAGTTCTAAATATTAAGCAAAAGAAGGATTCAACAATCCCAACTAAAAGCCCCCAAACTAATAAAAAATGCATAGTAATCTTCAAAGTATACATCTAAGTGATCAGACCATGATTTTAGAATGTATCTTGCCAAGGAGAAAGCATAAGCAAAAGGCAGTATTATGAATTATGATACTCGGTCGAAAAAACTTCGCCACGCACTACTACGAAAAAGGCTTTCTGAGACGGTTCAAAAGCGTCATCACGCAGCGGTTTCGTGAGCCGTCGAGTTTATGGGTCGATGATGACATGAGGTCATCACGCACGGTTTTGAACCGTCTGTGATGTATACTTTCCACGAGCGGTTTGTGGTTCAAACCGTCTCACGATAAGTAATATCACGACGGTTTCATCCACAAACCATCGTGATAAGTACATATCACGAGCGATTGTCGACCACAAACCGCTCGTGATAAGTGTATATCACTGACGGTTTCACCACAAACCGTGCGTGATAAGTACATATCATGACGGCTTGGTCAAACCGTCTGTGATGACTTTTCTCTATAAAGCCCCAGCGTTGGTTGCTTGTACTATTAAATCGGCATCATATATATATATATTATATATATATATTGTTCATAATCTCTCGGCCACTTTGGGGATCGTCCACATGACATGAGAAGGATGAGGCGATAGCCACGGGCAACCTTATTGAGCCCTGCGGAGTTTAAGAAGTATGGATGCAAAGAGGCGTTAGGACATCCAATTACGGATTGGGCGTGGCTATGTTCAGAAAGTGTTGTTGATGCGCATGTACTCCAATCGACTGGGAAGTGGCATCATGTATTAGCAACCAACCATTCTTGAGCATGTAATTGTCTTTAATTGTTGCTTGGTGTTCTTGTTGGCTTTAAAGACAATTACATGCTCAAAAATTGTTGGTTGCTGATAGATGATGCCACTTCCCAGTTGGAGAAGTTAAGCATCAACGCCACTTTCTGAACATATCGACGCCCAATCCGTAATTGGATGTCCTAACGCCTCCTTGCATCCATACTTTTTAAACTTACAGGCTCAATGAGGTTGCCCGTGGATACCGCCTCATTCTTCTCATGCTACGTGGACTAATTCCTAAAGTGGCCGAGGACTACTAATAATATATATATATATATATATATATATATATATATATATATATATATATATATATATATGATGCCGATTTAATGGCACAAGCAACCACCGCTTGGAGACTTTATAGAGAAGAGATTATGAATGGAATGGTAGGACGACTGCACGCAAGAGGTAGGAGAACTTGACCGGCATGAACAAGGGGCTATTAATATGAACTAATTATCAATTCAATTTCAGCATAAGACTATTGACACCATTACATCACGAGCAAGGGACTATTAATATGAACTAATTATCAATTCAATTTCAGCATAAGACTATTGACATCATTACATCACACAGCAAGAGGACTATTAATATGAACTAATTATCAATTCAATTTCAGCATAAGACTATTGACATCATTACATCACACAAAGAAGAGGACTATTAATATGAACTAATTATCAATTCAATTTCAGCATAAGACTATTAACATCATTGAGCGGTTCATCGACAAGAGAACAAGACCAAGGGTGTCCAAACCCACCACACCAGTAGTAGCCCTTGGCATCCATCGCAGAGCACTAGCTAGCCATTTTCATCACAGAGCAAGGGGGGGTAGAGACAGAGAGGGACCTTAGTACAAGAACCACGGTGGCGACTCCCACCACCAAAGACAACCCTCATCCATTTCTTTACCTTGCATAAATCACACAAACATCGAGGACACAACTTAAGGCTCATGCATAAAAATCAAACTCAACAAAAGACATTAAGCTAATAGATCTAGAGGAGAATAGAGGGAGGATGGGGAAAGCAAAGCCCGGGAAGGGCCCTAGTGGGGCATAAAGGGTCGGGCGGCGACGGCGATGAGGTCGGCGGCGTCGAGGTGGGAGGGAACGGAGTTAGCGGGCGCAAACTTAGCGGAGCTGGGAGTGACGACAGTTTAGGCGTCATCGTGGGCATTGCTGCGGTGATCTTTGCAAAAGACACTCTTATCGTTTGAGTGTCTTTTGCGGTCACCAGATGCTACTAACCGTCGGCAACAGGAAGAATGGCGCGCGCCAGCGGCGGCGGGGAGAACGGACGAGAGTAAGGCGGCCGGGAGTGACGAGTTAGAGCGCAAACCCTAGCGGCGGTTGGGTAGCTCCTACTTATAAAGAGACTTATCACTGCACGATTGTATTATGGAACCGTCAGTGATAATTATCACGAGCGGTTCCATAATAGAACCGCTCGTGATATGGTATATATCACGCGACGGTTCCATAATAGAACCGTTCGTGATATGGGACATATCACGGATGGTTCCATTATGGAACCGTCGTGATATGTCCCATATCACAGACGGTTCCATAATGGAACCGTCGTGAAATGGTTTTTCTCAAGTATATTTATCTTGTATATACACTTACATGACATGAAGAAATTACATGTTTATATTAAAAAGCGTAAACCTATAATTAAACAAGGTTTTTCTAGTGGCGGAGGTAGGCTACTATCTCCATCTGCAATACTTCATAAGCGACGTGTGTCGGCATCGGACGGTTCTCGATCATCGTGACGAAGCTGAAATGCGCCCACCCGCTGACGCCATTGCGTCGAAAGTGTCTCCGAAGACCTCGATCGTTGAACCAAGAAGAATTGAGCCCATAGGCTCTCTTCCTTGCTTGAGGGGTCTCGGCACAGTCGACTCGATCGCCGCCGCCGCCTCGATTACGGTCCAAGTGACGGCAAGCCTCCGAGACGCGCGCAACATCATTTTGGAGGACTACGCCGATGACGCTGTAAACTCGCCGAAGTGGGAGATCACCCGAAGACACGGCGGAGGAGGATGTCAAGACGGCGGAAGGTGGCTATCACTGCTCGGCAAATTCTCCGCCGGCAGAGGAGTGAAGACAATGTTGATCAAGCGGTGTTCTTCCAAGAAGACGGTTCAACTTACACCGAGAGAGGTGCTCGTGACAAGGCGGCCAGAAGGCCATCAATTTGGCGACAAGGAAAAGGCAGCCATTTCTGTTTTTTTATAAGTATGTGGGGATGATCATCTTGGATGGCGGATGATCCTTTTATAAAACAAGGAATAAATTCAGAGCGTGAGGCGAAGAGACGACGGGAGCGAAGCGGATCGATGCGATGAAGAGACGATCGGGAGCCGGGCGGATGGTGACGAAACGACGACGGCGATGAAGAAACTCACCGTGGATCACGAGCGGTTATTGTTAAGAACCGTCGGTGATACTAATTAATATCACTGACGGTTCTTGTTTAGAACCGCTCGTGATACTTCTGATGGTTTTAACATGAACCGTGTCGTGATATTACCTCTTCACGAGCGGTTTTAAGCGCAGACCCGAGCTTATGAGCGGTCTCTAAACCAAAACCGTCGTGATTGAATGTAATACCGATGGTTTTGGTCAACCGTCTGTGATGAGGCGTCCAGTATTAGCCTTTTTGTAGTAGTGACGGTAGAATCAGTATAATCTTGTTTATGTCATATCATGTGAAATCTTATAGAAACATCTATTAATGGTCTTGAATTACAATCAACTTTCACAGCACATTCTATTCAGCTCTATGCAACTGAGCATAAAGATATGTAGAATCTGGACTACTTCCTGTTTATGGTCAAGTTAACATTAGTTTGTCCATTACTGAGACCAAAAGCTAGCTAGGAAAAGAAGCTATATATATACTAGTAAACATCAGCACCAGCATTAATTACATAGCATGATTAGGAATTTGGAAGTTCAGTTCATTATTAGCTAGCTGAAGTCATTTGGTGTTCAAATTAATTAAAGCTAGATATATATATCTGTTCTGTTCTCTTGTAACAGCCGATTTTTCAGTTGACTGCTAACCAGTGTTCTCTTATTTCTCCCAAAAGCCTCACCAAGAGACTAGCAATGGTAGTTGATAATGCTTGACTAAATCCCATAAAATGTAAGTTCTATTTGATAAATAGATGCATGCACGAGATCATTCTTTATAATGGACTGGTGTATATAAGATGCATGAACATTATTACCAAGATCATCTGGCGGTGAACTTCTTGTGTCTGGAGTAGTTCTTGATTATGTTGAACCACATTTCGATAAGAGATGGAATTGGATGGCCTGATGTTTCTTGATTTGGCAGCTACTAGAACAGCATTCTTCTTGATAGCACCATTCCCTATCGGTACACGGCCATGGGGCATGCCACCATTGATGTTGTATAATATGCTTCCATCGAGTGGTCATTGCTCCCAATCATCTTCGTATTGAGCCATAGCAACGGCAGAGTAATCATCCTGGAAGCAACATTTAAGCATCTTTCTTGAAAGCTAAGTTCACTTGTAAGAATACAAACAAGGGAGCACTTACAATGTATTTCTGTGCTTTCTGGCTACTGACTGGACCACTACTACCACTACTATCCACATTCTTCATGCCTGACTTCATTACAGCATATGTGTTTAGCCAAGTAGCCTTCTGTGGTCCATATTTTTGTGTTCCTACAACATGGTGAAACTCCAAGTTATAGCCTTGAATAGTGTTATAAGTTGTAATGCGACATGTTTTGTTAATTGTCATGGTCTGAAGAGCTTGATTCATACCAGGTATTGTTTGGTCTCCATGCATGGTCGCAAACCTCCTCGATTTTGAGCAGCATCGTCATATTTCAACCGTGCTTCCTGGCCTCTCTTTCATTTTGTCCTGAATTGCTCAGTGCACTAATGACGACAAAGAAGTGGCCATACTATGTCATTGCACCACCAAATCTTACCATCCAAGTATTGCTCATACTGGAGTTCCCTTGGATGTGCCAACGTGTCATCAATATCCTCTCCTTGTTTTCTGTAGTACTCCTTGACCGCATCAACACGAGCTTGATACATCATATGCTTCACACGGTCCACAGCATAATTTTCGAACACAAGATCTGCTTCTTCCTTGTCGTTTGTGCTGACTTCGAACAAATGCTACATAGAGGACAAGGGTAGTTACTAGTTAGTAGTCGACTAAAGTATTTATGTATATGAACTAACAAGTAAATATTAGTTACCCAAAACTCTCTCTTTACTCGATCTGCAATGGTTATTCCCTCATCGTCTTCATTGACATAATAATCATCCCATGTCAATGCAGGACGGGTATTGAAGATAGTACCATGCTCATCCTTATCGTCCACAACACCTGGGTACTCATGTTTGATAATAACTCCAAGTTGTGCTTGATATGTGTAGTCTTTCTTGGGCTGGTAATTGGTATACTTGAATTGCCTACATAGGAATTAACCACGGCAAGGTCAGTTGGCACTGCAATCATATATATGTTAATAACAATTGAAGATTTATAATTTAGCAATCCCGTGGTTAATTCCTATGTATGACCTCAAGTTCCTATAATGCAGCAATGCTGTGGTTAATTCCTATATATTCATGACCTCGAGTTCTCAAAAAATGTCCAATCTAACCATTCAATATCTTCCATATAAATTTACCCCATTACATGTGATTATAGCTAGATAATGGAAATTTAATGATTGACATGTGAAACTAACCAAAGCACTAACTGATAAAGGGCAGTTTGTACTCACTTGTCTCCCTCAGGTATTAGGGCAATCCTGCCGACACGCGACGGCATATGTAATTTGGTTCGCGACTTCTTCTTCCTCCCCCTTTGTTGAGCAGCTTCATTGCTCCTTTGGGAGCCATTGCCACTGCAATTACTGCCAACACCACTCATCCTTTGCGAAACGTTGTCACTATTGTTGGTACCAGAAGCACTTCTCCTTTCTGAGGTACAACCTCTAGGTTGGCGACCTCCACGTCGAATGGGATGAATATGATTCATATCCTGCATTGTTAAAATATGAAGTTAGTGCCAATTTATCAATATTTACATATACAAAGCATGAAATAAAATCCAATCAAATGACCATTTGTTACCACCATATGGAAAATCAAAACAAAGAGATATCACAAAATAGAGAACAAGTTAATTGGTATTTCCAATAGTCCAGCTCCAAATATCAAACAAACATGTACAAACTACACAAGGTATTTTAGAAGAAACAATTGAAGCACAACAACAGGAAATTTAGAAATAATTTGGATCATAAGTTGGAGGTTGGAGCTCCTCATCTTCATCCTCGTCATATTCATATTCATCTTCATCTTCAACAATTTCTTTTTGAGGATCAACATTCTGGTGTTGCAAAATTTCCAAATCTTTTGGATTTGTTACTTCATATGAGATCAATAGAAGTGTAATTTCGAAGTCATTCCCTATGTCGATGACAAAGGTGCCTTGCAAACCATCCTCCTGAGTGCTATTTGGAGGAATATATCCATGTGGGGCTACATGATATGCAACCCACCATTTCAATATATCCGGTCTAGTCTTACACGTGTATGGTAGGTAATAGACATGTGTAACTTGACTTGCCATGACAAATGGATCAAAATTTGAAAGCCTAGATGTGTCATTGACCTCTATCAAGCCCAAATTTTCAGTTCGCCTAACTCCATTTGGTGTTGGATCAAACTAATGGCAATCAAATAAAACCAGCTCAAGATGCATGCTGCCTTCCCAAGTAATTTTTATGATGTCGTCAATGACACCATAATACTCCAACACATTGTTGTTCCCGCCAACACTAGACACACAGACACCACTGTTAGTTGTAGTCAGTCCAGATGTCCCGCTCTCATACTTTGATGAGCGAAATTTGTATCCATTCACATCATGGCATCCATAAGTAGCAACTCTTGTGCGAAAACCGTAAGACATTTGGCATAAGGTATTAGGAATGGTAGATAACTTTATGCACTACAAATAAACAATTAATTGTATTAGCTTTAGGTGATTTCAGATTACTACAAAGATGTTTCTCAAGTGTTATAAGTTGAAGTGTTGACGATAATTACTTGAGTTTTGAACCAATCAAAAAAATTGGGCCCAGGATGCATAGGGCGGCTCGATTTCCAACCATTTAACCTTAAATCCCGAAGTTGATTTTTAGTTGGTTTTATTCTGCTCTTCCAATGTTCTTTACAAAATTTACTACATAAAAAGGGTTAGTTACAATTACGTAAATATAATTAAAGAAATGTGAGTTGGGTTGCATAATTTCAGCACATACACGAAGTAATCATCCATCTCTCGCACATACATGAAGATCGTCAACTAATGGTTGTATTAGAATATTTCATTTTTTCCCAGGATGTTCAGGTCCGGGGATAACAAGGCCAAGGAATATGTACTCCGGCTTCAAGAGCATGCCCGGTGAAATATTTAATGGAGCCACAAACACTGGCCAATATGAGTAAGGAGCAGCACCCAAACTAAATGGTGTGAAACCATCAGTTGCTATAGCAAGGCGCACATTTCTAGGATCACTTGCAAAGTTTGGGAAGTCCTCGTCAAATTGTTGCCAATCTTCCCCATCACATGGGTGCACCATCTTACCAGACGTTGACTGACTATGTGACTGCATTAGCTTTGCTGTCTCCTCATGTGCATACAACCTTTGTAGTCTATCTATAATGGGGAGGTACCGTAATACTTTATGTGGGACTTTATTATGGCATACCTCGTAGCGAGAGGTATCACATAAGTCACACTTGTCTTTATGCTCATTATCTTTCCAGTAAAGCATGCATGTAGTTATTATAGCACACATCAATTTTCACATATGGCATTCCGAGACCCTCTAACAACTTTTTTGAATGGTAGAAGTCCTCAAACAACTTAGACTCTAGAGGCAAAAGTTCATGAATTATCTATAATACATCGTCATAGTGTGTAATTGACATATTGTATTGTGACTTCATAGCTAGCAAACGAGCGACAACAGACAGACATGAGTGTGTTGTGTTCTCATGGACTAGTTCGTCAGCGCTAGCGACCATTCTATAGAAAGCCTAGGCAGAGGCCGTTGGCTCCTCATCAATTTCCGGTGGATGGTCACCGCCTAGGTCAATCAACAGATTGTCCATCCGATTACATTCATTGATTTCCTCGTGATCTATTGAAGGTTCGTGTTCATCATGTGTTGTCCATGTTTGATAGTTTGATCTAAACCCATATTTACTTAAAGTGCAACTCTACAATATGCCTGTTGTGCCTAAAATACTTCCTGCACATTGCACATGGACACTTAATGGTGTCACCTTCAACTTCCCTATGATTTGAGAATGCATGATCTAAGAACTGTGTAGTTTGTTCAATCCATTCATTTGAGGCTTTACCACGCTGCCAGCCACTATACATCCATTCATGGTCTGCCATGAAATAGTTCTATGTGCACAACATGAATATATCAGGTATAAAATTATATTTATTAAAACTAGGTATGTTGCATCTATACTGTAGAAATATCCTATGGTGTTGTGCCCAATTTAAGATTAAACCATCATGGCATAGTGCAGAAAACGTGCCTCAGAAGTCCGGAAAGACGAACTAATCAAAACGTGCTTAGCTAGGCCGCTAGTGCACTTTATTCCTAACAATTTCGTTTCAAGCATCAAGTGACATTAGTAGTAGCATAAGTTAGTACCAGCACTTTCTCTTAGAAGGCAATTAATTTATACAATGATATAGTCTCTACATGTGTATATGAATATACCAAGGACGAGATTTGACCGGTGGCTCCTCGTGGTGGGGGTGCCCCTTGGAGAGGGTGTACGCTGCCAGGAGGGTGCACGTCACGATCCCAACATAGGTGATCTTCTCCCACTTAGCTGTCTCATCTACGAGAGAAGATCAAAGGCAAAATTCAAAACCAAATCAACAACCGATGGGGGATCCAAATCAAAAACCTAGGGAGGCGGGGCGGAGCTAGGGCTTTGGGACGACGGGGCGGAGCCTGGTGTGTCGGGGCGGCGGGGATGCACGGGGGCAACCTGAGATGGTGGGGACCTAAGGTTGCCGGAGATGAGGGCGAGGGGATGGGGCGGAGGAGGTGGGCGAGGGAATGGGGCGGAGGAGGTGGTGGGCGATGGGAGGAAGCAGATCGATGGGTGCGGCGGCTGTTGCTATGTTCATTTGGGGAGAATATTGGGACTTAGAGTTTTAGGGTCCCGTGGCGCGTTGCAAGAATTCAGCGGGCGGGCTGGAGCGGGTTGGAGGGAAATTTTGCAATTTTCCTGACGGTGCTGACAAGCGGGACCCACTCGTCAACGACCCAACGAAAATAAGGTGCGGTGAGTCAAGTTCGTATGGACGGTCTAGATGTCTTTGGTAAAAAATGGACGGTCCGAATGAGATACCCGTTCGGACTGTCTAAACGTTCCACTCAATCGTGTCCGTCCAAATTCAATCGGACAGTTCATATGAAGAGGCACGTTCGAATTGTTTGAACGTTTCTGATCAATCCAGTCCGTTCAAAAACAATTGGATGGTCCACAAGGTTTCGCATTTGAAGAACTAGGCGCGCTAGGGTTAGGTTCGAAATTAGTTTTGATCGAACAAGGAAGGTTTGACCGAGCTGTTTTAAATAGAAATAAATTTCTAAAAATTCTGAAAATTTTTGTGGGTGCTCTCAGGATCAAATAGGACTTATGAAAAATCAAAACGCCACTGTTGGTTTTCTTATGAAAAATCAAAACGCCACTGTTGGTTTTCCATTTTGGTAAAATAACTTCGTTTTCAAATCAGCCTTTTTTATTTGGTTAGAAGTTTGATGGGGCCAAAATAATTTTGAAAAATTCCAAAAAAATTATAATAATCTGTGATAAATAATCTAGTATTTTACAAAATTGTTTCCAGAAATTTTGATACACAAATTTTCTGAAATTAAATAGAATATTGGTTTCAAGTCAAAATTTTGAATTTCTAGACCAAAGTTTTGAACCCAAGTGCAAACTTATGAATTTCAACAAATGTTTTTGAAACTCTCATACTTTTATACATTTGAAACACAAACAAAAGTTCAGGATGCTACAGTGGGTGAGGGGATGGGGCGGAGCTGTGGCGTCGAGGGTGGGGGAGGACGGTGGGGGCAACCTAAAGGGGTGGGGAGGGCGGTGGGAGCTAGGGAGGCGGGGCTGCGCGGTGGACCTAGGGAGGCAGGGCAGACCTGGGGAGGCAGGGCAGAGCCACTACAACACGGATATGGATTCTAGGGCGTTTAACTAAACCTGGTGTTTAGATTAAGTGCCACCGAATAACAATTCCATGGCATTTATCTTAATTTATGGAATTGTTATTCGGTGGCACTTAAGTTAAACGCCATGTATAGTTAAACGCCCTAGAATCCATATCCGTGTTGTAGTGGTTCGCTTGCCTCCCAGTCCGCCTCAGCTTCGCTTCCTAGGTCCGCCACAGCCCTGCCTCCCAGCCTCCCATCGTCCTCCCCACCTCAGTCGCCCCACCCCGTCGTGCCGACGATGGCGTGGAAGCGGCGGGGGCGACAGGCGTGGCTGGAGTTGGCATAGAGGCGGCACGCAATTTGGGGATGAGCTTTCTAGGTATTTTCACAGGAGAGAAAGGGCTTTGATCTGCTTGTTGGGCGGTGAGCGCTGTGTAGCGATGGAAATTTTGTTGCACAAGGCTGCTAGATCTATTTGGTTGACTAGAACCAAAATCAAACTTTAAAAGTTTGATCGGTGGGTTAAAAATATCAAATAAATTTATAAAAATACAAAATTTCTTAGAGAAGCTACTGGGATGATATAGACCCAAAATAAATTTTGAAAACTCACTGATCGTGTTTTAAAATGCTTAAATAAATCCTTTAACCGAAAAGGGTTAATTAAAGAACATGGATTTTCTTAAGGTCAAATTGATCTCTAAAATGTTGACAAAAAATATTTTTATTCAAGATAATTTATCTAGTATTTGAGTAAATTAATTACGAGAGTTCTTTACTGTGAGAACCCGGAGTTGAACTGGCGACACGGACCCTCAACCCGCCTGTCGCCGGTCCAAGCACCTATCGCCAGTTCAACTGGCGATAGGAAACTGAATAGTTTTCCTCTTTCTGCGACTTAAGGGTTTAAGGGTTTACGGTTTAGGTTAGGGGTTTCGGGTTTTAGGGGATGCTGGGTGTACTCCTTCATACAATGCATGTTTGTTCAATGCATATAGACGCCTATAGCTTAATGCACGCGACACATCGATGCAACAGTCAACTCGATAAAAAGCAACCGCAATGACGTGTCTACCATTTAGTTACATGCTTTATGAGATTGAACATAATTGTGTACAGAATGGGAGACTACCGAGGTACAAGCTTCTCCGTCGGTGCCTAATGGTAGAAGGTGCCTCGCACTACCCACATAGAGTGTTCTACAGGGGGGCGCCTCGGACGTGGCTGGCCGTCATTGTAGTGGCATGCACATATGCAGCTAGGGTTCGCGCATCAGCATGTGGGATCATAGGAACTTCCTATGTTCACGACCTCCTCGTTGCCCCTCTCGCGCTGCATCTGTTGGCGGAGGTCATCATTTTGCTTGTTGAGATTGTCAATCCATGCCTCCAACTCAAAGATTCGGTCCCACAATCTATCCACGTACATCACAACATGTTGTTCATGGGGAGGATCGATCCAGCAGACAAAGTCGCATTTCTCCATCTGCTGCAAGGGATGGTTAGCATAGAGAATGTATTAGTAGAAACATGAACAAAACTATTTGCTAATTGTACCCAGAGTGTGGGCATCGGAAGAAACTTCGTCCGCCATCGAAAGGGCCGTCCGTGACTTGCACGACAGCATCCTCTCTGTGTCCGCATTTCGGCCATACCGGTTGAGCATGCTTGTTCGGCATCAACCGGTAGTTAGGGCCGAAGTCTTCCCTCCTTTCGAGGGGAAGGTCTTGCTTCGGCGACCCCGGTTGGACTGGTCCCTCGACGTCTGCCATAGTATGTTACTGTACGATGGAGAAGGTTCTTCTCCCTATGGTTTCAAGGGTCCAGTGGTCCTATTTTATAGCCCGCGGGGGGAGGCTAACAAAGTGGGTAATGTGTTAGCTTGCAGATGACAAGACCAGACGGGGTTGGCTGCTTTGCATAGAGACAAGGCCAAACAGGACAGCTTTTCGCAGTGACAAGACCACACGGGGTAGCTTTGTGCAATGACAAGACCACACGGGGTAGCTTTACGCAGTGACAAAGGAAACCAACAAGCTTGAGTTTGCTCAAATTGGAGTTACGGAAAAATACTTATGCATTTTTGAAATTAAAGCAATTTTTAGTGCAACAATAACACTAAACCTAAAGTAATTCTACTAACAACATTTTCTGGAACGACCACAAGATTCAAACCAATTTTAGATTCAAGTATATTTAAAATAGAAACCAGCAAAATTTGAAATCATCCAAAAAGCAGTTAAAATCAGTTTGACCTTATGAAATTTGTATGTCCTTATTTAAACCTTGTCGGTTTAAATATTATAAATTAAGTATTGAAATTGTGAACACTAAGTTTTGAAAATTTATATGGGATCTATATCATCCTAGTAGCTTCTCTGAAAAATTTCATATTTTTATAATTTTATTTGCTATTTTTAACTCCCTAGGCAAACCTGAATCATCTGAATTGTGCGCTAGCCGTTAGACTTGAATTGGACTGTCCAGATCATTTGGGCCGTTCGGACCGTCCGAACAGCTCACTCAATCCGGACCGTCGAATCGCGATCGGACGGTCCAAAATCGAATAACTTTAAAACTGCATAACTAATTCAAAGTAACTTCAAATCAAGTGAAACCAATTGTGATAATTTTCTTTACTTTAATTTGGAATAGGTTTCAAACTTATCTCTATCCCAGAAATTATAGTTTTTGAAATTAATCCAAAACCGAATATTTTTACACTACAAAATGCTTTTAACATTGCAAATTCATAACTAATTCATATGAACTCCAATTGAGGTGAACCAAGTTATTCAAGTCTTATAATTTTATTTTCTATTTATCTATGCCATCCTTATCTCCACCTTTATTCGGTTTGACCTTATGAAATTTGTATGTCCTTATTCAAACCTTGTCGGTTTAAATATTTTAAATTAAGTATTTGAATCATGAACAGTAAGTTTTCAAAATTTATATGGGATCTATATCATCCTAGTAGCTTCTCTAAATTTTTTTATATTTTTATAATTTTATTTGCTATTTTTAACTCCCTTGGCAAACCTGAATCATCTGAGTTGCGTGCGAGCCGTTAGATTTGAATCGAACTGTCCAGATCGTTTGGGCCGTTCGGACCGTCCGAACAGCTCACTCGATCTGGACCGTTAGATCTTAATCGGACCATCCGCATAGATTGGGCCGTTTGGACCGTCCAAATAGCTCACTCAATCCAGACCGTCGAATCGCAATCGGATGGTCCAAAATAGAATAATTTCAAAACTGCATAACTAATTCAAAGTAACTTCAAATCAAGTGAAACAAATTTTGATAATTTTATTTTTAAGTGAACTTTAATTTGGAACAGGTTTCAAACTTATCTCTATCCAAGAAATTATTGTTTTTGAAATTAATCCAAAACCGAATATTTTTTACACTACAAAATGCTTTTAACTTTAGAAATTCATAACTAATTCATGTGAACTCCAATTGAGGTGAACCAAGTTATTTTGGTCTTATAATTTTATTTTATATTTATCTATGTAACCCTTATCTCTACCACTGTTATACAAAATTTCAGCACTTTGAATTTTACGGTATTTTTCCGTGTTTCTGGAAAATGAAAAACATTTGAAATGAATAAAATAAACTTTAATTAAATTCAATAAAAAATAATCGGGATTGCATTCTCGGACAACTAAAATTTCACTTGCATCACTGTAACAGCCTCAAGTTAGTGAACAATAATAATATGCATGTCATATCATTTTTGTCATTTTAAAGCATGTGCATAAGTTGTTACTTTTTAAAACCTCATTTCCAAACCCTAATTTCAAACTAGTTTTGAAGCTTCCAAAGCAAATACAAGTCAATACTTGTATTGAAACCTGGAAAGTACTTTTATCAAATACTAGATTATTTTTGTATTTTTACAAATCAGTTTGAATTTAAACCTTTTCGGTTAAGGATTTTAAAGTAAGTATTTAAACCATGAGTAATGAGTTTTTAGAATTTATATGGGACATATATCATCCCCGTAGCTTCTCTGAAAAGTTTTGTATTTTTATAAATTTATTTGATATTTATAAACCCCTGGTCAAACTTTTGAAGTTTGATTTTAAGTTCTAGTTGACTTTAGACCCAGCCCGAGCCTTATGAAATCATCCAATCTGGACCATTAGATCTTAATCGGACCGTTCGTGTAGATTGGGCCGTTCGAACCATCCGAACAGCCCACTCAATCCGGACCGTCGAATTGCGATCGGACGATCAAAAATAGAATAACTTCAAAACTACATAACTAATTCAAAGTAACTTCAAATCAAGTGAAACTAATTTTGATAATTTTATTTTTAAGTGACCTTTAATTTGGAATAGGTTTCAAACTTATCGCTATCCTAGAAATTATAGTTTTTGAAATTAATCTAAAACCGAATATTTTTTACACTACAAAATGCTTTTAACTTTGGAAATTCATAACTAATTAATGTGAACTCCAATTGAGATGAACCAAGTTATTTTGGTCTTATAATTTTATTTTATATTTATCTACGTTATCCTTATCTCCACCACTGTTCAGTTTGACCTTATGAAATTTCTATGTCCTTATTTAAACCTTGTCGGTTTAAACATTTTAAATTAAGTATTTGAATCATGAACAGTAAGTTTTCAAAATTTATATGGGATCTATATCATCCTAGTAGCTTCTCTGAAAAATTTCATATTTTTATAATTTTATTTGCTATTTTTAACTCCCTAGTGAAACCTGAAATCAGTTTGAACTTAAGAAAAACTTATGTTCCTATTTAAACCTTTGCGATTAAGGATTTTAAAATAAGTATTTAAATCTTAAATAGTGAGTTTTCAAAATTTATATGGGATCTATATCATCCTAGTAGCTTTTCTGAAAAATTTCATATTTTTATAATTTTATTTGCTATTTTTAACTCCCTAGAGAGGCTGACGAGTGGGCCAGGGCTGTCAGTCTCAGCGGCGAAACAAAACGGTTGGCTCAGACGAATGTGGATGGTCCGATCGCAAACGAACGACCCAGATTGAGTGGGGTGTTTGGACGGTCCGAACGGCCCAACTCATAATGATCGTACGATCAAAATCCAACGGTCACGAAAAGTCGCGCGCCTTAGTTTCAAACGAATGAAAAAGTGGCGCCATTGGATCTGGATTCAACGGTCAAGATCAACAGGCTATTCGGACGGTCTGAACGGCCCACTTGATCTGGACGGTCCGATCTAGATCCAACGGTCCAAAAGCAATGCGCATTCGGACTGTCCGAACGGCCCAATTGATCTTGGCAGTTGATTTTAAATCTAACAGCTCGCGCGCGTTGGGCTTGACCATTTGGAAAATGGCACGACCCAATTAAAATGTGGATGGTCCGATTGAAAATCGATGGCCCAGATTGCATGGAGCGTTCGGACGGTCTGAACGTCACAACTGATCTGGTCTGTCTGTTTCAAATTGAACGGTGGATATCACGTGGGCCAAAAAGATCTGAGCAGTTCGTTTCAAATCGAACGGCTCACGCGCAACCTGGAGGTTAAGCTAAGTATTTTGAACGTGGCTCGGGTCGGTCCGATTGGCAAAGTTGGGTCTAACCAAGTCACTAGGGTTTGAGTCGCTACTGTGCTAAGAGGCTTGGGCTGGGTCTAGGGTCAACTAGAACTAAAATCAAACTTCAAAAGTTTGATCAGAGGGTTAAAAATATCAAATAAATTTATAAAAATATAAAAATTTTATAGAAGCTCTTTGGGATGATGTATGTCCCATATAAATTTTGAAAACTCATTATTCAAGGTTTAAATACTTATTTTAAAATCCTTAACTCGCAAATGTTTAAATAGGAACATATGTTTTTCTTAAGTTCAAACTTATTTCAAGAATTTGACAAAATAATATTAATTTGTGAAAAATAATCTAGTATTTGATAAAAATACTTCCTAGGCTTCAATACAAGCATTAACTTGTATTTTTATTTGAAGTTTTAGGACAAGTTTGAAATTAGGGTTTGGAAATGAGGTTTTAAAAAGTAACAACTTATGCACATGCTCTTAAAAATGACAAATATGATATGAAATGCATCTTATTACTGTTCACTAACTTGAGGCTGTTACACATCCAAACGCTACCTAAATTTTTTCGCGCGAACGCGTGAAGTGCAGGAATTTCCAAACAATTAACCTGACAGTTTTAACCATCAGGAAAATCTATTATATTGACGGTTTTATTATAACCGTCGGGAAATTTGGAATTTTGCTGAGGGAGTTTCTATTCCCGTGACCAAAATAGTATAACTTGACGGTCGTTGCGGACCCGTCAGCATAATTTGGGTAAACGTGACGGTCGGAGCAGGCCCGTCAGCGTAATTCGTGACCCTCAGGTTTGCTCTGTTTTCTAGTAGGACGTGCTTCGAGAGCACATGATCCTATCGGCCCATTTGTCAGCATCCTCCAGAGTTAATTTATGCTCTATTACTAGCTCCCCACAGTGCTCGGTATCTGTCAGCTCCTACCGAAGTTACTTCCCGTCATGCCTTTCTATCGCACTTAAGAGGAAGGGAGAATCTGTTCAATGCAAAAAATTGTCTTTGCGCCATTGAAACCTAAATGTTGGTTTGATTTTTATACTAGACAGCTTGATGCATGTCTATGTGTTAAGTTAGATATAGATGATTAGAATTGAGCTTTAGTATTAATGAATGACCAATAATTAGCAAGGACTGAGACCGAGCAGATCGTATGTATGCTGATTGGCTAGTATCAACGATAGTGTTAGGTAATTTCACAAAATATTGACTAGATTAGAGATAATCTTACACATAGAAATTTTATGATATTTAGCATGTCTATTTAATCATTTTGTAGGCGTACTTATTAATAAAATATTGGGGGAGTAAAAGCATCATTTATATGGATATGATTATTAATTTTTCTTATTTTCAAATATGTCATTTTTAACCTTATCTTCGCAATTTTATTTGGATAATCTGCCTACAAGTTTTTGTATATAAAAAAGGATCAATTTTAAATTTATTAATATGGAATAGTACAAGAAATGTGTTTTCAAATTAACTCATAACTAAAAAAATTAGTCAAGCTCGTTTGATTAGTTATTTGCACAATGAATGTCGTTAAAAATAATGAAGTGATAACCAAAGGAAAATAATAAACTTGAAAATACATTTACTATTGGTGTAATATTATTTTCACTCAATATAAAGTAATTTATTGTCGTATTGAAGGAAAAATAAATGTCTCATTGAAATGGAAAATTGCTATCGTTGAATACATGGAAGTCATTTTAACCTTTTAAAGCCTTATTTGTTATTTATCACGAAGGATGTTTAAGATAAATGATACACACATCTTGGAAGCGCCTAGAAGAATTGCGATTTTGCATGTGAAAATATTTTCAAGAAATTTTCTAAAAGAATTTAGGAAAGATAAATTGTGGAGATATTATTTTTGGAGAAATTTATAGATAGATTATGTATGTAGGTATATATTATATGTAGTCAGAAGAAACTTACTAGCCTAGAAATTCTAGCATGTGTATATATACCTAGAAATTTCTTTGGAACATTTCTGTATTACTTATTCAAATTTGAAGATATTTTAGCATGTACTCCCTCTGCCTTTCTTAAATAACATTTTAGAATCCTCGATGTCAAACTTTCTAAAAATTGCTAATCATTATGTTTTAAACTATCTAGATTGGCTATATGAAAATCACATCACAAGATTTGTCACGAAATGGGGATTCTAGTAGTCGCAAACCGTGAAAAGCCAATAACATCATTTTAAAAAAAACATAGAGAGTATATCGACAAACATCTCGAGAGGGGAGGGGGATTTTCTATTAGCTTTGTTTAGGACAAAATAAAATATGGTTATTGGCTACAAACATCTTGGTCCATTTCTATTAGTTTTATTTATGACAAATTAAAAGAAGGTTATTGACTATATTTTACCATAGCCTACAAGAAGGGATCTTGCTTCGCAGGTGACAATAGAGTAAAAAAAATAGTGTTAAGGGAAAGGAAAATATTTGTACATATTGTTTAGAGTGTTTGGGAACATACCGCTTTGGACAAATCAAGGGTCATGCAATGATGTGCTCCATCAACAAGTTTCATTTATTGTAAAAATAGATATAATTCCTCTTGAACAACAAACAAAATGAAAAAAGAATACTCTTCTTACATATTTATCTATGAGAAATTTAGCTTGTTCATCTTTCCTTCACAACTCATAGTCAAATATTCACAACATAACATATATTGGCTTGTAGTCAACGGTACACTATCCTGCATGCATGCCCATTGCAACCATTGTACTGAGTGAATCATGTGATGTTCAAAATGAACGAATAGTATGGCCTCGGAGACCTTCGATTCAAAATGGACGTGCAGGACCAACGAAGACGAGATTTTACGGTCTTCTAAGTTTTCACAAGTTACTCAGACGCTCTCTTTCACTTCCATTGTGGCCGTCCATAGCTTAATAATCCGATGGCTTGGGAAGGACCAAACGTCACTTCCCTATTGCTTCTTCAATGACAACGAATCCAATTTCACAACTATCTTATATATATATTTGTTTGTCTGCATATGGTCCCACAATGGTTAGCAAGTGCTTAGCCATATGCCTATACCTACTAGCCAGATTCATATATATTCAACCTTTTTCATGCCCTACGTATTCATATCACTTGAAAGTTCAAACCATCATAAAAATTGGAACATATTCAACATTAAGTGACCCATATAATATTGCAGAAACAGCAGCACCAACCAAACAGCAATTTCAAACCACAAGCTCCCATCACTAAATAAAAGCCCTAAAGATAACCTCCCATGGCCACTTCTTTTCCTTCGGCTGCCATCCCCAATCTTTATTACCTCCCTTTAAATACCCCCTCCACTCCACCCTCCTCTACTCGTGCTAAAACCCGAAAAGCAGCAAAGCATCCCCCACAAAGAAACTCTCTCCTCACCTCTTCCTCACGAACCCAACGACACCAAAATCAGTTGTAAGAAAGAAGAAGAGTTGCAAGCAAACTAAGACAGAGATGGAGTCAAGTATGGCGCGTCGGCTGTGGCAGGTGGTGCGCACCGTGCTGTTCATGCTCCGCAAGGGCATGTCCAAGCGGAAGCTGGCCGTGGACCTCCACCTCCTCCTCCACCGCGGCAAGATCGCCGGCAAGGCCCTCGGCAAGCTCATGACCACTCACAGCCACAGCCACCACGACCACGCCGCTTCCACGGCGGCGGCCGCGGAGGTGCCGAAGCCGTCGTTGTCGTGCCGCGCCCTCGACCCGGCCCTCGCCGTCTACGACCCGCGCGGCGCCGGCCACGAGGTGGAGTTCAGCTGCAGCAACACCCCCTCCTACCCCTCCCTCCACCTCATCCCCACCGGCAAGCGCCGCCGCCGCAACCACCGCCGCAGAGACCGCGGCGCCAACGGCGCCGAGCCCGGGTGGTACAACTACGACGCGGCCGACATTGCCAGGGTCTTCGAGATCCTCAACAACGAGCAGCTTTTTAGCGACGACGGCCCGGCGCCCCTCGCCGTGGCGGCGACGCCGTCCCCCGCTCTGCGGTCGAGCTTCGGCCGCAGCCCTGCCCCGGTGAGGCAGCTTCGGATCACCGACTCGCCGTTCCCGCTGAGGAACGACGCGGCGGCGGAGGACGGCGGGCAGGTGGACCGCAAGGCGGAGGAATTCATCAAGAAATTCTACGAGCAGCTGCGCACGCAGAGCCTCGCCGCCGCTACGCCAGACTACGGGTACGCGCGTCCGGTGACCGGCGTCGCCTACTAGGGGCTCAGCTACGTGCCGAAGTGTCCACAGGTGTTGGCTAGTTCCTGCATGCATGTCGACTAGCTAGTTCAATTGACACTTTTGTTTTGTTCCAAGTATGACGTGTGTACGTGCTACAGTAGGACATATATGTTTGGCCATGGATCAAGCATGTTTGTAGAGAGCTACTACTCTTAATAATTTTCTTGGGGATGTCAGATTTTGCATGCTTAGATCCATGCATGTATATGCCGTATACAGGTATACTAGACTAGTAGTATACTAGTATCACTACTATATATTAGTATAGTACTAGAAGGTCAAAGGCTGTACACACCTTGCCTAGCTTGTAACTATGTTGTATGCTGAGCTTGTGGTTGATCAAATTAAGAAGGAAGTTATACATGTAAGGCTCAATGATTCAGTTGGAATATTTGTGCTAATTTTTTTGTCGTACGTACACGTTGGAATTGAAGGCCACTAGGCCAGTACCACAACACAACACTGGTACTTGACAAAATTTCTTACTTTGTTTCTTCTTTTCTTGGCCAAGCTTGTACGTATTGGTCTAGAACTCTAATTCTAGAACAAGTAGTTTTCGTACGATCTTTGCTCGGCTGCTGTCGCGGATCGATCGAGTTGTCAAACATCAGAGAATCGTATAATAATCATATGAACAAATTAGCTTTATGTTTGATGGCATACATCTACAGATTCATTTTTCTTTTCCGATTTTTCGACTTTTCGTAGCGAACTTCTGATTCATTTTACCCTGAATGGATTCTCTTTACTAATTATGATCCGATTTCGTCATCGTATATGTACCGGACACGGCACATGCACCGATTGGGCCAAATCGGTTTTCTTCTCCATTAAAGACTCTTGTTTTTGAGTCTATACACTACCGGGCTCAGCGGCTTTGCGAGTGCGGTGGCACTTTCGCAAAGGGCGAAACACTTCGACAGCGGCTTTGCCGAAAGTGCCACCCACGGCATATCTCACACGGCATAGTTTACGGCGGCAAAAAGCTTTTTGCCGAGTGCTTTTCATCGAGCACTCGGCAAAGGCTTTTGCCGAAAGCGAAGCGACCCTCGGCAAACAAAAGGTAGTGGACGGTGAGAACACGGAGGCGGCGTCGCTTGCGAAAGTGCCGGGACGGAATGACACTCGGCAATGCCTTCTATTTTGCCGAGTGTCGTCATAATGACACTCGGCAATGCCTTCTAGTTTGCCGAGTGTCATGGTAAAAACACTCGGCAAAGGAACGTTTCTGAGCATTCTGGGAACATACTTTGCCGAGTGTTTTTACCATGACACTCGGCAAATATTAAACACTCGGCAAACAATGTTCCCAGAATGCTCAGAAACGTCACTTTGCCGAGTGTTTTTACCATGACACTCGGCAAAGCCTCCCTTTGCCGAGTGTAACACACGGCAAAGTGGCCAAAAACTGACTATTTTAATTGTTTATTGCACCCCACTCAAACAAGTCACAATATCACAGATATATCAACAAGTAATCACCACAAGTAATCACATATAGTCCACAATATATCACATATATCACCACAAGTCACAATATATCACATATATCACCACAAGTCACAATATATCACATATCACAAGTCACAATATATCACATATCACAAGTCACGATATATCACATATAGTCCATCATTCACCAAGTTGGCCACCCCGACTGATGTGATGAGTCATAAGGCACATCATTCAAAGCCGCGATTGATTACGCACAAAGGAGAAGAGATTGCATGTGTGAGACAAGATTTAAGGTAAAGCAAAGCACAAGCGAAAGCAATAAACATGGTAAGTAAAGAGCTCAAGGTAGAGAAGGCAAACTCACAGGAGTAGTTGCAGGAGGAGGTGGAGGAGGGAATAGCTCCGGTGGCAGAGGTTGACCCATCCTCTCGCCAAGACTTTGCATCCACTGAAACATCTGCTCCATCCTCTGCCGCTCGCCCTCATTCCTCTGCCGATCGGCCTCCATCCTCGCCGCCATCTCCTGCCGTAGCCTCTTCTCTTCTTCCAGCTGGGCCTACAATATTCCACCCCAATGTTACAATGCAAAGCAAAGGTATGTAAAAATTAATGAACGACGAATAAAACAGAAATAACCTGGAGTGCCTCCATCCGGGACTGTGCAGTGTCCGGCCGTGGGCGTATGGCCGGGCTTGAGCTCGTGCCCCTTGATCGAATCTGGGAGAGAGTGGGAGTAGTGGCCGTGTCGAGTGTGCTGTCGCCAATCCAGTACCGCCCATGCTTCTTGCCTCCTCCCACCCTCATGACGACTTCTCCATCAAGGTCCTGGGTGCTCGGATCGTACTCTGGCCCATGGACCGCCCTTGCCATCGATGTGTACTCACTGAGGCGGCTGTGGACGGTCGCATTGCTGTACACCGAGGGCGGGTCCTCCGGGTTGTAGTCGACGTTGGACGTCGCCTTGCCCTTGTGGGCCAAAGCCCATGCCTTGAACTGGGAGCAAGGCTGGCCACCATGTGACGACGACTGCGAAAAAAACAGCAAGATGATTAGAAATTATGCAGAATTGAGCGTTATAATAAAGAAATGAATTCGCATACCCATGTAGCCGCGAATTAAATCGAGGCTCTGATTGCCTTGATGGTGTGGTGCACTGGCATCATCAAACGCCGCTCGACAAGCGTTGTCGTCTCCTCCCACTCGGCGGCGCACCACTTGTCCACCATCATGCCCGGCCTTTGGAGATCTTTGGCGCACCACCACGGAGGCACCTACGTCATCAAGTATATGACATATAAGAAGATCAAATTAAGCGTGCTTAATCTCGGAAAAAATCAGTATTAATGTTCTATATTTACTGTATGTATTCTTCCGGATTGACCTCATGTTTCTTGCTTGAGTTTTGTTGATCTTCAAACCAAGGTAGGTAGCTTTGTATGTTACGATGGCACGGGCCGCGCCTCGTAATGCATGTCCTTCACGAGTTTATAACGGGCTTTGTGAGCCACACTAGCCGCCTTGGCCTCATATCCTCCGGCATCTGAAGAAATCCTGCATATAGACGCGATGTATCCGATCATTATTTCAAGAATGTCCAATGAATGCGATGTATTGAGCAATGTAGTGCGAGGAAGACTTACCCACATTTCATTTGTCACCGCGCCGCCTTGTTGGCGAATACCCCGCCATCCGATCCGTAAATCGGGAAGGCGTAGTGGTCCCATGTGTAGGCGGCTCCGCCTCCGCCAAACGCAACGTGCCAGGAAGTGTAGCTGCACAAAAGACCAGGATGCCATTGACATGGCGTTTGTGATCACCGCACCACAAGCGTCCAACCCCGCCCAAGTGATTGAGATAAATTATTAGTTTCTATTGTGATTTTCAACATATCAAATGAAAAAGTAGTGATAACATCTAAAGTTACTTACCTAGCCCGATGGGTTGAATCGTGGCGTCTCTCACGAGTGTCGGTGCGCCTCGGGAGGGTCGAGGACCTCGCAACCCGGACACCCGACGAACCAGAGGAAGCGGAACCCCCGCCGCCTCCAACTCCTCCTCCTCCTCCTCCTCCTCCGCCTCCTCCGCTCCTCCTCCCCTCCTCCTGCCCCCTCAAGAGTGCTCCTCCTCCTCCTCCCTCCTCTCCTCCTCCGCTCCCCCTCAAGAGTGCTCCTCCCTCCCTCCTCCTGCTCCTGCTCCCCTACTCCTGCTCCCCATTGCATCAGTGCATCAGCCGTCTTTGGTAAAGCGACCTTACGTTCCTCATACCGCCCACCATCTTTGTTCAATCACCGCAATTAAAAGAGTAAACCAATAAGCAGAGATAAACAAGGCGACTTAGAAAGAGATGCAAAATAAACAAAACATAATTAGAAAATAACAAAGTATTA
The DNA here is from genome assembly GCA_036346405.1 of Phyllostachys edulis. Lineage (NCBI taxonomy): Eukaryota > Viridiplantae > Streptophyta > Magnoliopsida > Poales > Poaceae > Phyllostachys > Phyllostachys edulis. The sequence goes on along the minus strand of CM070555.1, from coordinate 28,467,742 downwards.
CATGTATTAGAAATAATCGAGAATGATCGGGATTATTTGGATCATAAGTCTCATCATCACTATCACCATGTCCATATAATCAACACTATTGAAGGAGCAATGTTGTCATCACTGTCATTGCCTAAATGTAATCGCTGAAGTAATTCTAAGTCCTTCACATTTTGAACCTCATCTCCAGCGTCCTCGTCAACAACCCTTTCATTGTCTACTTCCATTCCGATCGCTTCGGTTAAGTCTATCTCAAAACTCCCTTCTAGCCCCTCTTCTTGAAAGAACTCTCGGTCATATGTGTTTGGGTCAAAATTGTAATCTTCATTGTTTGGGACAGGTAGTTTACCGTGTGGCGATACCTTGTACACAACATCCCAACCCTTAAGACGGTCGTCTTTTTGGCACGGGTATGAGAGATAATATACTTGTGTGGCCTGTTGAGCCACAATATACACATCGTCTCCTGGTAAGACGGATGGTCGTCAATTCGACTAGCCCAAGATTAGGGTCCGTCTCGTTACTTGAGGATCAAACCAATGGCATTTGAATATAGCGAGATTAAGAGGTTTGCAACCATGAAGCGTGAGTTCGTATATTTCTTCAATTCTTCCATAATACTCGACCCCATCAAGGCGGCGTAAAACTCCGGTATTTGTGGTTCTTCGATTGGGCGACTCTGCTCATGTCTTGTTGTGTGAAAGCGATATCCATTCACGTCATAACGGTAAATGAGCTTACCCTATAAACACGACCATCGGCAACTTTGTCTCAACTTCGGCACTCATAGGCGCATCGGTTTGGCCTCGCAAGCTCAAGCGAGATAGTTCGTTATATTATTCGCCGCGTCGAGCAACTTGTAATGTCAAGCGTAGTACGAGCTAAATTGGACAAGTACCTTTGTTTGAACCAAGAAATGAAATCGGACATTCCATTTCCGCACCTGTCTAAGAAGGGTCTCGACTTCTGCGGGTAGGTTCCTTGATTCACGCGAATTGATGATGAAATTCCTGCACCAACGAGAAACAAGGGGTTGGATGCGAGAATAGTGACTACTCGAGAACAAGTTTGTTGACAACTTACGCATGTACGGCTCCACTTGGAAGGTTGTTCAACACATATAGCATGATAGTCGCCACTCTTCATGTTTCAAGGTCTTGGGGTGCATCACTTGCACTTCGAGTTGCCCTCGGAAAATCTTGAGGTTCGATTCATTTTACTTGACATTATAACGAGGGGTGGATTGTGCACGCTAGGAAGGTTGTCACCATAGTGCGTTGTTGTGAAGTTTGACACCTCCTCCAAAATGTATGCCTCTGCAGCGGAAGCCTCAATTTTGCATTTATTTTTACATTTAGTTCGATGAACCTTTAGACATCTCTCAATTGGATAGCACCAACGCTTCACCTGACGGCCCCCCATTCGTGCCTCATACGGGAGGTGCAAAATCAAATCTTTGCATCGGATTGAAGAAGCGGGTGGAAAGATCTTCTCCAACTTCTGAGCAACACAGGTGCCATTCTTTCCAAGTCTGCAATCACGGTCAGAGATAACTCCTTGGCACAAAAGTGGCGGAAGAAATTGCTCAACTCTGCCGGCACTAGCCGACATGCTCGAGGACATAGCCTCGAACCATCACCGGAAGAAGCCGCTCAAGCCATATGTGGTAGTCATGACTCTTGAGCCCATTGATTCGCATAGTAGATAAGTTCACTCCCCTCCTCAGATATTTGCATACCCATCGAGGGAACATTAGCGTTTGGAACCATTCTAGTACTTCCCTCCTTTGGGGCTGGTCAAGGCAATTCGCCTTAGGCTTTCTCCATGTCCTGCCGCCTCTAGGAGGCTTCATTTCTTGCTTTGGTCTATCGCATAACGTTGCGGATCCCTCTAGCCTTAATGTTGTCCTTTGTCTTATCGGGAATGTCCATGATTGTTGCCCAAAGTGCCTCGGCGACATTCTTTTCGATGTGCATTACATCAATGTTATGTGGAAGAAGAAGGTCATCAAAATAGGGAGCCTCAACAAGCCCGACTTATGAGTCCATGCATGTTGCTCACCATATCCCACAAAACCACCTTCTTGATTGACCTCGAGAGCATCTATCGAGCACGAACCGCATGCACCGGTCATCATCTGCGGTGCGGGGTCTATAACTCGACACCTTCGTAAAGTTCTTGATGTCTCGTCTGAATGCATGGTCAAGAGGAGGAATTGTCGATGTTTGTCGAGCGAAGAATACTTGCCACCCTTGACAACCAAATGAACTTGAGTGCCTTGCATCTTGGGCATGGGAACTTCCGTGAACACACCGGTATGAGAATATCCCATCTGTAGGGAAGTCATGTAGGGAGTAGTGGTACCAAACATGCATTTTGAAGTTTCTCTTTGTAGCTCGATTCGTATGTCCATACCCTTCCTCCCAAGCACGGACCAATTCATCAATCACGGGCTCCATGAACACACCCATATTATTCCCGGTGTTAGGGAATTATCAACGACAAGAATATGTTACGTCGTTGGAAGAGAACGCCGGGGAGATTGAGGGGATAACGAACACGGGCCAACAAGTGTATGGGGTGCCATCATTCCATAAGTTGAACCCATCATTGCCGGTATAACGCGTACATTCTGAGCCTCTCTGACTTTCTCACGATGAATCACATCAAAGTGGGTCCATGCTTCACCATCGGATGGATGTACGGCTTCTCGAGATTATGTCGGCGTCCATTTTTGTGCCATGTCATCTGTTTAGCGGTTTCCTCGGTCATGTATAGCCGTTGGATCCTCGGTATGAGCGGAAGGTACCGTAGGATTTTCACGGGATGCATAAGTCGCCTCTTGACCATCACGAGTCTACCTCCGGGAACCTAGAGGATCCACACTTTGCCTGATGCTTTGCTTCGCGTGTTCTTTCCTAAATAGGATGCACCCCTTCGGACAAGCATGTATCTGCTCATATGGCATCTTAAGTGCGAAGGAGTTTCTTTGACTTCGTACATGCTCTTTGGCGAATGTGACCCTCAGGAAGCATCTTTGCCAAAAGCTATCAACATAACATCGGCGTCTCGACTCAAGCTAAGCCGGGACTTCAAGGCCATTCTGCGTCCAATGCCATCGGTTGAAAACCTTCGTGCGGCGTGAAGGGGTTTACGTACGCGGAGACAACATGTAAATGTCGCCTTTGCGGTTGCCTCGCTCCTCCTCCCTCGTCCTTTTGAAGTGTGCTTCATGATAGTCATTTAACATGTCTCCTACCCGCCATCGGCATCATAATCCTCGGCAGCGTGGTCTCACGACCTCCTCTCTCCACGATCGGATTCACCGTGGTAGATCCACCGGGTATAGTCTGCCGTAAATCCAAACTTACAAAGATGTTTACCCATGACCTCCTTTGTTTGTCGGCGTGTTTGCACATCTGCTGCGGGGACACCAAGTGGCGCAGCGCTCCTTTAACCTTGGCAAATGCTAGTTCAAGAAAGCATCGGTCTTCCCAATCCATTCATCGGACAACGAACCACGACTTGAGTGGCCCGTGTACATCCACTCACGGTCATCCATCCTCTAACATATCGGGGAGTAATATAAGAATCAAATGCATCTACGATCTTTCTCCTATCTAATAGGTGAAGATAGGTCCTAATCCCATTCGAGGATCGTAGATGAGGTTAGTTTCCATGCTCTACTCCTATCAAGGCAATTTGGCTGACACCTCCCATTGTTCTCCAAATACCGTCTGCCGGGGAGAGTGTGTATCAGGAGAACAACGAGGAGATGATGCGAAACTGTCTCGGATCGAGCGAACCATGAAACTAACCCCATCTACATCCGTGACTAATCAAAAGCGTGGACAATTCAAAGCAGATCACGGTTTTAGATATGGAAATATCGCATATTTCCAACGTATCTCTTCGAGCAGGAGAACGCCTAAGCGGAATTCGTGATCTCGACCATGATCACGGAAAATATATGATTAGGAGAAATCACGGTCAAAGTTACATCATGAATACTTCAAAAGTAAATAACAACACTTTTTTGTGATCGGTGGTAGTAGACATCATGTTTGTAAGGTAATGAGCCATCAAAACATTAAATAAATCCTTAATAAAGTAATTGAAACCCCGAACTAGATGTAAAAGCCTTGCGTAACTCCGAATAACAACTAACATGCAAGCGCAAGGGCGGGGGCGACAAGTTAAATTTTGAAAACTACTTAAACAACTTAGGGCATGCCACAGTTATTGTGGCACAAAATCATCTACCACGAGTGTGGCACAATATGGCAAGGGTTGTGTCCATGCCAATTGGGTCACCAAGCTAAGATATTGTGGTATGCTAAAAGTGTGGTAGCAAACCAACGACACGATGGCCGACATGCACATTTGGATAAGATATGATCAAACTGCTTGCCTTTCTGGAGATGCTTAACCTGCTGCAGAGGAATACTCTCCCAATCGATAATATCGTTGGTACCTATCGCAAACGAGAAAATCCAATAAAAGCAGCGAACACGAAAAAGATTCAAAAATCCAAAGTCAACAAAATCCATGTAATTTATACAGCAGGAAGACCACGATTTTAAATGAATTTAGCAACAAGAATCATTAGACTTGGATAAAGTATGAAAAAGTTATGGCTAAAACAATTTCAATCAATTTGGAAATTCCAATTTAATTGTTTTCGGTACTGTTCATCACACAATTTTCTAGGAGGTTGTTGAGTGTGAAATTTTTATGACAGGTAGAGCATGGTATTCTAAGATCAGCAAAATTGGGTTCACTCGTTTTAGAGTTAAATTAAATTAGTTATGAATTTTTAAAGTTGAAATTATGACAATAGGTCATTTGTCATTTGACATACACATACATCACTCTAATGGTTTACGAATACACACATTCATAATGACTTAATGAATTAGAAAACAAAAACTGATTACTAGAAATAATTGATATGAATCAAGTAATGAACTGGACATTCTTCTATAGTTTAGGTTCTCTATAAAAACTTTACATTCATTTATATACCATGCTATCGGGACAACTATCGGAAGAAGCTCACAATGAGAAATGTCATTCAAGAGTTTGTTAGGCATCCTAGGAACCAAGCTCCAACTATCCTTGGGCTTAGAGACATATCCTAGTGTTTCATCACTTCTTTGGATTCATGTCATATCAAGAGACATATGCTATTAGATCTTGAGAGATTCCTTGCTAATCCTCTCGGTGAGAACATCCGGACATTTTCGATCGATGTTTCATTTGACAAGAGGTGGCATAAGCAAAGCATCTAAAACTATAAACTTAAGTGAGGATGTGTTTCTTTGGTAAGTTGAATTTTTTCCTTACATTGAAATTACATTTTCATGTAATTTTCAAAAGCAACTACAACTTTAATATTAACTTTGAGGTATAATTCCATATTGCGTCGTGGACATATAACACAACTTCAAGTAAACAGTTGAAGATAATCCGAATTATCACTAGGCTAATGACATTCTAATACTAGTAGTTAGAAATTTCATTCAAATAGCCACTAGTCATTCATCTAGCAGCGAGCAAGGCGTCGAGATGCACCACGAGCCGGACGTGCGCCTCACGGTGGCCGTCGGCGAGATAAGCATAACTAGAATGGTGAGTAATTAAAAAATCTTCCTATTTTGACATTAGGCCACCAAGGATGGTTAACTTTGCCCAAAAAGCAAAAGTATACATTTGAACTTTTCAAACATATTTATAAACATAGCAAAGCCTCTGGCGAAGCGAGATCGACCCATAAGCGACAACAGACCAACGACCAACCTATGCTCCCAAATTTCACAAAGCTATCATTACGCTTTGAAAATGGAAAAAAATAACATTAAGACCATATCATGTGCAAAAGTGCATTTACTAATGCGAGAAAAGTTCATTTAGTGAGATGTTTTAGAAAGCGA